>JAKSZT010054489.1:30495260-30528282 GCA_026826555.1 Tolypeutes matacus | reverse complement strand
GACACTTCCGATGTTACCATCGCTTTGGGAGAGGAGAAGAGACCATACACAGCAGGACCTAAACAGGCTTCCTTTCCCACCTTACAAGTCCCACCTAGGACCACTGTGCAATTCTGCCTTCCCAGAATGCTCTTTCTGGATTGATGAGAGAAAAGGGATGGGAGTGTGGTAAACCCCATTACCTCCTCACTGTGTCCATCACAGAGGACCCCTCCTTTGTATCTCTCTGGGCACTGTGGGTGCCTCTGGAAATACCCACACTATTACTTTTAAGTGACATCTATCAACTGCATGGTCACCTCTCAGAGCCTAATCTGAAGTGACAGTTTCTCTGGAAAGAATGTCCAAGCCATCAATCTACAATTTTCCATGAAATATGTTTCATTAAGATACCAGCCAGATGGGCAGGGAGTCAACTGTCTCCCTGCAGCGAGCAGATCAAGTGCCAAGCGGGGAACCGGCACCCGGTTTGCTCCCTGCTCTGCACCCGCGGCTGTGTGACCTTGGACAAGCCACTGAAACCTGCTCCGCCTTTGTTTCTTTTCCTGCAAAAGGAGAGCGATGACTGGAGTGGAAACCAGTGCCCAGGGCCTCGTGAGGGCGAGTCGTGCAGGGCCGGCCAGGGACACGTCAGACATCGGCACTGAGCCAGACCCATGCCAGGTGCAGACGGACACGCTGACAGCAGCAGTGGCACCGGCAGCCCTAAGTGCAGCCATGCCAAGGACACACCCAGCAACGGCCTACCACTACCCCTGGGGACAGCAACGCTCGCCACACCATGCCACCAAACAGCAGCAGTGCGACAAGCACACGCAGGGGCAGCCGCAGTGCCGGCAGCAGCCCACCACCCCGAAACCCACCTCCAACCATGACCATCCCAGCACGGCACTGACCGCAAAACCACCCCCCCACACTGACGAGAGCCGCAGCACCCGGCCACCGACGCCAGCAGCCTGACAACAGGCGTGTCTTCAGGGGGGCTCGGTGCAAAGCACTGCGAAGTTCTTTAAATCCATTTAAATCAAATGGCTCTGAGACATGGGGCCATTATTTCAAATCAGTGGGGAACCTGAGGTACGACCACGGTCACACGGCTGAAATACGCACCCGGAGATCTGCTCTCAGCCCCGACAATCTACTGCTTCCCAGGAGGAGCAAAATATGGCCTCTGCCCTTCACGTGCAGAGAGACAAGAGGGGCATAGAGGCTTGACCTAAGGAAGTCATGGCAGGCTGCCGGGGGATGGTGCCCTCTCAGCTGTGACTTCCACAGGAAGGGGAGGTGGTTTCACACCAAGAGAATGACCAAAGGCCAAGAAAGTGACATGGTACATTTCCATCCTCCACTTCCTCCTCTGCCCTCCTCCTCCTGTCCCTCGCCTTCTCTTTTTCCTCCTCCTGCTCCTCCTCCTTTATCACCATCACCATCACCATCATCACCTTTCCAGGCTGTGAGATGAGCAGGCCACTCATAGCGTGTGGGCTTGACATGTCTTAATGCAAATTCATTCATCACCAGTGGCACTGTCTAAAAATCCACCATTAAGTGAAATTTGAATCATAAATCAACATCATAAAATATTAGATATGTTTTTAAAACCCAGAATGGGTTTCACTTTCCCCAAGTCTCCAAAAGAAATGGGCATTCCAGGAGGGCCTCAGGAGACATCACCTGAGGGAAGCAGGGCAGTGGGGGGCACCCCAAAGCAGGCTGGCCTCCACCTCCTCAATCAGACCACGAGGATGAGGGACTCGGAAGTGAGGAGAGGAAACGCGCAGCCAATCGTCCAGCGCCCGCTCTGGGCTGGGCCCAGGCTCACGGCAGGCTGCGCTCTCTAGGGAAGCCTCTCTGTGCGGGGGCGTCACCAGGGCGGCCGAAATAAGGTGCTACAAGCTGGGGGGCTTCAAACAACAGAAATCTGTTCTCGCAGCCCTGGAGGCCGGATGCCCAAAGTCAGGGTGTCGGCAGCCTTGGCCTCCAGGGCTGAAGGGAACGAGCCGTCCTCGCCCCTCTCCTGGCTCCTGGCGTGCCGGTGCTCCTTGGCTGGTGGCCCAGGGAAACCTGCCTCGGTCCTCACGCAGCCGTCCTCTCTGTGTCCTCTCCCCTTCCCGCAGGACACCTGCCATTGGACGCAGGGCCCCCTCCCCTCATTTTAATCGCCTACTGCCATCTGGAACCAGCCTATTTCCAAATAAGGCCACATTCTGCAGTACTGGGGTTGGGGACTTCACCATATCTTTTTGGAGTAAACACTTTGACCCATAACAAACACTTTTTCCATTTGGCAGATTGAAAATCCGAGATCCAAGAGATGCCCCGAGCCAGCCAAGCCCAGTGCCAGGAGGAGCTGAGCAGATGCCTCGGGTCTTGGGGACCACGGTGGCAGCCTGCGCCGCTCCACCTGAGGCTGCGTCCCTGGCGGGCACCGTGGAGCTGGGATGGCCCATTCCCCGGAGGGGAAGCCTGAGCCCCCAGAGAAGGACGTGGTCTAATGCCGCAGGGCCCGGGAAGGGCAGACGGGGCTGAGCCTGCAGAATTCCACCTGCTCCCGGCTCATTAATTCTGTCTCCTCGGCCGATGCCTTCCTGGCCAGCGTCCAGCTGGCCTGGGGCGGGCAGGACTTTCTCAAGTGGGTTGGAAGCAGGCCAAAGTGGCCAGGGTGACCCTTAGCCTTTGGAAGGGGTCGAAACAAACACACGGTCGCTTGACTTTCTTCAAAATGAAATTGAGTTTTATATGTCAGCATTTGGCCAGGAAAGAAAAATAAATGCCACTGAAGGCCAAATTGCCGTGTCGGAGGCACAGGCATGTACTGCAGCTTAAACGCAGCAGCCAACGCAGAGCGACATGAGGGGAAGGCTCTGCGGGCACGAGGCCGGGCAGCCGGCAGCGGCTCCAGGAGCAGACCGGGTGCGGCAGGTGCCGAGGAATTGGGGACGGTTTGGACCCGGGGTCATCGCCTTGCTTGGCAGGCAAAGGCGCCTCCCGGGCCCAGCGAGCTGCCGCCAGAGCCTGCCTACCCTCCTTGGGGCTTCCTGAGGCAAATCCTGACATGGCGCCGCCCTCCCTTTGCTCCTCTCCCTCCCGGGCACGAGCTCGCAGGGAGGGCCTGGGCCAAAACAGGCTTCCTCCCTTGCGGGCGCCGGGGCCAGCATGTGTGCCAGCCTTCCCTGCGCTGGTGCCAGCACCGCGGCCGTGTCTGCTTCTCCTCCACTCTCCACCATTTCACGCCCCACTTGGGGGCATCCTCCAGGTCCAGGAGGCCCCCCAGGGCCCCAGCCTGACCACCTGGACTTTGCACAGCCTCCTCCGGGCTGGCTGGAGACGGGGACAGGCACAAGCGTGCCCTCCACATCGGCGCCATCGCACTGGCCCTCGAGCTAGCTGCCCGATCCCAGGCTGCCTCCCAGGGCGACTGCGCAGCCCTCGCTTGTTTCCTCATTTCGCCAATATTCTGAGTGATGTGAGGGTCAGTCTCCATCCAGCACGGCCGCCACTGTTCTCTGCCTGCTGGTTGTCCCGCCCCCGCAGCCCCCAGCCCTTGAGCGTGGGCTGGGATTATTTTTAACTGATAGAACGTGGCAAAAGTGATGGGCTGTCGTTTCCGTGGTGACGCACCTAAGACTGTAATGTCGCTCTTGCTAGAAGGCTTCCTCACCTGCTGCTCTGATGAACTCAGCAGCCATTTCGGGGGAAGCCCTCGTGGCACGGAGCTGAGGGCAGCCTCTGGCCCACAGCCAGCAGGAAACTGAGGCCTTCGAGGATCTGCCACAGGGTGCAAGCTAGGGAGCGGGTCCCTCCCCGGTCAAACCCGTAGGTGAAACTGCAGCCCTGGCTGCAGGCCCTGAGGCAAAGGACCCGTGGCCTGACTCCTGACTTGCAGCAACTGTGTGGTGGTTTACGCTGCTAACTTTGTGGCCATTCGTTACACAGCTATAGCTAACTCATACAAGTGTCTGCTGTGTGCCAGGCCCTGACCTCATCAGGAAGCCAAAGAACAGTAAGATCATGCTTGCTGTTCTAGATTCCTTGGTCTAAAGGGCAGACAAGCAGACAAGCAGACTGCAGCGATGCTGTGTGATCCAAGCTGCACAAGAGGGAAGCAGGAGAGCCTTGGGGGGACCTGGGACACACGAGCTCCTGCCCAGTGGAGGAGGGGGAGGCTATTAAGAATCTCTGTCCTTGCAGAGAGTTCCATTACTCAGCAGAGAATGAATGAGAGCCTGAGGCTCCTGTGAGGAATTAGTGAGTCAGTGTATTAGGCAGCCAAAGTGGTGCTGATGCAAATTACCAGAAATCTGTTGACATTTATAAAGGGTATTAATTTGGGGTAGAAGCTTACAGTTACCAGGCCATAAAGCATAAGTTACTTCCTTACCAAATTTATTGCCACGTGTTGGAGCTAGATGTCTGCTGACGTTTGCCAGGGTTCAGGCTTCCGGGGTTCCTCTCTTCCCAGGGCTGCGTTTCTCTCTGGGCTTAGCTCCTCTGTTTCCTCCACAAGGGCAGCTGTAGACTATGAGGCTCTCCAGGCTTTGCCTCTCTCCACAAGGCCAGCTGTAGACTATCAGGCAAATGGCTCGTCTCTTCCTGGGGCCTTCTCTCCTTCCTCACTACCAAGCTCTTCCATCTGCTCGCCTCCCCCGGCTCCAGCATCAAAACTCCAACTCAAAACACACCAACTCTGTCCTTTGCCATCTTTGATCTTTGAGACCCCACCCACCAAGGGGTGGGGCTCAACACCCTACTGATGTGGCCCAGTCAAAGCCCTAATCACGACTTAGCCATGCCCAGATGAACAGGCCAGTTTACAAGCGTGATCCAATATCATGTACACTGTTGGCTGTTGGAAATGGGGGCCAAGGTCCAGCGAGGGGGCCATGCCAATTAGGGGTCAAGCAGACAGTGGAAGGAACCCGAGGGGCACCCCTGCCTGCCAGGCCAATGCCCCCTCCCTGCTGGTGGCTCTTCTGGGCCAGTTTGTCCGTGAGGACCGTGGCCACCGTCCCAGAGACGGTGAACCCCATCTTCTGTGCCAGCAGCAGCCCCGGGGTCCTGTGCGGAAATGTCCCTCCCCTGTGTTCCTGCGTGAGCTGAGCTGATGGAGAAGTCATTTTGTCCTCTCCCTGGAGAAATTAAAGGTATGAAGCTCACAGGTGTACCTGCCTCCAACCAAGTGGCCCAGCTGAAGAATAAAAGGAGAAAAGACTCTAAAATGAAGCATGGGGTAAGAGAAGCCGGATTACTTTGCCAGCCCCGTCACACCCTCCCTGCCCCGGCTGCACTAAACATGCCTGCTGTGTTGGCTGCTACCTGCCACGTGTTGGGGTGCCCTGCCCCCCATCTTCACCCAGAGAGCTCCCATGCTCCCCTCATTTCACAGCCCCTCCACCCTCTCCCTGGAGGCGGCCTGACCCCCCAGGAGAAGGCTTCCCCAACCTAAGCGGCCACCACTGTCCCCTGGAGATTTCTCTAAGTGCAGATGACGGGGTCCCACCACAGAGCAGCAGGGCCAGCAGGGCCGGGGGCTCCAGGAAGCCATGTGCTTCCAAGCTCCCCTCCCCTCAGCCAGATGTGGGGTCCTTGGGACCCTGGGCCTGCCTTTCTCTCTCGCCACCCCCAGCGCGTCCACTTGCTCAGGCGCCTGAAGCCTCCCTGAAAGCAAGCAGTGGTGCGGGGAGGGGGATTCTGCAGCAGCCTCCTGGGAAGTTCCTGGAGGTCAGGGCGAGGCAGGGCGGGAAGCTCACGTTAAAGGCAGCTGCCCCTCGGTTGGGGGTGGAAAGCAAAATTTGGTCAGTTTGCGGATGGGGCCCAGGTCTGTATTTTGGGGGCATCAAAGATAAAAAGCTGAAGTCAGAGCGGGGACTGTCTGGCACGCCCGGGCTAGGCTGACGTGAGGCCAGTTCCCCCGACCCTCGCAGCTTCGTGCGAAGGCTCAGGAATCAAAAATGTCACCCGGCTTCTCTGTGGCGACACGGGCCGCTGGGTGGAAGCCGACGACACAGAGGGCCCCGGGGAGGGCATTCCCACCTGGACCCCGCGCAGCCAGGCTCTCGCTCAGTGTCAGGGGAGGCCGCGTGGATTTGTTGTGCAAGGCTCAGCGTGTTCTCTGCATGCCCTTTCCAGAAGAACGCGAGCCCCCAAAGTGAGAGCGTGAGACAACAAAGTAGGCAGAGCCGGGCCCGGGTCAGGGCCGGGGGAAGTGCCTCCTCGCAGGCAGAGGCAGAGGCAGAGGGACGTCCAGGGAGGAGCGCCAGGGGCCACCCAGGCCAGGTGAGCCCGAGTCCTTCAGAAAGGAAGTCTGCCGTGTTTGCCGAGCAGAGGGCGAGTGTGAGGGGGAACGGCTGTCCCGTGGGGAGAAAACCAAATGAACAAAGAAGTGACATCGTTACTAACTCCGGGGAAAACGAACGTGGGTGCAGGAAAGGAGCAGAAGTTGTGGCTCGTGGGGGCGGCTTAGGGGCACGTGCACCATATCGACGGAGCTGAGATGGCATCGCTGGGCTGGGGTGGGCGCGTGGAGCGCTGCAGACCCAGCAGCTCCTCCGTTAGCCTTTCTCCACGGTGGGAGTCAGTAGATAAAGCTGAAAACTAGAAAATCGGGAAGCAAAATGCAGGTGCCGTTTGGAGATATGGAGATAAAATATCAAAACTATCCGGCACAGGAGATGAAAATAGCTGCTTCTGGGGAGTCAGGGCTGTTGGCAGTGGCAGCCTGGGATGGTGGGCTCACCAGAGCCTTGCAGAATTTTCGGGTCGAAGGCCTTTGGCTTTCTCCCCCACGGGTGGGGATTGGTTTCCAGGAGCTGCCGGAGCAAATTACCCCGAGCTGGGGGGCTCCAAACCGCAGGGTCTGTTCTCTCACAGCCCTGGACGCCGGAGGTCTGGCATCCAGGTGTCAGCAGGGCTGGCGAGGGGGCCTTTACACGGGGTGGCTGGAGATTCGGGACCTGGAGACCCCGTCTCTTCTGGGGTGCACACAGGCCCCGCAGCTGGGCACGTCCTTGCTCAGATGCCCACCTCCTCCTTCACCAACGGTAAGCCACGGTCTCAGAGGAGCCTGAGCGGGCCATCGTCAGGGAACTGCTCCCTGCACACGCATGCACACTCACGCACACTCACACACACTCACACATACAACTCACTCCACACATATGCACTTACACAGCTGCGTACATATATACACCCTCACACACATGCACTCACAGCCAGCCACACACTCGCACACTCATATACACATGCAATCACATCCACACTGAGTCACACTTGCTCTCACACACTCACAGGTGTGCGCTCAAATATACACAGTCACATACACGTATATACACACATGCAATCACACACACACCACACACACGCCAGGGCACTGTCTGCTCCTTCACTCCACTTCTTTTCACAGCCACGTGACGACTGAGGTCGTCTGCGTGTTGGGATATCGCCTGCCTCCTAGACGCAGAAGCGTCTCCACCACCGGCATCCTGCGCGGCCACAGCAACGCCCCTCACCCATTTGACGAAGAGCTGAAGCTCAGGCCCAAAGAGGGGTTCCCTGCCCAAGGCCACGCAAGGTGGCTGGGGAGGTGAGCCCTGGCTTCTGGGGCCAGAGTCATGCTCTCCTTGCCCCCCTCCCCAGCGTCGCCCGCCCTCACCCCACTGCCGGGGACCCAGGTGCCTGCGAGCTGCTCGCCGCACCCCCGGCAGCCTGGGCTGCCCTGGCATCTCCCCGTCTCTTCCCTCACCCACATCTGACTTGCCAGGGTTCCTAAGCGGTGACAGCCCCGCCCGGGAGATGCCTGCCGCCCTCCAAATGCCCCACACAGGGCCGCCAGCCTTGAGGCACCCCAAGGAACCTGAGTCATTCATTTGAGGACATTTCTGCTTTAATTAATTTTAAACATCCATGCAAATCACAAGGCAGATTCACAAGGTCAGGCCGTTTGGGCTTGTTGTGCCCACGCAGGAAGGGGAGTGACAGCTCCCTGGGGGTGGGGTGAGCAGCCTTCCCCCCTCCTGGCTCCCCCCGGCACAGAGGAGAGCACCGAGGGCCCAGCTTTGCCGCACAGGCCTCCCGTCCTGCTCACGGATTCACCCGTCTGCTCAACAAGCAGCAGCTCGAGGTCTGCAGGTGCAGGCCCTGGGGGCTGCTGAGGCTGTCCCGGGAGGTGACAGGGTCACGTGGATGCTAGGAGAACACCCTGGGGCCACCTCGTGGAGACAGGGCTGGGGAGGGGTGTGCCACCGCCGTCGCAGAGGCAGGGGAAGGAGGTGACAGCGTGCCTGAGTGGTTACCATCTCGCCAGCTGGGTCGCTGGGCAAGACGCTCTCTGAGCTTCTATTTCCGTCCCACGAGGTTGCTCCAAGGAGTGAACAGACCGATCCATGAAGGGGGCTCAGGAGAGAGCCTGGTTCTCAGCCTTTACTGCGGTTGTTCTTTGCAGAGGAGCGGAAGGCCCTGGAGTGCTTGAGTCAACTGGACAGGGCTTACGACGGGGTCCTGGGCTTCAGGCGTGCGGACGTGGACGGCTGATGGTGCTGCTGGCATCTGGCACCTCTGTGGAGGGGACCCTGGTCAGGGAGGGACAGTCCGAGCTCCGTTCTAACAGGCAGAGACGGCAGGCAGTCAGGCCTTCACGTCTGGAGCTCAGAGGACAGGCCCGAGCTGGGGAGGGGGCTCTCTGCACCTCTGAGCAGCCGCGAGGGGTCTTCCTGGAGTGTCCAGGTCCCGACCAGGTCTGGAGAGGCCCCAGCCCCACAGGTCGAATGGAGGCTGCTGAGCTGGCAGGGGGCAGCGGGGCCTGAGCAGAAGGGGCAGCCCGAAGCCAGGGAAGAGGCTGTTTCCAGAGAAGGAAAAGTGTCTCAAACCGCCGCCAGCTCATACCAGATGCCGCAGAGGACGGGGACGGAGGCTTCTGAGCTGCCTGGAGGCATTTCGTACGCACCTGCTGCCCACCCACAGCCTTGGCCGACACCCTCCTGCCCTGACGGGAGCAGCTGGAGCACAGCGCCTCTGTCTTCCCAAATCCCGCAGCGCCACCGTCTGCAGCGCGTGCGACCACCTGCTTCCACTCCTGGGTGCAGGGAGGGTCCCAGCTCCTCCACTGGCCCCAGGACACGGCGCCGCCCCGTCCAGCCCCTCCCCGCAGGCTCACCGCCCCTCTCTGCTGAGGACCATCCTCGTGTCGTATGAGCACGCGCCTCCCCATCCTGCTCCCAGCCCGGGGCCCTCCGTGATCCCCATTTCCTTGGTCCCCTTCGGTGGGAAACTCTTCACACAAACCACCTACAGTACTGTCCCACGCCTGGCGCTCCCCTGGCCCTCAACAGCCCAGCATGGCTCCCCCTCACCCCACCGAAAACACTCCTGTCAACGTCACCAGCGAGCCCCAACTCAGCAAAACCATCTTCACCCTAGAAGAGCTTTCAGCAGATTTGACATCCTGTGGTGGGGTGAACTGTGTCCCCCAAAATACATGTTGAAGCCCCTACCCCAAGATTCAGAATGTGGCCTCATTTGGAAATAGGGCTATTACAGATGGAATTAGGCAAGTCAAGGGGAGCCCTTAATCCCATAGGACAGGGGTGCCCAGGAGGAGGAGACTAGAGGGACAGACATAGGCCATGTGACGTAGACCACATGAGATAGGCCATGTGACAGACCGTGTGACATAGGTCGTGATGTAGACCATGTGCCGACCATGTGACAGGGATAGAGTCCTGCCACAGCCAGGCAATGCCCAGGAGCACCACATCCACCAAAAGCCAGGAAAGGGGCAGGGAACAGCCTTTCCCTGACACACTTCAGAGGGAGCACAGCCCACTGGCCCTTGGATTCCGGACTTCCGGCCTCTGGAATCCTAAGACAGTCATTTCCGTTGCCTGAAGCCTCCCCATTTGTGGCTCTTGGCTATGGCGCCCTGGGAGACAGGACACACCCCTTCCTGAAGGGCGCTCGGGGGTCCCAGGGCACCATCTCTCCTGGCGTCCCTGCCAAGGGCGGCTCCTTCACTCTGTCCTCGGTGCGCTGCCACTCCATGTCTGTCGTTGGCTTCTTGGCCCTGCTCCAAAGCCATGGGGAGAAGGCGGTCGACCCCCTGTTTTTTCTGCAGCTCTGGTCACCTACTCAAGCCCTCCAACAGTCCTGTCTCTTATGCATCTTGCACTTGGCATGTCCAGCCCTGAACTCGATTCCTTCGTCCACACCCAGCCCTCCAGCTTCCCCATCCAGGGAAAGGTGCTGTTCTCCCGAAGGGGTGGGCCCAGCAGCCTTGGGGTCAGCCTCGACTTTCCTCCCCCCCTCCCCCCATCCCACATCCAAACCAACACCAAGTTCTGTGCTCTCCTCCTTTAAAGTACATCCTAACACTCCTGCACCTCCACCACCACCCTCTGCCCTTCACGGGGCACCTAGAGCTTTCTCATGAAGCTTAACTCAGACCCCACCCCGCCCTGGCCTAAAGCCCTCCCTGACCCCATCCCACCTACCAAGGTCGAGCCAGCACTGTCCAAGAGAACAAATGCGGATGTGGCAAATGCTCTGAATCCAGACTCTATATCCACACAGGCCACTGGGAACTTAAAATGTGACAGGATTACTTAATTGTAATAGATTTGCATTAATTCAAGTTCAAGCTTCAAGAGCCACATGTGGCTGGAGGCCCAGGGCCCCCCTTCCCCCCCCCCATAGCTCCCTGCTCATCTGCTGCTTCTTCTTGGGCTTCCAGCACCTCTGTGTCACGGGCAGTCACTTGCAGCCGAGAATGCAGGCCAAGGTGTGGCGGGGGGTGGCCAAGAGTGCTGGGGAAGAGGAGGGGTGGGAAACAGCCCTTGGAGACAGGGAGAATAACCTGGTTGGCAAATGCTGCCAGTCTGCTGGGCAGGGTTTGGGTCTATTTGAAACTTCACGGGGAAACCACCCTCAAACCACACCCTGCTCCCCAGCACCTCCCCAGGGACAGGAACGAGGTCAAACCCAGAAAAATCGTAAGGAAAGAGAGCTGATTGTGCATGGGATTTCTAGAGAGGAAAGGAGCCTGTAAGCTTAAAAATAATAGAAGACGTAACAAACAAAAACGCTGATTATTTTGGAGGCCCACAAATGAAAAATTATGTCAAAAATAAATTCGAACTAAAATGAGAACCATTGTTCCATTTCATGAAATTAAGAAATATGGATCAAAAGCTTTAGATATATTTAAGCTCAGACCAATATTTCTCTTTTATTCATTCCTCAAACTGGGGGAGGAGAGATGTGCTTTTGACACATGGGTGTTAATTGTGGCATTATGTGTATTACCAAAATATTGAAATAAATGCAAATATTCCACCACCAAGGGGAAGTTATTTAATTAGTATTAATTCTCACCATAAAAATATCCAATCAATGAGAACTACACTCAAGAAAACTCTGCAATAACACAAAAAGTAGTGTTGTGAAAAAAGCAATTATATAACTTTAATTGAAAATGCAGGGCATATACATTACAATTATAGTCACACGGTAGCAAAAGCCCACATAGGGAAAAGAAAAAGCTGAAAAGAAGTTCAGTAAAATCCCAACTGATACCTAGTTGGGGAGACTTTCTTCCTCATTTCTGACGTTCAAACATTACTTGATGAGTATGTGTATGTCATTTATACTAAAAATAATTACCTGTGTTTATAAGTGAAGGAATAAAATGAGTTGATTGACTTCTGCTCATTCACTTTGTATGATCTGATGTCATGAAAATAACACTCAGCAAAGTGAAACAAGCTTTGCGGTGCTGAGACCTTAACTTTGTTTGCTTTTCTGTCTTAGCAAGTTATTCCCCATTCCCCAGGGGAAGGGCTAATTTACTGGGCAAACCCATGTAGGCCCCAAAGATGCATATGGCTTCCCAATCCTGTTTACAAAGAAGGGGGGAAAGGAGATAAGAAGACTCAAGAGGAAGTAAGTGGAAGTCAGCTTTCTCCTTGTTGTGGGCCGCCCCACTAGAGGGTCCCTCCGGGAGGGCAGACCCTCCGTCTTGTCCACTGCTGTGTCCCCCATACCTCGGATGGGCCTGGCACATCGTGGGTGCCCAGTCCTGCCCACGTGCTGTGAAGGGACCTTCTCCATGCCCCCCACCCTCACAGAGGACTCTGCCGAGGCCCCCTCCACTCCGGGGACAGTCTCCGGGGAAGCCTGGGGGTCTGCCTTTTGGAACATCCACAGGCCAGGGGAGGCTGAGGAGTCTGAGGCTCCGACCCGGACCGCCCACCGCGAGCTGGCAGCAAGCGCTTCGCCAGGAGCTCGTTCCTAGGCCGCTGAAAGTCCATCCCCTGCCTCCTCCCACAAACCTGCCTGCCTCAGGGGTCTGGGGGTTCCTGGGGATGAGGAACAGAAGGGAGGAGGGTCAAAGGAGCCGGGGGGGGGGGCTGCCGACACTGCTCCTGCTGTGGGCAGCAGGCCTTAAGTGGAAGAGCCCCCTGACTGCCCCTCCTATCCCGGGAGTGCCCGCTGCACCCTCCTCCCTCCTTACAGCCCAAGTTCTTTCTCATGGAAAGTCCTAGACTATACAGGAGCATGGCTACACCTTCAAGTGGCCACAGGCAGCCCTGGCAGTGGGAGGGGAGCTTCTCTACCCAGGGGCATGGAGACTTCCAGGCTGGCAGAGGTTCTCGCCTCCCCCCCACTCAAGGCAAGCCCACAGGCCCTGCCCTTCTGCATCCCAGGCTCTGTTTTCGTGTGTTTCTGGCTAACCCCTGAGCTTCGGGTCATGCACTGAGGCCTCCAGAAGCAAATGTTTCCTGATCCAGTGCATTATCAGGAAGCATTTCCAGGAAAACCCAAGGACTCTGGCTTTATCCCATGGGAAGCATTAGCAGCAGCTCCCGTCTGCCCTCGGCTACAGCCTGCCCAGGGTGAACCATTCCTCGGCACTGGCCTCTCTCTGCCTGCAGCCTGGGCAGGTTCTGGAAGCCAGAGGGCAGGTCACAGACAGAGACAGCAGGTGCTGGCCGCAGGGAGGGAATCACGGAAGCTGAGGGCTGTGGGGACAGTGCGGCCGTGTGTGCCCCACCCCCGGGGGGCCCTCACCCTTGGTCTCTGGCTGCAGCTCGTTGGCGCCCGGTGGGGGCCGAGTGGGTTCTCACAGGAGTACATCAGGTCATCCCACAGGCTCCCTCCCCGGGCCCCTCTTGCCCAGCACATTGGGTATCAAAATTGCACGGAAGCACGTCTCTGGCTCACCCAGCGAGCCCTCGCCGCGGCCCTCCGCGTGTCAGCTGGCGCCACCCCCTACTGCAGTCAAGGCACAGCTCCTCTGCCCAGGTGAGCTGGGGTTCCAACACCACCTCCCAGGAACCCCCAGACAACCCCGACCCCGCCCAGGCTGAGAGCATGGCGTGGGTGTGGGAGTGGGACTGCCACCCCGGGCTCCCTTCTCTAGTGGGTCTCCCTCTACCTGGGGTTGTCAGATTCAGCAAATGAAAATACAAGGCACACCACTGAGTTCGAATTTCAGATAAATGACAAAGTTTTTTTTATAGTATAAGTATGCCCCATGCAATATTTGGGCATACTTATACTAAAATATGCCCCCTGCCTTGCTGAAATTCAAATTTAGCTCAGCACGCTGTATTTTATGGGCACCCCCTGCCTCCTTCCTGAGGTCACTGGGCTCTGAGACTGTTATCTGGGGGCCAGGAGGCTCAGAGCCAGGTGACCCGGGAACAGATGACCCCACTGCTCGGGGGCCCAGCAGAGGGGGTATATGGGATGGAGACATAGCAGAGGGCTTCGGGGAAGTCACCCCCTCTCAGCTCCACCCGCTGGGGCACCTTGGGGAGGTCAAGTGGGGAGGCAGGTGCAGGCACCCCTGCTCGCCTGCCAGACCTGGGGTCCCAGCGTCGTCTCAGAGTAGGGGGACTGGCTGCTTCAGGACCAGACAACAGGGGTGAGGGCCATGGGCGGGGGACTGGTCCTCTAGAGTCCCCAGGTTAGACTCCTGTCCCCTGCTGGGGTGGGGCTGGGGCAGCGGGGCTCAGCCTTGGGGGAGTCCGTAAGTGCAGTCAGCCCCCATCCTGGGGTCACGAATATCACCAAGCTCCGAGGAGCTCAACCACCCTCATTCCCAGCAAGGAGGGCCCTGGGAACGAGGGTGCTGACCAGGAAGCATGGCTTCCCCCCACCCAGGCCCCTGCCCACTCCCTGCAGGGAGGTGGCCTTGGCAGCCTGGGGTGGGGGCCAGGAGAGCACACAAATTGGAGGGCCAACATGCCCTCCCTCCCGCTCTCTCTCCAAGTTGGTGTTTGCAGAAACCTACCCCAGGCGGGCGAGGGGGTGGGGGCGAGGCGGGGTTTCTCTCCGGTGCTGATAAGCATTGTCACAGCCTCGGGGCCAGCGCTGAAGATCTCAGGGTCCTCACTGAAGTTGCTTTGCAAAGGGCAGTGGGCCCCCAGCGGGCACACTTCATCTCCCCATGCAAATTGATTTTCCTTTCTCCTTCTTCTTTTTCTCCTTTCAACAATTAGCAGTTGAAGAGGCTGGTTTTAAATCAGGAAAATGAGACTCAAGGGCTCAAACAGGCTGACAGAGCAGCTGCTTTCCCTGCAGGAATCCTGAGTCCCCTACACCTCTGCAGACACCACGGAGGGTCAGCTTTGGGGTGCAGGGGACAAAGGACCCCCACCCCTGCCTGGTGGTGGGTGGGCAATAGCCCCCGGGAAGTGGCATTCTCTGCCTCTCCCTCCCTCCCCTCTCCCCTCTCTGGCCTTGCCCACCTTGTCCCATGTAAGTCGGTTTGGGGTCTTGGCAGAGGGTAGAGGAGGACAACTGAGGGGGAAGGCGAGCCACAGAGGACAGGTGGCTGGGATCAAACAGAGGTTCCCCAGAAAAGTGGGAAAATCAGGGCTTGGGAGGGGTCAGGGCAGACGTGAGAAAAGGGAGTGGAATGAGGGGAAGATGGGCAGTGAGAAACATACCTAGAGGCAGGACACAGACCAACAGACAAAGCACACACCCAACAGAGGCTGACAGGAGAGCACAGAGGGGAGTGAAAGAGAGGGCCGAGGTGGGAGAGTGATGTTAGGAGAGACATGAAGGACAGGGAAAGGCCCAGAAGAAGGGGAGATGGTGCAGTCAGACGTGAGGGGCAAAGGGAGGACTCTGCGGGCAGGGAGGAGGAGGAAGTTGAGCGCTCCTTTCAGTGGTTGGCGTGGTTGTGTAGAATATGTCCACGAATTCCTTGACATTCCTCTCTTCAAGAGGTGGAGCTCATTTCCGCTGCCCTGGAGTAAGGAATGGACTTAGTGATTTGTTCTAACAAATAGAAGATGGTGGAAGTGACGGTGGGTCCCTTCTGAGGCGAAGTCAAAACAGGCACGGCAGCCCCCTCCTAGCTCTCCTCTTGGACTGTGTGCTGGTGGAGGCCAGGCTCCATGTTGCGGGGACCCTCAAGCAGCCCCATGGACTGCAGCCTCTTCCAACAGCCACGGGAGGCGCTGTCTTGGAAGCCCTGGTTAATGCCTTGACTGCAGCCTCACGAGAGACTCAGAGCCAGCACCAGTTGGCTTAGCGGCCCCCAGATTCCTACCCACAGAAACCGTGAGGTAATAACTGTTGGTTGTTTTAAGCTTCTAAGTTCTAGGTAATTTGTTACGCAGCAGTAGATGACTAATACAGGTGGGGATATAAGAGGAAGCAGAGGACATGGAGAGAACAGCAGGCTGGGCTCCACTGCTGACCACAAGTTGGAGATCACCTCTGAAACAAGAATATTTCAGAAATGCCCTGTAAAAGTGAAAATGTCAATACCTACAGAGCAGAGAGACAAGTGTCATCAGGGATGGAGACAGGTGGAGAGCCTCACGTCTGACGTGAGGGTCAAGGCCACAATTCCAGGACTGTCTCAGAGGCCCAGAGTGTCTGAGCAGGAACAGACCTTCCAGCTGAAGTTTGTCTTACACACGAGGAGACCGAGGTCCCGAGAGGGTTAACTCACTCAGGCCATGTGGCGATGGCAGAGCAGACGTAGGGCCAGCTCACAGACGCCCAGGCTCAGGCCCGCCCTGCACCCTGGCCCTCAGCTCCACGTCAGGCTTGGGGCAGGGAGAAGCAAAGCGTGAACTCGACTATTTCCTCCAAGGCCGTTTGAAGGGCGAGTCCTCCGGCTGCCCCTTCCCAGCCAGGAGCCACGAAGTCCTGCTTCTGCATTTGGATCTGAAGGAATGAGCCCTACAGATGGTCCCCAAACTCCTGCGCCCCAACCTCCATGCCAACCCAGACTGGGGCGCCTTTCTTTCCCCCACCCACAGTCCCAAGGAGACTTGCCTTTCAACATTCAGCTTTTAAAAAATCCTTCCTGAAAGCTGACTCCCTGGGCCTGCCGTCTCCCACTTCCTACCCCTCCCTGCTGCCCTGGGTGGGAGCAGTTACCCCAGGGGAGTGGGTTTCTTGTCCCCCCAGAACAAGGAGCTCGGGGCTCGAGTGTGAAGCCACCCAGCTGCGGGAAACTGCCGGCCTGGGCAGCGTCCAGGCAAGCCACGCACCAGGCCTGGGGGTGCAGGACCCGTGCCGAGGGTGCTGTGCATTGCACACTGCACACGTGTGCTCTGGGGTGGGGGGCATGGCTCACGGGCCTAGGGAGGAGGGATGGTCCTCAGAGGAAGGCGAGGGGTCCAGCCCCCAACTCTGCACCCGTGACTCCCATCCTCCATGCCCTCTCACCTCTAACCTGTAAGGGGAGGAGTTGAGTGTGGGAGCCAACAGGGGTGGGTTCCCAGCACTGTGAGGCTTCCTGGGAGAAAGCCGGGGGTTCTGAGAGAAGGGGCACTGGGAGAGACCACCGGGCCCCTGACACCCCCGGCATCCTCGAGCCCCTCCCAGTATCCTCCTAGGAGCGAGGACAGCTTTCTGCGCCCCGGGCAGGGTCCTACGCTCTCCTTGCACTCACTGGCTCGGTCCTCGCCAGCCCCCCGCCCACCCTGCTGTGCTGGCCCCACCTCATTGCAGGGGTGAGAAAAGGGGCCCCGAAGGCAGAGCAGGTGGAGCACATGGGAGGTGCACGGCTGCAGTGCTGGCCTCGGTGGGCAGCTTTGCTAGGGGACAGGGACCCTGTGCCTGCAACAGGGCCTGGAACCAGCTTGTCTTTAATAAAGGTGCAATGAATGAACGAACGTGTGAGTGAGTGAATGAACGATTTCCCAGGGCACCGCCACAGCCCCCAAGCCACCCCTGCACCTCTGCCTCTTCCCAGTTCTTAGATTTCCAGAACGTTGAACACAGCCCTGCCCTCTCTGACCCAGCCTGCCTGGCCGCGGGCCTCAGCCCCATCCGGGCCTGGAGAGGAGCCGTGGGAGGGGCCCGGCTTGTGGGCAGGAGCTGGCATTCGGCTGTTGCCTTCACCTTCCCATGTGGCTGGCGCAGGCCGTGGCCTGGTCTCCCCCTGCCCACCCCTTCCCAGCCGTTGAATGCTCCTTATCTGCAGCTGTGCAAATCCCAAAGTAGATTTGCCGTGGGGGGACGAGCACACTGTGCTGGATGAAATCCCGGCTTTCACCATGTCTGGGAAGGTGATGCCCTTGAGTTGATGTCACAATTTTCTTTCCCCTAATTAAACGGAGAGCACGGCCAGAGAGAGAGAGAGGAGGGGCAGAATGAAGAATTAAAGGCAGTTGCCGGTGGAAGTCCAGCGGCTCGAAGCTTTCCATTAGTATTTGAAAGCGTCTCCGTGTGTCTGCTGCACAGAGATAGGAGCCAGCCCCGCGCGGCAGTGAGAACTCAGTGTCTGTTGTCACCTTCCCTCTCCCACGTGAGAACAGGAGAGAGGCCAGGCCCTGGGGAGCCCGCAGTGGGGCTGGGGTCTCTCTGGGGGCCCCACTCCTGGGGGCTTGGACCTGGCTCTCAGGAGGACGGCACCGGCGTCCTCCCCTCTGGTCTCCTGCAGCCCTGGACCCTGCAGGGCCTCCATGGGTCCTAGAAGGGTGCAGCGTGGACAGGACGGGCCAGCCCAGGCTCTCTGCCCCACTACCCTACAGGGCTGTTGGCAGCCGGTAGCCGCAAGTCCGTTCCACGTCCCTGCCCAGCCCTGTGTCCACAGTTCTGTGTCCATCCTGCCTGGACCTGCCCTCCCTGACGGCCTCCGACCCCTGGGAGGGGTCACAGTGCCCCAAAGTGTGTTGGACAAAGACCCCAGGGGTCTTCTGATCAGCCATTGACCCCTCTGGTGCTCCCCCACCCCTGGTGGGCAGTACACAGCTCCAGGGCCCCCCCTGGTCCAGTAACCATCGGGGGCTGCCAACAAGGAGCCAGCCCACTCCTCATGACCCTGTGGGGCCTCCACGGACATCAGAAGGCGGGCAGGGGACCCCTGGTTACCTGTCTCCTGCCGGCAAGACAGGGGTCTCCCAGGAACCTCCTGCGCTAGCGGGAGGGGCTCATCCTGGGGCAGATCAGCAAGTAGAAAGGATGGAAATAAAGCAGTGGTTCCTGAAGCCATGGGCCCCCCGCCACGCACTCCTCATGGGCTCAGTCACCATCGTTCATTCATTCTTGCAAGTTCATGAGGCGCTAGAACTCCAGATCGCCAGTGGATAGCTGGGGCCAGGGGGGCTTGACGAGGTCAAGGAGCAGTGAGAAGGCAGGGTCTGGCGGGCACGTCCTGGCTCCTGCCCTGCCCTGGGCTGGGCACTCGGCGCCTGCACTCGCTGCACCTTTAGCTGGTTTGCAGGCCATGACCCAGGCAGGAGGGGCGCGACCCTTCCCACCTCTGCTTGGAGCCCTGGCCTGTCACCCCCAGCACCTACCCCGCGGCCTCCAGGCTTCCTGGAGGGGAAAGGAGAGAAAAGGAGGGTCTGCTGGAGGTGACCAGGGGCCAGTCCTGGAAGTGGCCACATCGCTGCAAACCCGAGGCCATTGGTCAGACATGCCCACCGTGCCCTGCAGGGGAAGCTGGGGTGCCCAGAAGTGGGGGTCTATGTGGGGGGACAGCGAGCTGGTCTGTCCCCGGGCAGCATGCACCTTCACTCACCGACCCCTCTCAGGGGGGGCTCTGAACCGTCGTCACACAGAACGGGGCACGATGCCCAGGGAGGGACGGGCTTGGCCCCAGAAAAGGAAGCCAGCCGCCGAGGTCAAACCAGGGCCGCGCCCTGTAGAGCCGAGCGCCTGGGCCCTGTGACCCAGAAGCCGAAGGCAGGCGGGCCCGGGGGGCTCTTCGGGGATGAACAGAGCTGCCGAATGGAGCCGCCCATTCATGCAGTTTAAACGCTTTCCACTGCAGCGTCGGCACTCCCGGGAGGGCGGCCCATCCATCTTGCGGTTTCTGAGAAGTTTATATTTCACCTGGTGTCACCGAGTTCTGATTTGTACTGACTGCGGCTTTACTGCAACTCCACACCAGGCCTGGGTGGCGCACGCCTCCCGCGTGGCTCCTAGAGAAGTGGGCAGCTCTGGTCGGCCACGTTGCACTGCACCACGGCAGCCACGGCATCTGGTGGGCAGCCACGGGGTCTGGTGGGCTCCACGGTGGCCACGGGGTCTGGTGGGCAGCCACAGGGCCGGGTGGACAGCCACAGGGTCTGGTGGGCTCCACAGCCACTAGGACAGAGGCCACCAAGATGCCCCATGCTGAACCAAGCACCCACTACCAGATATGTGGTGGGCCACTTCTGGTTCAGGGTACGAAATCCCCCCAGTCTCATCCTTTACCTCAGCCCCCCTCCCTGGCCTGCCCAGGGGCCTCCCCAGGGGTCATTCTACACTGCCCCTCCTCTCTGTTCCCACTCAGCAGAGACCATGGCACTGAGCGGCTCCCGGGGCTCTGAGGAGTAAACCCCAACACCCACAGCCCCCCAGCTCCAGGCCCATCTTCTCTTTCCCCCTTCTGTCCAATCCAGCCCCCTGGGCCTCAGACTCCTTTCTCACTTCCTCTGCACCTCCTCCTCCCTCCAACAGAACTTGCTTCTGGACTGATGTCACCCCCCAGGGTGCTTTCCCTGACCTCCCTGTCACACTCTCCCCTGACCTTGTTAATTTTCTCATAGAGCTTATCCTTAACTCAAATTCAGTTAAATAGGTGCTGATTATCATCCGAGTTGGTTTCTCCCATTTGCAATGTAAGTTCCAAGACAGGGGTGAGAGCAGAGTACATCTGGACTTGTCTACCATTGTAAACTCAGTGCTAGAATAAGCCTGGCTACAGGAGACAGGAAACAATTTGTTGAATGAATGAATGAAGAAATGAAAGAATGAATGGATGAGTGAATGGATGGATGGGGGATGGATGGATGCAGGTGTGGATGGTTATAAGGACATGTGGCTGGGTGAGTGGATGAATCGTGGATGGGTGGATAGAAGGGTGGATGATGGATGGATGGATGGATGGATGGATGGATGGATGGATGGATGGATGAGGGTGTGGATGGTTGGAAGGATGTGTGGTGGGGTGAGTGGATGGGTGGACAAATGAGTGGCTGGGTGAATGGATGGGCAGGTGAATGAATGAATGGGTGAATTAATGGATGAATGAATGATTTCCACTGCCCCTAACCCACTGAATGCAAACCTGAGCTGCTTTCTTATTACAAAGGGGGTATTTTAGGTGACAAGGGTGAAGAAGAGAAGAATGACCTGGAAGTTTGAGCTGAAGAAGAAATGGGGAGAATGGTCCCGTGAGGAGGAGGACTGGAGGGGTTCGGGTAACTCCGGGGAGGATGAGCCCCCGATGCTGCTCCCTCGGGCAGCCACATGTGGAGGCGGCGGCTGCGGGGCCAGACCCAGCACGTCGGGCTGGGGCAGCGGTGGACGTCACCGAGGCAGGATGGCCGGTGCAGGAGCAGGCCCCAGGCCGCGGGGTCAGCAGCCAGGGAAGCCGCGGAGCGAGGCAGAGGAAGAGGCGCACGCGCGAGCGTTTGCTCGGGCCGCCGGGCTCCGAGCCCTGGCCTCTGCCCGCGACCTGGGGGCGGCCGGGCCTAGGTCTCTGAAAGCCCCGCCTGAGCCGGCCCCTGCTGGAGAAGCCACCGGCACGCGGGGACGGCTGGGAGTCCCGTGCGGGCCAGGACCGCGGCCCGGTAACCTGGGTAACATCGACCCGCACCCCGGGGGGCTCCCAGAGGGGCAGGACGGAGCGGGGCCCGTGGCAGAGCTGCCCGAGCCCCGGCAGCCGTCGAAATGCCAAGCGCTTATTAATCTCACAGCCGAGGCGCTCCGAAGTCATTACCCGGCCTCCCTCGTCTCCTTTGTCTAGGACATAATTGTCTGGGCCCGGCCTCTCCAATTCTGGAATTAATTGCTTTGGGGAAGGAACGCGGCTCCTTAACTCCTTCTGCTCTGCGTCGCCTGTCTCAGGAGGGGTGCAGGGCCAGGGCCAGGTACTGTCAGCAGACAGGGGCCCGGGGCTGGGGGTCAGGATCCCGGGCTCAAGGCCCCGCCCCGGCCCTAGCCTCGATTTCCCCATGCCCCAAATGCGCGTAAAGCCTTGCCCCGCTTTCCGGTTAATTCATCTGCTCTATTTAATTCAACTCCAAATCTCTCAACAAGGATTAGACACATCCAAGCGTATCTATCACATTCGTCAGCTGGCGGAGGGGCCCGTAAGGGAGACGGCTGGATCGGCAAGGAAGCACAGAAGAGGGCGGCCGGGTTAGCCTTCCTGGGCTGGGAGGAAGGGAGGGGCTTTCCACAGGCGGAGGTGAGACGAGGGCAGCCGAGTCGAAATGGACCGCACGGGGTGGGCTGCCAACGGCCGGAGCTCGGAGACCCACAGGAAAAGAGGAGCAGAGGCCGTCCATAATGAACACTCACGCCCACACGCGCATGCACACGCGCGCGGACACACAGCTCGTTTGCTCAGAGCTTGCTCTGCGCGGGCCACGTGCTGGGTTCAGCTTGGGGGTGTGGCCCCCGTGATGGAACGGGCGACCTCCTCCTGCCACACAGGAGGCGGCTGCAGTGTAGAAAGCTCTCGTGGCCACCGGTGATGGCGGGTGTGGAGGGACGGGCCTTGCATGCTCTTGGGTGAATGCTGGCGGTGCAGCCATTGCCTGGAGGGGGGCTGTTTCTGCCTCGATCATAAGCAGTGTGCATGTGCTTTCTAAGCCATCCCTTACGTCCCCTGAGCATGGCCAGTCCCTGAGGGCCAGGCAAGGAGGCCGCGGTTAACCCGAGGACAGGGGAGGGGACCGAGGCCAGTGGCTCGAGCCCGCTCGGCTGCTGCTTGCCCTGTCACATTTGGGCAGGGGTCCAGCAGTCTCCCGAGGCTGCAGCCAGGCTGGGCTGCGGGGCCGAGGCAGGTGCACAGAGAGCCGGGGAGAAGGTGCGGTCAGCTCAGACGTGCACCCTCCTCCTGGGGCTGCCGTGTCTCTGAGCTGACCCGCCAAGGGAGGCACGAGGGTGCAGACCCAGAGAGGACTGCAGGTGCTCGGGCAGCCCCCGCGGTTCGGGGGCCACAGGCTCCTAGGGTGTCGGCAGAGGGCGAGGACCTCGTGGGTCATGAGTGCTCGCCAGCTCGTTTCTCAGATGGAAACTGAGGCCACGGAGGAGAGGCGACTCCCCGGATGCCACGCTTGGCCCAGCCACTCTGCCAGTGCATCTCCGTGGCACCCGTTCTGTGCCGGGCTCTAAGCGAGCATCAGGGCTTAGTGGGTGCCTCAGACCCTGGGCACACAGGAGCTCCCTCGGGGGAGAGGCAGGTTGACCAGCAGCTCTGGGCCAGTGTGCCACTGGTGGGGGAGAAGGGCAGTGTGGCAGGGCAGCTCGGAAGCCCGGCTCCTTCTGGAAATAGGAAAGTCAGGAAGACAAAGGATATGCAGGGGAGGGGATGGGTCGGGGAGGACGCAGGGCCAGAGCCCAGAGCAGAAAGCCAGAGCCAGGGCAGGGGCCAAGGCCCCTGCTTAGCCACCAAGAGTGGAGTGGACCCCAGAGAACCCTCCTTTCAGAGCTGGGACTAAGGTGAGGCAAGTGAGGCGAGAGAGAGCGTCGCTCCAGGGACCCAGATAAATAATATCTTAAGGCAATATGTTTATAAAAACAAAAGTAAGGCAAAAAATCCCAGATGAACAACATATCAAAATTTTAAGGAAAGGCACGACCTGATAGGGCCAGGATGAGGGTGAGGCGAGCGAGGCACTCACCTCAGGTATAGAAAACCACTCAGTAACCAAGAGAAATGATGTTTTGTTAATGCAATGTTTTAAAAATCAAAATAAATGTGATAATATCCATGAGGAACAAAGTATCAAAGTTTTAAATGAAAACAGGCTCCCACCCTGTGTTTCCACAACCTGCCTCACTTGCCTCACCCTAATCCTGATCCCCCAGAGCCTGTCTTTATTTAAAATATTATCTTTTGCGCTTTGGGGACTTCTTTGCATTTATTTTGATTTTTAAAACCATTGCATTACCCTGTCATGTCTCGGGGTTACATAGTGAGCATCTTGGCTCTCTGCTCGGCCCCCTCTCCACAGTGCCAGGCAGTGCAGGGGTGGGGCTGGGACTCTGAGCACAGTGCTCCTCCAGCCTGGCACCATCAGCTCCTGCGCCTTCTTGGGCCCCGGCCCCGGCCTCCGCCCCGCCGATGCCCATCACAGTAGGCCGGGGGCGATACCTGGCCCGGGCTGAGCTGGGAGGATTTCCTCTCCTAGAAACAGGGAGCTGGGGCATCAGAAGCCAGGACCGAGCAGCGCCAGCTGGGAGGACTCGGGCGAGCCCACCACGGCCGTGGGCCAACAGAGCTCCCCCACACTCCTGCTGCCTTCGTCACTGGCGCAGGCTGGAGTGGGCTCCCGTCCTTCATAGCCAGACGGGCCAGGGCAAGGGCCACTGCCCAGCACCGGAAGGAGGACCCTGGCTGCCCAGCGGGGTGGGATGGCACGCGAGGACCAGCGCCGAGGCGGGGTGGAGGCTACCCTGCCCCCAGAGGGACGTAGCGCTTGGCAGCCGCCAGTTAGGGTAAATGACAATGGGAGGTGGGGGGAGCAGGTCAGGAGAGGGGCTCTCAGTTGCCGCTGGCTGGACCCTGCACGGCCTCCTCACCTGGGAAGGAGAAGGACAGTAACGTGGAAAGGTGGCAGTGCCACGGGCACTGGGCCTGCCTTCTGAGAGCTTGGCTTCCGGCTCTCATCTCCCTGCACGTGGGGCCCTGAGAAGGAGCCACACGACCTGTTTCTGGTGTCTGTGAAATGGGATAACGATTAGTTCTTGGGCTGTGACAATTGGATAAAATATGTTAGTGAAGCACGAAGCCGCGGACCTGGCAGAGTGAGCTCCCAAGAGCACCCGGAGTAGGGCAGGAGCTTCATCATCGCTGTCACCATCATCATCATCCCACAGCTTTGCCCCCAGCGGGACAGGAGAGGCGGGCACACATGCCTGTGGACCAGAGGATGTCATCTCAATGTCGTTGTCACAGTTGTCATCTCCGGGTCTGCCCAGAACCAGCCCCACCCCTAGCCACAGCCACTTCCCTGCCCTCTCCCGAGGAGCCCAGCTCCTGGAAAGCCACCAGTCTTACTCTCCCCTAGATTAATAATAAATGAATTTCCATGGTCCGTTTTGCTGATACTGAGGTCTAACATGCAGTGTCTGTGGTGATAACATATTGCAACAACAGATAATGCCCTGAGTGACAGCTCAGCGGAAAATCACACACCAGGAGTCAGCGTGTCCTGTGGGCACACGGCTAGGCAGGGGGGCCCTGGAGGAAGGGGACTCAGCACTGTGCGCACAGCCTGTGGGCCCCGCTGCACACAGACCGCGAGAGCCCAGGCCGGGGACAAGAGAAGGGCTCGGAGCCCAGGCTCCTGGGGGCTGGGTATCCCCTTGGCCTCTCGGGGCGCCCTTTCTATAGAACCAGCAGGTCAAGACAGGGGACACAGGAGCGTTACAATGGGGAACTCCCTCGATGGTCAATGAGTACGCCAGGACAGCGCTCGGCAGGGACCTGTTTATCAGGGACCTGATGACCACCGTTTTGAATGATTAGGAAGGAGGAGGGGCTGAGGGTCGGCCAGCATGTGGGGAGATAGGACACTCGTGTCCCGGGGATGGGCCAGCAGCCTGGCGTCTGTATGTTAAATTCAGCTCTCGTGGGCAGGACTCAGCAGAGGCCTCACACGGATCCTTGCAGCCCCCACGAGGAGACGTGCTCGTGATGGCCTGGGGTTTGTATCAGTTAGCTCTTGCCGTTGTAATGCTGCCAAACAAGCAGCCGCAGGGCCTCAAGAGCACACCCGTGCATGCACTGGCAAGGGGCAGTGGGGCGGCTGGCTGATCAGGGCTGGACTTGGCCGACCCAGTGGGCGTGCTCATGGGTCTGGGGTTAGCTGCAAGTGGAGACAGCCTGGTGGCTCTGCTGACCATGGCTGGGGGCTGCTGGCCGCTGGCTGATCTGGGGTGGCCTCAGCTGGAATGGCAGGGGCGACTCAGCCCAGGCCTTCGTGTCGCTCGCCCTCCTCCTGGGATCGGGCGCCAGTCTGAGCACATCCACCTCTCGAAAGAGTGAGCCAGCCCCATGCACTGCTTGTTCCAGCCTCTGCTTGTGCCTCGTCTGCTGACAGCAAAGCCAGAGGGGAGGGACTGACCACTCTTCAGAGGGCGGTGGGCCATGAGGCCACTTTTCCACCTACACCAGGCTTGGAGGTGACCCCAGCGTGGGGTCTGAGCAGCAGCACAAAGTCCACCTACCACGTGATGGGCCTTACAGCATTTACTGGGGAAAGTAAAACAACCTCTTAGACTTGAAAGTGAAAGTCACCCTAACAAAAGGCTCCCCGAATACTTAAGGACGTAACAAACCTATTGTGGGGGAAGGGGTACAGCGCAGGGAGGGCCCAGCACAGGCCGCCAGGGATGCCTGCTAAGCGCAGAACTGGGACCCTGAGGCTCTGAAAGGCGAGAGGCCCCCAGGCCCTGGCCAGGCCCCCCATTCTGGGAACCCAGGCTGGCATGACATTTGAGCCAGAGGTGGAGCTGGTCGTTCCTCAGCTCCTCTCACCCTGAAGATGGAGGAGACGAGTCTGTGAGGGGTCAGAATGCCAGGGGGCTGGCGTGGGACGAGGAGGGAGGGATCGGCCCTGCCTATGGTGGAGAAAAGCCAGACGTGACAGGAGCAGGTGGGACGACAGGGCGTCCACCCCCGAGCCACGCTGGCCGCTCCACCTGCCAACAGGGAGGCCCCGTCCTTGGGCTCCACAGAGGGGCTACTGAGGCCGAGGCGGCCAGCTGTCTCACCAAGGGGGTGGGCAGGCCCAAGGAAGGGGAGGGGGCTGCTCGCCAATGCCAGGCAGGTGGCAGAGAATCCGCGTTTCCCCCAGGGTGGCTGGGAGACCAGGTAAACTAGGAGCAGCAGCTCTGCCTGCAGGAGCAGTTCCTGGCAGGCCCTGGGGCCATTTCAGCTAGGTTTTGAGTTTACTCCAGAGCTGGGGCTCCCTCCCAGCTCTGCCTCGGCCCCTGCCCCCCGCAAAGGCCCTGAGGCACACACCCCCAGGGGCAGTTCCTATCTGTGACTCCTCAGGCCTTCAGAACAGAACCCACCCACCACCACCTGGCCCACCTGCCAGCAGGTGGGATGACAGGATTCTTCCCCAAGGCTCAGCTCCCTCTCACCCCTGGGCTGCTGCTCCGGCTTTCCCTCTCTCCCTGTTCCCAGCAAGCTTCTACCACAGGACTTAGACCAGTGTCACCTCCGACATGTACCCCAGACGCAGCCTTGCGGTCTGGCCCCCAGACACCAGGTGCTGACCCCGTCACAGCCCGGGGGCTCTCGCCACACCCCTGCCTCCCTCCCCTTTCCTATCTCCCTCCATCCCTTCCAGAAATGGCCATCGCCAGGAATTCACTGTTTATCACTCTCTTACATTTTCTTCTTTTACTACACTTGTGCGTTCCGGAAACAACATGTAATGTTCCTTGCAGGGTTCAAGCTTTGAGCAAATGGCACTCTCCCGTGCGTGCCACGCTGCGGCTCGCTGCTCTCCCCCAGCACTAGGTTTTAGAGACTGAGCCATGCTGAAAAGGGAAGTTCTCCTCCACGTTTTCAGTTGCCGAACGCTGGGCGTTTATTGAGCACCCCACGATTGACTTCTCCATCCTGTGGACGGCAGACGGGTTGTTTCCAATTTTCGCGAGGACAGGCACGTCGCAGCGACATGCCTACACACGTCTCTCTGGGCACTCGCAGGTGTTGAGGTTACAGAGCCCGTGCCGGGGATGGCTGGGGGCCGTCCTGAACCCCAGGGCCTCAGGATGTGAGCTTATTTGGACATAGCGTTGCTGCAGAGGGGACTAGAAAGGAGGATGCCATGCAGGAATAGGGTGCACCCCAAACCCCATATGACCGGCGTCCTTACAGGACGAGAAGAGACACAGAGACGCAGGGAGGGGGCCGCGGGAAGACCGAGGCAGAGGCTGGAGGGCTGCGTCCCCAGGCCAGGAGGCCAGGAAACACCCTCCCCGCAGGTGGCTGCCGCCTGCTCACACCTGGGTTTGGGCTTCTGACCTGTTGTTTAAATGACCTGGTCTGCAGGTCTCAGGTGTGGCAGCCCTGGGACACTGAGGCAGGTGACAGCGGCTTGGAATTGGCCTTGCTGGGTCACGGCCACGAGTGCCTTCACCCCATCCTTGCTGTCTCCCGGAATGGGGGTGCCGACGGCGCTCATGAGGGCGTGCAAGCTCTTCACCCCTTTCTCTGTAAGATTTTCCCCATCTGTTTGTTATCGATTTGCAAATGCTCTTTATAATCTGGATGCTAATATTTTGTCCGTCATTGCAAACACCTTCTCCCATCAGCAGCAGGAGAGTCTTAGTATTTATTTGGTGAGGGCAGGCCTGGCTTCTTCCCAGCACTGTAGTTATTTTGAGATTTATCCATGTGGTCGCTCGTGTCAGTGACTTGCTCTTTTTCACTGCTGCATGGTATTCCAGTGTGTGGGTGGACCTCGTTTTGTCTCACTTGGTGAGAAACAATTGGGCTGTTTTCGTTTTTTGCCGTCTATAAATAAGCTCCTGTAAAGATTCTTGTGTTGTTCTTTGTAAGGACATGTGCTTTCTTCTCTCTCGGGATAAAGACTTAGCAGTGTAATGGCTGGCTCAGATGGTAGGTGTGTGTTTATCTTTTACAAAACTGCCAAACTCATTTCCAGAGAAGTTGTTTACTTTCCCACCATCGTCGGGGGGCTCCAGCACTTCCACAGCACTTGGTTCGTTCTGTCTTTTAAATTTTATCTGTTCTTACCCGTGTGCAGGCATCTCATTGTGCTTGTAATTCACATTTTCCTAAGGACCAACGCTGTTGACCATCTTTCCCCGTTCTTGTTTGCCATCCGTCTTCGTTTCCTAAGCTGTGTAACCCAGGACCACAAACGGGCAGCTCCACAGCAGCAGTTTGCTGTCTCACAGAGCTGGAGACTGGAAGTGCCAAGTCCAGGGCTGGCAGGACCCTGCTCCCACCGGAGCCCGTCGGGGAGGTCTGCCTGGCCTCCTGGTGTCCGTGCCCTCCTTGGCGGTCTGTGGCTTGGCCACAGTTTCAGTCTCAGCCTCCGTGTCACGGGGCCTTCCCTCTGAGTCTGTGCGGCAGTTTGATGTAGTTATGAATTCCAAAAATAGATATTGGATTATGCTTGTAAACTGGTCTGTTCTCCGGGCCTGACTAAGTTATGATTAGGGCTTTGACTGGGCCACGTCAGTAGGACATTGGCTCCCCGCCCCTTGGTGGGTGGGGACTCAGAGATAGAACTGCACGGCAGAGCAGAGAGTGAGTTGGAGTTCTGATGCTGAGTCTTGAGCTGGAGCCCCAGGAAGTGAGCACACAGAGGAGCCTGGTCGTGAGGACGGAGAGAAGGCCCCGGGAAGAGAGACGAGCAGCTCACTGATTGTCTACAGCTAGCCTTGTGGGGAGAACAAGCCGCTGAACCTGGAGAGAATCGAGTCCCACGGAGAAAGGAACCCAGGAAGCCGGCACCCTCACAGAGTTGGGTGAGGGAAGTAATTCATACTTCATGGCCTGGTAACTGTGGGCTTCTACCCCCAATAAATACCCTTTATAAAAGCCAACCGATTCCTGGCACTTTGCATCAGCTCCCCTTTGGTTGACTGATACAGTGTCAGTGTCCCTTCTCCCTTCTCAGAAGGGCACCCAGACTGCACTAAAAGCTCACCCTGCCCCAGTATTGGTTCAGCGGAACTAATTCCATCTGCAAAGACCCTGTTTCCAAATAAGGTCGTATTCCCAGGACCGAGGTTAGGACTTGAACGTGCCTTTTTCAATCCATAAAACCACACACAGAGCTTTGACGAAGTGTCTGTTCCAGCACTTTGCCCACTTTTATCCAGTTGTTTGTTTTGTTATTGAGTTTTGAGAGTTCTTTATATATCTGAAAAAGTCCCTTACCAACTATATGCTTTGCAAATATTTTCTTATGGTGTGGTCTGCTGGTGATGAATACTTCCAACTTTTTTATGTCTAAAAATGTCTTTATTTCACCTTCATTTCTGAAAAGTATTTTGACTGAGTATAAAATTCTTGGTTGTCAGCTTTACCTGCCAGTATTTAAAGGTGTTGTCCATTGTCCTCCCTCCGGCATTGTGTGCACGGAGAAATCAGCTGTCAGCACATCACTTTTCTTCCACAACATGCAGCATACCCCCTCCCCCCACACACTGACTGCTTTTATTTTCCCCTCCTGACTTCTTGTTTTCCCCTCTGGGTGCTCTTTTTCACTAGTTCTGAGTAATCTGACTACAGTGTGCCTTGGTGTAGTTTTTCTTTTTTTCAAGTTTCTTGTGTTTGGGGTTTGTTGAGAGTATGGTTCTGTGGGATTCCTTTTCATCAATTTGGAAGTTTTCCATTCATTATTTCTTCTAATATTTTGGGGGATTTTAATTGTTTGTACATTAGGCCACTTAAAGTTGTTCCATAGCTTACTGATATACTACTCTTTTTGAAAAATTCTCATTTCTCTGCGTGTGTGTGTCATTTTAGGTGGTTACTATTGCTATGACTTCAAGTTCACTAATATTTCTTCTGCAATGTCACATTTGCCATTAATTCCATCCAAGTGTTTTTAAACTCTTACACATTGTAGTTTTCATATTAAAAAATTTAAGTCTTTTTTTTTTTTAATTTTCCCATATCTCTACGTGCCTATTGTTTTCCTTTTATTAAAATTTTTATTTATTAGTTCTATTTCTACTTAAAATGTTGAACATATGTTTTCATGACATTTCCTGCTAGTTCTAGAATCTGTGTTCTAGGTCAATGTCAATTGATTGAATATTCTCATTATTTTGAATTGTGTTTTCCTGCTTCTTCGCATGCCTCATAATTCTTTGTTGGATTGCAGACATTGTGAATTTTACCATTTGGGGTGCTGGATATTTTTGTATTCCTATATTTTTCAGCTTTGTTCTGGGATACGATTTAGTTACTTAGAAACGGTTTGATCCTTTAAGGCATGGCTTTTAAAATTTGTCAGGCAGGATCACAGGAGTGCTCAGTCTAGGACTAATTATTTCCCACCCTTGAGACAATGCCCTTTCAGTGTACTCCACTCAATGTCCCTGGAATCATGAGGTTTTCCAATCTAGTTGGTGGGAACAAGTGTGATTCCCAGCCCTGTGTGCCTGTCAGGCACTGTTTCATCTAATCCTTTCAAGTGGTTCTTTCTCCAGCCTCAGTAAGTTTCCTCAAACAGACGTGCTGGCCAGCGCTCAGCGGGATTCTGCTGGGAGCTGCCCTTAGGCTCTCACTCCCCTTTCTTCAATTCAGGGAGCTAACCAGGCTCTATCTAGTTTCCCCTCCCCTTGTGGCCTTGAAACTCTCTCAAGCAGTGAGCTGGAGCAGTTGTGGGGTCTGCTCATTTATTTCATCCCCAAGTCCTTCACTGCCTGATGTGCAATGTCATGAAAATGATTGCTTCATAGTATTTTTTATTTTAGTGTTGTTTCATGTGGGAGAGTGAATCTGGTCCCTGTTACTCCATCTTTGTTGGAAGCGGACGACCTCTGACAGCTTTAAAGATCGCCTTTTCATCCTTTATATTCTCCATTATCACCATGAAGTGCCATGGGGCATCTTTATTTATCTGGCTTAGTTTTCAGAGGGCACTTTTAATCTGAGGACTAATGTGGCTCTTCTTTTCTGGAAAATTCTCAGCCATTATCTCTTTAAAAATGGCTTCTCTACTCTTGCATCTGCTGGGAGGCTTTCCCACTCTCCTCCAACTCTATTGATTTTTCTTTCACTTTTTAAATTTGTCTATGATGTATTTAGAATAAACTCTTCCTCACTGTCTTCCAATTCATTATTTCTTTTTGTCTTGACTCTTCTGAGGTTAGCTTATTTATTGCATTTTATTTTTGATGCCTGTTTCTTTTTTTTTTTAATTTCCATTATTTTTAGTCAGTTATTCACATCGGTGTGATATTGATTCTTTTCTGTCTTTTTCCCAATAATTATTCAGTCTTAATAAGAATTATATCTTCATTAATCTCTTTAAATAGCCTATTTTATTATGCTTATTTTAAAGTATTTCTCAGGCTGTTCTATAAAATTAGTTTTATCTTCAGTGAATTCATATTCTTATTGTTAATATTTTTAGTTACTTTCTTTCTTAAGAGGCCAAACATCACTGTTTCTGCTGAGAGAGTTTGAATTGGAGAGTAAAGCTTGCCAAGGGTGCCCTCAGGGCCCCAACCTCAGGGGCAGGCAGACTCACCCCCCACACACTCCCCCAGTTGCAGGCAGAGCTGCTCTGGGGTAGATGCCCCATCATGCAGGGTTGCCCAGTCCAGACTCACTTATAAAGAGGGACAACGGAGAACTGATGCCCCCCGTTCAGCCCCAAGAGGAAGGTGAAGGGCATGTGCAGTTTTCCCATTCAAGCCCTCCTCCACTGCCTCCTCTCACAGACAACTGGACATTAGGATTGTCCACGAGGTGCATTCCCAGCCCTGGCAAGCTTTTGAGTAACTGCAATTGACTCCCAGGCTGAGGTCTAATTGCTGGCCTGTTGCTGTGATCCCAGAAAAGGCTACGGCCGCTCAGGGAGCCTGACAGCGTGCCTGCCACTCTCCGCCTTCCCCAGATGAAGTGAAGGAGGTTTACTTTTCCCTCCTTTGAATGGCTGGCAAGGCAGGAAATCAGCAATTAAGCAACAAAGCCGGGCACTTGTGCAGCTGTGCCTGTGGTGGACATAGCCACGAAGGCAGAGTCTCCAACGCGGCAGTTCTGATGGGCCTGGGGTCATCCAGTCCAGCTCTCCCCCACCCCCGACAGGCTTAGGGAGCACAAGCAGCCCGCCTGCAATCACGCACAGGAAGTCACTGCCAGCTGCAGCTCTCACCCCCTAACCATGCCGCGGGCCCCAGAAACAAAGGGCGCCGGGGCTGTCCACCTGTTCCTGGTCTCAGAGGGCCCTGGAGGGAGGGAGCAGGTGAGTTCCAGCAGGTGAGGAGGGACACTGCTGTGGGGCAGAAGCGTCAGGGGGGCCTGGAGGGCTGGGCTTAGAGCTGTCCCTCAGGATAGTCAGCGTGCTCTGCATTGGGGCTGCCCCAGGCTCATGCCCAGGGGGTCTGTGTGGACAGGTCCACACCAGGCTGGGGAGCCTGGCTTGAGGGTCAGACCACCTGGGGGCGAATCTCAAGTCTGCATGCCCTGACTCGGTGACCTGGGCAAGTCCCTTCTCCCCTCTGTGCCTTTGTCACCTCATCTCGTAATATAACAACACCATGCTCATGGGGAAATGGGACGGTGATGTGAGCTAATTCACACACACGCCTCTAGAGCCAGTCACAGGCACAGGGTAAACATGAGCCCAAGGGTCTAGTAGAACAGAAGGAATAGAGGTGGTGATAATAGCAGAGGAGGAAGAGGTCATAGTGACAGCAGAGGTAGAAGAGGTCGTGGTGAGGGCAGAGGTGGAAGAGGTTGTGGTGAAGGCAGAGGTGGAAGAGGTCGTGGTGAGGGCAGAGGTGGCAGAGGTCGTGGTGAGGGCAGAGGTGGCAGAGGTCGTGGTGAGGGCAGAGGTGGCAGAGGTCGAGGTGAGGGCAGAGGTGGCAGAGGTCG
>JAKSZT010054489.1:30478666-30494094 GCA_026826555.1 Tolypeutes matacus | reverse complement strand
GTGATGATGGTGATGGTGGTGGAGATGCAGTGACAATGGGGAGGGTGATGGTGGAGGTGCAGTGATGGTGGTGATAGTGGTGGAGGTGCAGTGATGATGGGGAGGATGATGGTGGAGGTGCAGTGATGGTGGTGATAGTGGTGGAGGTGCAATGATGATGGTGAGGATGATGAAGGAGATGGAGCACTCCTGAAGAGGATGTTGGTAGAGATGTTGGTGATGGTCGTGGCAATGGCAGGTGGTATTAATGGCACAAAGAGGGTCTTGGTTTCAGACAACTGTGGCCACTGTGAATAAGAAGCTGACCGTGGTGATGGAGTAGCTGTAGGTAATGGTGAAGTTAGTAGGATGACAGTGTTTGGGGGGCCCAGGCCCCCTGCAGATATTGGCTGAATGTGCAGAGGTGACGCTCTGCCCCACAGCTCTGTTTCCACCCGACAGGGTCCTCTGCCCCTTATTCTGCAGCTATCTGAGCACCGGTTTATGGCATCTGGGTCAGAACACAGTCCCCCATAAGCAATAGGGCAAGGGTGTATTCATCCAGTCTTATTCCTTAGAGTCTCACAGATCTGAAGATAAACACAGTTAAAAATAGGGATATGTCAAGAATTTTCTTTCCCCTCCAGCTAAGTCTCCTGGACAGATGGCAAAATCTCTCTGACGGATGAGAAGGCTCTTACAGCTCCTCCCCAGCTCCTCACAGCCCAGTGAGACTCATCCTTCTCTCGGCATTATTTCTTCTTTTAAGGGTTATTTTTAGTGTTCTTGGAAAGAGCTGATCCCAGCCATAAAGAACGATTGGTCCCAGTCTGCTTGCTACCTCTTTGTTCTAGACTTGTGCTGTCCAATACAGGAGCCACTAGCCACAAGCGGCTATTTAAATTTAAATTTAACGTGAGTAAAAATAAATACAACTGAAAATTCAGTTCCTGGTCACACTAGCAATATTTCAAGAGTTCACTAGCTACATGTGGCCAGTGGCCACTGTACCAGACAGCACAGATGCAGGGCGCTGCCGTCACTGCAGAAACGTTCCATTGGATGGCGTCGTGGCAGACATCCCACTGGAGAATTCCCGCTCAGCCAGGGGCCCTGGGCCTCCTCCAGCTTAGAGGATTTGCCCACAATATCCCCATTGGTCCAAAGCCCCAGTCCCTTGCAGGGAAGGCAGGAGCAAAGCCAGCCTGGCCACTGCTGACCTTGTTCCGTGGGAAAGCACAGGGCCCTACCTGCTCTGGTCTTGGCAAGCTCACCAAGCCTTCCTTTTTGCCAGGGTTACGCTATTTACCGAGGCACCGTTCTCCTCCTGAGATCAATGGCCAGCTGTGGGCAGATACGCTAGCCAAGTTCAGTGAATACATTTGTCCTTTCAACAGGAGAATTTGATGACTTACACCCAAAAAAGACTCTAAGGCAAGCCCTTTCTGGTCCTGACCAGACAGTGGGAATCTTTTTGCTGAACCTTTTAACCCACCTTCAGATCAAATCACCTGGGTTTTGATGGAAATTCCAGACCAGCGGCTCACTTATTCTTAGCCCAGTTACTCTCTGAGCAGCTTCTCTGTCACCGACCCCCTACCAGCTTCAAGGCACAAGGACGTGGCATTGAGCTTGGCCTCCAAACTCCAAAGAGGCCAGGGCATTGTACCAGCCGTCTGCTGCTGCGTGCCACCTACGCCAAAACCGAGTGGCTCACCACAGCAGCACTGATGACCTCACAGCGCCTGGGGGTCGGGAATCCGGGCCAGCTGGGTTCCTGGCTCCGGGCCTCTCATGGGCTGCAGCATCTCAGGGCCTTTGAGGGAGGAGCCCCCTCCAGGCTCACTTTCGTGGCTGTTGGCGGGACACAGTACATCATGGACTCTCGGCCCAGCGCCTCAGTCCCTCCCAGGCTGTACGGCTTCAGGGTGGCTGGCGGCCCTTAGCAGCTCGCCACATGGACCTCTCTGCGCAAGAGCTCACAGCACGGGCGCTGGCTTCATCAGAGCTGGCGGTCGTGAGGACAAGGGAGAGAATGTGACAAGACACAAGCCACGGTCTCTTAAAACCCGATCAAGGAGGTGTCACCATTTTCTATAGGTCAGAGGCAAGTCATTGGGTCGAGCCCACACTCAAGGGCGTGAGAGTCAGGAGGGGACACCGGTGGGGGCCATGGCAGAAGCTGCCTACAAGAGACGCTGCTTACCTTCATTTTACAAGGGGGAAACTGAGGCCCAGAGGGGCCCAGGCCCCTGCCAAATTTGCCCAGGAGGCCTCTGCAGCTCTGGAAGGGGACCCAGGCCTCTTCCTCCCCCGTGCCTCTGTGAGGCCCCGGCAGCAGCGTGGGCTGTCACTCCCGGAGCACAGATCCCAGCTGAAAATGAGATGTGACATTTCTTAGTGCACACGGGGCCTGGGCAAAATGGAAAAGATTTCATAAATATGTAAATCACCCGGTCCCGCTTCCCAGGAGGGCAGCTCGGCACCGTCTCCTCCTGCCTCGCCGCACGCCCCCCATTCTCTCCACAGCCCCTTTAAGACGATCGGCGGTGGGTTTCTAATGAAGTTAGTCGAAGGGGGAACACAATCCAACCGGAAAAGGGTGGCTGCCCCCACCTCTGCCATCGCCAGGCTTCCCGGGCCCCGAGCACCGAGGGAGCGGAGGGGCTTGAGTGGGCTCTGCGCTGCTGCGCCTCGTCTCACAGCCCCGGGACCAGGGCTCGGCTGCTTTCGTGGTGCAGACAAGGAGGGCAGCACCTGGGGCGAGACCCGAGGCCACCAGGCCTGGCCCCAGCTCCCATCTCGGGGCCCCTCCCCAAGCCGGCCCCAATCAGGGGCTCTGCACACCTGCCGCGCACAGACCCCACGCTTTGCTTTCCCGCTGCCCCCCGTGTCCAGCCCTTCTCAGCCCCCAGGCCGGCCTGCGGCTGCCCATCGCCCCTCCTCGGCCCTCTGAAGCTCTCTCATCCCCCTCAGATGATCAGCTCCTGTCCCCCCACAGATGGTGAGCAGAGTGGGTGGGGGGAGCCGCCAGGGAGGGGTGTTCGGAGCCGGGCTTTGCCCTGTCGCTTTCCGTCAGCCAAGAGATCTCAGACTCGCAGTTGTCGCTCGTGGCCCTCCCTCTTGCAGACCCCACCCCGCGTTTCTAAGGAGGGTGGGTGCTGCCAGGCGAGCCCTCGCTCAAGGAGAGCCGTGGATGCTGGAAAGCAGCCGTCTCCCAGGAGCCCCCCGAGCCCTGGTGCAGTTGCAATAAATAGAGCTGAGACAGTGTAAGTAAGACTGGGCCGGCTGTGAAGCCACGCGAGGCTCAGAGCCTGCACCTGCCCCTCTCCTGCACAAATATCCACCCAGCAGCCACTACAGGGCGGCCGCTGGGAGCTGGGGGTCAACAAAACAGATACGAGCTGTGCCCTTGCTAGGCTTCCAGTCTGCAGAAGAGAAGGCCATCAAGCAAGGAATTGCAAAACTACACAATTGCGCAATTGCCCGTTTTAGTGAGGAAAAGGGCAGGGCCAGGGAGGGTGGGGCAGAGCCCTCCTGCTGAGCTAGCGGCATTGCAGAGAAGAGGACCAGCCGGGGGGAGAAGGGGGCCCCAAGTGGCCAGGGCCCCTGCAGTGCGCTACAACGCAGAGCTCCAGGAACCTGAAGAGAGCTGGGGTGGGCATGCCACGGGCCAGGGGACCACGGCCCGGAGGCCCTGCAGGCCATATCAGGGAATTCCACTTTATTCCTAGAGTGATTGTCCTTGAAGAAATCCACTCCAGTTTCTCATCTATAAAACGGGGAGATGGCCACGCCTTGCTCATAGCTGCCTCCTCTGGACCAGGTCCGTGCAGAAAACTCCTGTACGGAGATGAGCCCTGCAGCCACAGCTGACCGCACTGGGCCACCCCAGCCCCCTGGTGAGACCTCAGTCCAGCTCAGTCTGCTTGAACTGGTTGGCATCCAGGGGCTGCCACGGAACCGAATCCCAGGCCAGAAAGATGTCCTAAATGGCGCCCAAGGCACGTTCCAGGGCAACTCAGCAAGAACTAGGGGCTTCCCAGTGACTGGATCCTGAAGCCTGTGGGGTTGGGTGTCAGGGCAGTGTGGAGGCAGAGGGAGCAGGGCTCAGGGTCAGGGCCCCGTGGCTGGCATCCAGGTCCCCTGCTGCAGCTAAGGGACCCGAACATGTGGCCTGAGCTGTGGCTCTGCCAGCGTGAGCAGGACAACTCAGGTCAAGTGGACCTGCTTTAAGTGCAGCCCGTGCCTTGGGCAAAGAATTTCACCACCTCAGCGCTCAGCTTACGACAGGGTAGCCACACCTGCCCTGCAAAGTTGTTCTGAGAATTAAATGAGCTAACATGTGCAAAGAAGTCGCAGATGTGCATGAACCAGCAGCAGCTCAGAACAAGCCCCCTTGGCCTTGGCTTCCTGGTTGGGGAGACGAAGCTGCAGCATGGGGGTCCCCTGTGCAGAGGTGGGGGAGCAGGGCAGCGCCTGCAGCTCAGGAGGGAGAGGAACCAGATCTGGGTCCCTGGCAGTCCCGACTCACGGCTCCTGGCTGACTCACAGGCCACGTGCCTACCCTTCACCCAATCGCTGTGGCCATGGAGATGTGGTGCCCTGATTGGCTGAGGCCTGGGTCACATGTTCCAGGAGGGTGACAATGTCTCCAGCATCACAAGGGCTGAGTCAGGAGGGAGAAGGCGAGACAGGTGGGTGGAAGGTGGGCACCAAAAAAAAAAAAAGCCCACCACATGGACCAGTCCTGCAGGATGCTGCCCTCTTACCTCAAAGGTGCACCCTCTCCCCTTCCCCTCAAGGGTGAGACCTAGGTCCCCACCCACCAGAAAGGTGCTAACAGACTTCCCCATCCCCACACCTCCCTGCACCTTCCTGCCTCTTGGGGTTCTGGTGGCCCACACTTCTCCACTACCCATTCCCTGGGGTTAAAAGCCAAGCATTCAATTCAAACAGAGGAGTGGTGGGAAACCAGGAGCTGCAGCCTTGAGCAGCTCCTTGGGGAAAGAGGGGCCCAGAAGTAATTTAGGATCAGAAGGCAGAACTGAATTCTCTGCTTTGACCCCCCCAAGGAGCCAGAAATCTCCTAGCCACGCCAGGTTCCCCGGCTGCTGGGAGAGCACCACAGCCTCGTGGGGAGCACTGTTCCTTGCCTGTCACGTCCCAGGACGCCTCTGAGTGCGGAAGTCTGCTCATCCCTGACCCTTTCCAATGAAGACTCGGGAGGCTGGCAGTGCAGGAGGGAGTGTGGGGGTCATTCCCATTGGAAATGCAGAGCTGAAGCCTCAGCTGGAGGGAAGGAGGGTAGAGCAAGGAAGAGGAAGGGAAGGAGGGAAAGGAAGAGAATGGGGGGAGGAGAGAGAGGAGGAGGGGGAGAAGAGGCAGGGGGGAGGGGGCGGGGAGGGGAAGGAAGTGGAGGAGGAGGAGGGAAAGGAGGAAGGAGGAGGGAAGCCACCAGAGAGGATCAGCCTGCCATTCAGAGTCAGCGTCCCGCCCTGAAGGGGATGGAGGGCCAGCTCAGGGTCCCACCTTAGGGGCTCCCACCCCCTCGGGCTGCACAGGCACAGGAGAGCTACCCAGCCTTTGCTCACAGGTGGATAAAAGATTTGGGAAGCCAGCGAGAGGAACCTGCACAGAGAGGTAGGGATGGAGGCGGCTGGGAGCTGCCTTAGGGAAGGAGCATTGCTGGCGCGATGGCTGAAGCAAGCACTGGTGCAGCCTGGCCAGGCCACGCTCACTAGCACGATTCCGCTTTTGCAGGGGGAGAAACTGAGGCTTCCTGAGGCTTGGTGGCTTGGGAAGATGCTCCCCAAATTAGGCTTCCTTGAGAGCCTCTAGAAATTCACCAGCTTCCTCTACAAGGGGAGTCACTTTAAAGACCACTTCACTTGTCTGGGTGGGTTTACTAGGGTGCCCAGGGAGTTCCAGGAAAGACACAGCGTGTGGGGTGGGGGCCAGCCCACTCCCCTAGGAAGCGCCATGGCCTAGGTGATGAGGAATTCTTGTCCCTAGTGTGCAGAACTGGGCCCCCAAAATGCCGAATTGGAAGGGTACAGAGAGGGACAACAGGTGGCTGTCGGGGAGACGGCAGCTGGGAGGCATTGTGACCCCATGAGCAGAGTTGGGGGTCAGAGACAGGCCAGTCAGGGGCCCTGCCTGCTGCCAGCCCCATCTCCCTCCTGCTTGACCTCCGGGAATGGGTGCTGCCCAAGGGGAGGCTGGGGCTGTTGTCATCATCTGTGGAAGTGGGGAGGGGTATCGGGGGCACAGAGCCCCTCTAGGATTCATTGCCCTCCCCTCTGAGCCCACGGCTGTTGCCTGGTGGGACTGTCGCTTGGAGGAGGGCAAACGGCTTGGCCGCAGTCTCCCTGCCTCCAGCCCGCTCCTCACTGGCACCCCAGAGGGAGTCTGAAAACCCAGGTCAGAAGAGCTCGTGGTCGTGGCATGCTGGCTGTGTGCCCAGGCCCGGGCCAGCACCACCCACACTCACGCTCAAGTTGGGAGACCGACGACTGTCTCCATGTACTGAGGACGAGCAGGGCACAGCGCCCAGGGCCACCCCACTTTGGAAGTAGCATAGCAGGGACCCGCCCCAGGCCAACCAGCTCTAGTGCCAGGGCCCTTTGCCACCCTGCTGGATGGAGTAGGGGCAAGGAGAGCAAAGGGCGGGATTGCTATTGTCCCACGTGGGAGGCTGGCCTGGGGGCCACAGCTGAGATGCAGGCTGGGGGCTCACATGGGCGACACATGGAGGTAATACCGGCTGGACTTGGCAGTGGCCAGAGCGCATGGAGAGTCAGGGAGGAGGTGCCAGGAACAACCGTCAGTTTCGGCCTGAGTGAGGGGTACATGGCTGAGGTGTTCACTGCTTCGGGACAGACTGTGGGGGGAACAGGTCTGGGGTGGGAGAACACGTGCCAGCAGCTCCACTGAAAGAGGCAAACACTGAGAAAGGACTCTCCTGGGACGCCAGCTTCTCTCCAAGCCCTTCATGCTCCCCAGGCTGGAGGAAGCCCCCTCTGCACCCTGAGTTCCCGGAGCCCAGGGTTCAGGCCGGCCGCTCAACCCCGTGGGTTGTGATGGCTGCTGCACACCAGGCCCCGATGCAGAGCCTGCAAACCATCTCGGTCTGCCGGTGACAAATGCCACAGGCTGCCTGGCTTCAGCAGCAGGGCTTGCTTGTCTCGCGGCTCCGGGGCCGGGAGCCCAAGGTCTCGGCAGGCCAGGCCTTCCACAGAGTCTGCAGCGCCCTGGAGCTGCCTCGCCGCCATGCCTGGGTCCTCGGCTAGCGGATGGCACACGGCACCCTCTCCCTTTCTCTGGCTCACAGGGACCTCAGCCGTATTGGGTTGGGGCCCATCCCGATCCCTCGGGCCCCAGCACAGCCCGGAGCCCGCTCTCCAAGGAAGGGCAGCGCTGCTCGGCCCCATCCTGCCACTCGGCAACCGGGGGTCTTTTCAGACCCCTTCATCCCCCGGGTCCCAGGACTGGCTGGAAATCAGACCCGAGGCTGACTTCAGAAGCACTCTGAGGGCTCCAAACGGGGATTAAAAGGTTCCTCGGTTTTATCTGCAGGCCTTCCGTTTTTGTTCACCTTTTCAGCGCCCCTGACGTCGGACTCTGCAGACCATTTCCAGCCGAGGGGGCTGGACCCAGAGGAGCCGGCGACTTTCCCAAGGTCAGGCCTGAGGAGGGAGCAGCCCCTGGCCCTGCATCCCGCTGCCTCCCCCATAAACACCTGCCGATTCCCAGCCCAAGATCAATGCTCGGCGCCGCTGCCGAGACGGAAACCTCCCCGCTCTCCTTTCACAGCCTGGGTAATTGGGCACGAGCAGCACAAATACTTTGTGCAAATGCTGGCAAGTGGAAATTTTTCTAATCTGTCAGGCAGATTCTTTCTCCTTTTACATTTTTCCCCCGTCAGGAAAAGACTTTTCATTTGGAGCCCTTCCGATGCAGATGTGTGGAGACTCTGGCAGTGGCTTCGCTCCGGGGACCGAGCGGCTCCTATTGATTGGAAAAACACACACGGCACCCACGAGTTTGCACATCAGAAGTTGCATTTTTCAGCGCCGGGCAGGCAGGAAGCCAGCGGTGGGGCCTGAGCGCCCCCTGGAAGCCGGAGCGGGAACTGAGTGGCCGGGGAGGCCGAGGCAGGTGCCGGGGAGGCGCGGGCCCACCCCCCGCCACGTCCGCTCTGGTGGGGGAGGCAGACCAGAGGGCGCAGTGCCGCGGCCCCCGCGAGTCCCGTGCAGCGCGGCTGGGGGCTGCCACCCCAGCCCTCTGTCTGGGGAACTGCGAGAGGGGTCCACCTGTCCTAAGGGAGGGGAGGCTGGGCCGGGGACAGAGCAGGATCAGAACTGGCTGCTTTCGAGGGACTGGCCCTGCCGCCTGCCCCCGGCCTGGGCCGGTCATCCAGGGTCCAGAAGGGGCAGGGGTCTGGGGAGGAGCCCAGAAGCCCCAGGCCTGGAAGCCTGGGAGGACGGTTTGGGGTGAGCTGGGAAGAGGTGGCAGGAATCCCGGGCAGGAGAGATGTGAGGCAGGGTGGTGGGGACCCTGCGACTTCCTGCCGCACGCTGGCGAGGCGCAGCTGCAGAAGCAGCTGTGTCCTGGGGGCCTCAGGGGCAGAGACCCCACCGGGGAGTGTGTGGAGCAGCTTGAGGCTTGGGCTGGCACCAGGGAAGGTGCCCAGGAGGCCGTGAGCTCACAGCACAGGGCCGGAGTGCCCAGGACCCCGGCAGGTTTCCCTGATGACTAGGCGCCGAGTGAGGGTTCCCCGTGCCTGACTCTAGTCCGCTGTCGATGCTTCTCCCACCTGCCAACTGGGGCTGCAGAGAGTACCCATGGCCACTGCCCCATGGGGTCCCCACAGCAGCCCTAGGAGCTGGGAAAGGGTCATGCAGATGGGCCCATTTTACAGGTCGGGGAACTGAGGCCCACATAAGAAAGGCGACTTGCCCAAGGTTCTAGCATGTCAGTGGACTCACCTCAGGACCTGGGCAAGACAAATGGAGGGGGGGCGGAGACAGGGTCCAAGCCAAACAGGCTGGCTTCAGCCAAAGGCTTCAGTCCCACGGCGGTGTGCAGTGCCAACAGGGAAACCGAGGCAGAGGACCAGTACCTGGAAGGCCTGTGTGCAGAGCCCCAACCCATTCCCAGCACTCGGGGCAGGGGGCAGAGGGGCCTGAGCTTGTCCTCCATCTGCCCAGGACAGGGTCAGGGGCTGACCGGATGCTGGTGGGTGCCAGACCTGTGAGTCCAGCTCAGTGCAGGGGAGCCAGCTGGACCCGCGGGCCCCACAGGAGGCAGAGCTGGGACCCCAGTCTGCAGCTGTTGGGGAGCTCCAGGCCCAGGCCCTCTTCCCCTCCTGCCCCACTGGGTAAAAGGAAACCCAAGCACAAAACTGCTAAAAACTGCTAAAAAACAACCCAAAGTGACAGATTGTGTTCTCAGCAAAAAGACCGCAGGGCAGCCCGAGGCTGAGGCGGCTCCTGAGCCCCTCCTGCCTTCAGAAGTTCACAGAGGAGGCTGCCCTCTGCCAGCCAGGGCAGGGATGGGGAGCAACCTTGGCTCACCGATGCCCAGGTCCCCAGGACTGCTCCTGGTGGGGAGCTAAGCCCCCCATGGCCTCCAGGGACGCACATTCCCCCAGCCACACCACGCAGGCCTCTCCCGGTACCCTGGCCCTCGCCCCTGCCCCTCCCCCATGGCCCGGACCTCGGTCCTCTCCTCCCTTGGGGTCTCCCTCTTCCCTGGAACCCCCTCGACATTGCCGCCTGGCCTGGCTTCTCTCTGGTCTCCAGTGCAGGCCTTAGACTGCAGGGGGTGGGTCAATGCACCTCCTGCGAGCCTGGGTCAGCCCCTCCGTGCCCACCCGTGACTACCGAGACCCCACGTGGGGCTGCTTGAGGTGAAAGCCTCTGGGAAGGGGCCCCTCCCCAAATGAGGGCCACCCACCCTGCCCTCCCCAGAGGAGCGCTGGCCTCTCCTCTCCTCTCCTCTCCGGAAGGTGCCTGGCCTGGGGTGGGGGTGGGGGCTAAGGAAGAGGACACCGTCCCCCCACTCCAATGCAAAAAAACTGGTACTTTTCAGGGAAGAGCATGCCTGAGTCCCACCCACCCCTGGGCCAGGCCAAGGCAGGGGTGTCACCATTGCAGTCATCACTGCCACCCCTGGGACATGCCGTGCGGCCCACGGGCACAGGTCCTCCATCCACAGAAGAGCTCTGTTTGCTCAGAGACGATGCCTAATTTACGAGGGGGCGGCAGGCGCTGCATGCCCTTCCCGGCCCGTCTGCTTATTAAACCGCGTGTGATCTAATAAGTCACTGGAAAGACACTCTGTCCCCGAAGGGTTTAATTTCCTCTCTGACATTTGGAGTGAGACAGCAAGTGCCCAGGCTGGCCCTCGGCAAAACAGGAGCCTCGGAATGCCAGAGTCGGCAGGACGCGGGGCTTGCCCACGTCACCCCCTCACCCTGCAGGCGGGGTGACCGAGGCCCGGAGGGCGCAAGCTCCAGGACCTGGACCCCTTCCCCCATTCGAGCCTGGCAGGGCAGAAAATGCCCCAAGCACGGATCCTCCAGAGCCTCGGTCCTCAACCGTCCACAGTGGGACTCCCGTGGCAGGGACGGGAGAGCTGGATAAGCCTGAGGGGGCAACGCTTACCCCTCCCTGGAGGGGCTCAGATGGCGGAGCCGCTGGCAGAGCCCATGCAGTGGCAGGTCTCCTCACGCCAAGGGCCGAGGGGAGCCTGGGGCAGGCAGCGCCTGCAGCGTCTGGAGCCCAGGGCTTTGCCAGGTTTCTCCCGAGATCCTAAGGCAGAGGGGCGCGGCAGGGGAGGCAGGAGCCAGCCTGGCCTGCGGTTCTCCAGGGTCTGCGAGAGGAGGGATGGGAGCCGGCTGCAGGAGAGGGCCAGCCCCAGGGCCATCTGGACGCGGGCACACGCTCTCTGCTTGTAACCTCTACCGGCAGCCCTGCTGGGAGGCAGTGACCAGCTGTAGTGCCCTGGACCCCCGCCCTCCTGGCGGCCCCAGGCCCAGGGCACACCTTGCCCGGGGGATGCCCCAGCCCTCGCCAGCTTGTGCCTCGGGCCCTCCCAGAGCAGCCCCTGGCCTGTGCACTTGGCTCAGGCGCCATCCGTTCGCCCCCGGCCCTGGCCTCGAGAGCCGGGCGCACGGGCCGTTTCCAAGCACTGGGTCAGAGCTCCCCTGGCTGGAGCGAGCAGGACGCACCGCAGCGGCGAGGGCCCTGGCTGGCCTTGGACAGACGCTCTTTAGGGGTGAAGGCTGCAGCACCCCGCACCCTGACTGCAGCCGGGGTGGCTTCCCTGGGCCTCCTCCTCACCGACAGGGGCTGCCCCCACCTCCCAGCTCCTGCAGGGTCTCGCTGGCCAAGCGCATGCACCCCAGTGGAGCTGGAAGTCTCCGCTCCCGCCACCGGGGAGCCCTGTCTGTCTGTGTGTCTGGCGTGGAGCCCGCTGTGGAGGGGCCGCCCCCTGCACAGCCTCCCAGAGCCCGTAGGCCTGGGTCAGCTGCCCTGTGATAGTCCAGAGAGTGACCGGTCTCTTTTAGGGTGACCCTGTTCCCCGGATGTGTCGGAGGAGGGGCCTGAGAGAAAGCGCCATGGCAACGCCTGTGAAGGGGAGACTCTTCCTTTCCATCACACCCAGGATCCCTACTACACACCAAGGCCTGGTCTAGGGGTGCTCAGGGCGGGAGGGCGCAGAGGGAGGGTGGAAGTGACCCACTCTCCACCCACAAAGGCCGCGAGTCCACGAAGAAACACGTGCGCCTCGTGCAAAGCAGGCCCAGCCAGGGGCCCAGCATGCAGTAGGCGCTCAATGGATACTTGTTGAATTGATGAGCAGAGCAGGTGGGACAAAGAACCTGACACCATTAGCTTAGCACCTGGCACAGGTGTGGACACCTGCCAGGGGATGGAATCTCCTGTTTAGAACAGTGGCCTGCTGCCCTGGAGAGGGCCTCTGAGAGCTTGGGCCCAGCCCCTCACTTTGCACGTGGGGAGACTGAGGGCCAGAGGGGAGGGACCTGCTGGGACCATGGCCACAGCACCCCCTGGCCACGGGGCAAGCCTCACCTTGTCCTGCCTCTCCAGGCTGGGCAGTGTCAGGCCGGCCCCTTGCCCTCTCTGAGCCTCTGGCTCCTGGTCCGGAGCACGTGCTCAGGAACCGCTGGTCCCTATCTGGCCTCAGGGCTTGCTTCTGCCCACTGCTCACAGACACCTTCTCGTTTCATTTCCTTACAGGTGACTCAGAGGCAAGAGAGGGCCGACAAGGCACAGAGGTGGGAGGGCCCTTCCGCCTCAGCCCCTCACCCACGCTCAGTCTGCAGGTGTTTAGTGAGCTCTTACTATACACCGGGCACCCGGCCAGGCCGGGACAGCACAGAGGACAGGACGGTGGGAGAAGGCAGGCCTCTAACGACAGGTGCTGTGCGGCAGCGGTCGGCGCGGAGCGGACGGGCTGCCGGGTGCCACCGCCGAGGGTGCGTTTGGGTTGAGACGGAGGACACCAGGGCGTGAGCCACGCAGCTGCCTGGGGGAGGACGCCCAGGCCGGGGCAGTGGGGGGGCCAGGCCTTGGCGAGGACCGAGCTCTGTGCGTCGAAGCCCAGCGAGGAGGCTGGTGGCCAGAGCAGAGTGACCGGGGCGAGGGGCGGGCACGCAGATAGGAACGTCGGCCACCGCGTCGCTACTGGGCTTTATCCCGAGAGAGATGGAAACCCCCGGAGGTTCTGAGAGGCAGAAGGACGGCCGGACTTCGTGAGTGGACGAGGAGCTTTGCGTGGTGCTGAGGAGGCGAGCTGTGGGGGCGGCTGGACACGAGCCCTGAGGTGAAGGCCAGGGGCCTGGCTAAGCCACGAGGCCGGAGAAGTTCCAGAGCTGGAGGCCCTAGGGCAGGGCCACGGGGGTTCCCGGGGTCCGTTTCTTTTTCTCTTTTTTTTTAGGAGGCACCGGGGATTGAACCTGGACCTTGTAGACTGAAGCAGGCACTCGACCACTGACCTATGCCCACTCTGCTGGGGGCAGTTTCTGACCTGAGCTTCTGGAATAAGATTCAGCGCGGCGGCGGGGAGACCGTGGCTGCAGCTGGGGGGGGCACTGGAGGGTCCCACTCAGGACGAGTGGGCTTTGAAGGGTCTCTATTAAGCGTTCGGGTGGGGGAGGGCCGGGAGCTATGAAAACGGGGCCGTCAGTGTTGAGAGGGATGGGACCCCTGGGGCCGCCGAGGGAACGCAGTTCCCGTTTCAGGCACAGAAGAAAGCCTCTCTGGGGTGTTTAGGGCCAGGAGCTGGGAAAGCGAGGGGACGCCCTTGTCATCTGCCCCAAGGACAGATGATGGGGGTCCCCATCCCCCAGAGGACGGTTGGGGGAACTGCTGCGGGCTGGGGACTGCCCCCCCCCAGAATGCTCCCGTGTCCCCAAGCCGCTGACACTGGCCCACGCAGAGCTCGGAGCGGGCAGCAGCACCCCCCAGCCGTACTTCACAGCCGCCCTCCCCCAGCCGTGCCAGAGGCTCCTGAGAGCCACTTAGGCTCTAACGACAGAGAAGGAGTCGAGTGACAGAAGGATAAATCCCCTGCCTGCTCTCTGATGGACAAATAAATCCTCCTGGAAATGGCCTGCTCTCCGCCGTAATGGAGGAGAAGATGGATCTGGGTTCCACGCCACGAAGGCTTCCAGCGGGTGCTGGGGGTGGGGGGCCCGAGGATGGGTCCTGCAGACAGCGCTGGCCACCAGGGACCAGAGCAGGCAGCTCAGGAAGGCTCAAGAGAGGAGCATGGAGAGCAAACTCTGTCTAGAGGCGGCGGTGGTTGGAAGATTCCAGAATCCCGGGCTGAGGTCCTGTTTCTGAGCCTGGGGTTTCCAGACACCACAGTGCCTAGCATGGGGCTTCCAGGGCCTTCAAGGTGATCGGGTTCCATCTGGGGTCCCCAGCCTCAGAGCACTGTGGGTGGCCCCAGCCCCTTCCCCCACTCGGGCAGGGGGCACCCCTGGTGCCAGGGAGCTCCCAGGCCGGACACTGGATCTGGACCTTGGGCAGCTTGGAAGCAGCACACTCAGCCCTGCCATGCCCACGATTCTTTCCTCCCAGTTCCAGGTCCTCAGACCCCTGGGGGCAGCCGCTCACGGCCGCCAAGTCCCCCCACCCCAGGCTGCAATGCCCTCCCCAGGACTGGTCCTGGGGAGCAGGTGAGGGTGCCAATGGCCGTGACACTTGCTGCCACCCGACAGGACCTTCCAGCTCCTACCTGCCCCTCCTGTCCTCTAGAACATTCCTTTCTCACCATAGAGGGAAGGCTGGGAAGCCCGTTTCTCAGGCAATGCATCAGAGGTGGGTTCTCCCGCCCAAGGTCATAAGCCAGGAAGCAGCAGGTCCTGGCATCCCTCCCTGGTTATCAGATTCCAAAGCCAGGAGGTAGGAGATGACAGCGAGCCAGGAGGTAGATGACAGTGAGCCTTCTTGCAGCTCTGCGGGTAAGAGGGAAGGAGTGCAGGGTGACCCGCTGGCTGTGGCCCAGCATCAGCATCGCGGGAAGTGCGAGCCAGGAGACCCCACAGAGAGGGTCCTCCAGTGTCCTCCTGCTACAGAGGAAGAGGACGGGCTCAAAGAGGGGCCAGAGCAGATGAGCACATGGAGCAGGAGGCTCTGGGACCTGAGCAGTACCAGCTGTCTCTGACAGGACCAAGTAGCAGAGACCGCCTTCCCCAACCTGTAAAATAGGGAGAGAGGTACAGTGCACCCAATGGAGCTGGGGCCCAGCAGGTGGTGAATACGCTGCAGCCCCACTCCATCCCTGCTGCCCCCCTTCCTCCCTCCCCACCTCCTTAACACACCAGACTAACAGGGTCCCTCAGCTACAGCCCAGGGGGTGGCTGCTCCTGCCAGGCCCCTTAAGTTACCTCCCCAAGTCTCAGGTCCCCCTCCTGCCTTCCTCCTGGGCTCCTGGGGGAACCAGCCCAAGCCTTCTGACCCCACCCCGGGAGGGCATCCCTGAGCATCCGTGAGGGGGTTGGGCCAGGTGCAGGGAGAGGCCCCGCAGGCAGGGCCCCAGCTCCCCGAGGGTGACCCCCACCTCCCACACCTGTTCCAGGGGTGGCCTCTACACCCCGTCAATGCCAGCACTCCCTGCCGGCCAGGTGCAGGATTTCCTCAGGAAGCAGAAGAGAAAAGCAGGAGGAACAGAAAAGCCAGAGAAGAAAGGCCTCCCCAGAGATATCCTCCTCGGCGCACCCAGCCCGCAAGCCCAGCCCTGCCACTCCCTGAGCAACTGGGTGCCAGGAAGACGGGGGCTCAGGAAGGGGACCCAGAGTCCAGTGCCTGCAGCACACCTCTCTCTCCCTCCCTCCTTCCTTCCTTCCTTCCTTCCTTCCTTCCTTCCTTCCTTCCTTCCTTCCTTCCTTCCTTCCTTCCTTCCTTCCTTCC
>JAKSZT010054489.1:30439270-30466956 GCA_026826555.1 Tolypeutes matacus | reverse complement strand
GGGGCTGGGGGCTGAGGCTGGGGGCTGAGGCTGGGGGCTGGGGCTGGGGGCTGGGGGCGGGGGCTGGGGCCGAGGCTGGGGCTGCGGTCTGGTGGTTCCCTCCGGGGAGAACAGGGCCCTGGGCTTTAAATGCAGACCACGCAGCACAGGGAGCTGGGGGCGGGGACGTCTGTTTGCAGCCGCCCTGTGGTGGCAGAGAGAAAGGGGCAGAGCCAGAGGACGTTTAGGAGGCAAAACCGACAGCCTTCCAGCTTGTCATCCCAGCCAACCCATCCAAAACCCCAGAAACGGGGCCAGCCAGTAAAGGTGTGTGGGTGTGATTTGAAGTCCGCGCTGACTCACCGGCTCCCCACCCCCCGAGGCCTCGGGGGGGAAGCCCCCCCTCTTCCCCCCCACCCCCAGCTCTGCCACAGCTCAGCTGCCTGGCGCTAAGTGATTTACCAGCGATTACAGGCTGCACCGCCGTGGACACAGGTTACAGCTGCCTAATTGGGTCATAATTTTGACAGATGTGTCACTCGAGATCCTGACTGCACAAGTGTCCCGGACAAGCTCGGCTCAGAACTTGCTTTGCCCCCTCCCCTCGGCAGCTCTAGGCCCCTTCCCTCCCAGCTCCTTTGCTTCCAGCTTCATTCTCCTCCTCAAGCAGCAGGCTCCTGGCCCTCCTTCCAGCCCCTAACCCACGCTGCTGGGCCTGCTGGAGCTGGACGGTCACCTGGAAGCCTCTGGCAGGAAATACTGGCTCCGGAAACCCAGGACGGAGCAGGGAAACCGGGGGCTGGAGGGCAGAGAGAACCCACCCAGGGCACATCCTCAAAGCGGGGCCTCCCCAAGGGGGTGGGGGGCAGCCCACGGGCTCCCTGGCAGCCACCCCTTACCCAGCCTGGCAGCTCAGCAGGCAGGGATCAGACAGGCCCCGCTGCAGAAAGGGAAGCCGAGGTCTGAAAGGAGCAGGTCCTGCCCAAATCTCAGGCGGCAAGGGAGTGGGGCAGCTGAGAGAGACCCTCCCTCAACTCCCCTCCCCGGGCAGCTTGAAAGCCCCTCTTCATTGTCTCTTGGGAAAGGACAGGCACCCATGAAACTGGCCTGTTCATAATGGGTTGTTGAGCTCCTGCTGGCCTATTCTCCTGGGGGGCTTTACAGTTTACAGACTGTGGGTCTCAGCCTTGTTGAGCGTTTGATGATGATGATGAAGATGATGGTGACTGCTCCTCAGCTGCAGAGAGTGGCTGGACTCTAGAATCCTAAAAGCAAAGCACAAAGGCCAGTGCCCGGGACGCGCCCCAGGGACTCTGATCTGCTTGGCCTGCGGTGGGACCTGGGAAGAGGCACTCTAGAAACTCCTTCCCACGCGGTGTCTTATCCGTGCTGAGACCCACCGGGCTGGTGGGAGCTTTGGGGGCAAGGGCATCAACACCCGCCTCCAGGGTCTGAAAAGGGGCTCTTCGGAGCCAGCTGGCAGGCCCGGGCCCCCTTCCCTGAGGGCCAGCGTCCTTCCCAGGGAAGCGGCGTGTCCGCAGGCAGACTGCGAGGTGGCCGGCAGCGCGCGCTGTCCAAGGGCTCCGGAGACAGCCTGGCGTGGGGGCAGGGACTTCAGAGTCAGAAACTCCGGCTTGAACCCAAACTGACCTTGCCAGGTGGGGCACCTCTCTGAGCCTCGTTTCCCCGTCTATACAATGGGATGATGGACCACCTGCACCTGCTGAGGAGGGGGCCGCGTCTGAGATGCTCGCCGGGACAGGCCCTCCAGAAACGCCAACTCCCCTTTGAGCCCCTCCCCGCTTCCCTGCAAATACTGTAGAAGCTCCTCTCAAAGCACTCAGTGGGGGCGGCTGGGGAGGAGTGGTCTTCGTCAGCAGTGCCCCCCACCCCGATGGAGCACGCTGGGCGGGGGGAGGCAGGGGCTGATGGTGCCGGAAACTGAGGCCAGAGCTCACAGTCCCAATCACACAGCCCCAATCCACACTGATCTCACGCAGGGTTTTGACCAGGGAAATTGCCAATTAATGCCTTGACAGGGCTGTGGGTGACAGCTGCAGAATCAGTCCCTAGAAGACAAGGGTGTGGGGGGAGCGGGCAGAGGGGCCTGGAGAGCAAGGAGGCTGTTTCAGGGGCTCCTCTGAGAGAGACGAGCTCGTGTCCAATTTGGGGGAGTCGGTGGGGCATCTGCTGGGGGCCTCGTCAGCTCACACACCAGATCCCAAAGCTCTGTGGTGAGGAAGGAGGGCCTGCAGCCCCCATGCCCGGCTCACCCCACCCTGCCCCCCACCACGCCCCACTCCCCTGTCTGGAGCAATGGGGAGCCGTCCCAGTCAGCTGGAGGCCAAGGCCCCAGAGGGTCCCACCTGCCTCCCCTGGCCAGCCTCTGGGGCCTGCTCGGGCCACCCACATCCTAGCAGCCTGCCATGTGCCTTGGGAATGCCAGCCAAGAAGCCCCTGGAGGCTCATGGGCAGCCAAGGTGGGGTGCGCTAGACACAGGCATCCAGGGCCGTGAGGGGCATCCGAGAACAAGGACAGCTTGACCTGAGCCAAGGGGACAACCAAGAGGAGGGGGAGGAGGAGAGGGAAGGACAGGCAGGGAGGGGGAGTGGGTGGGCTGGGCCCAGGGGAGAAGCCCTCGGCCTGAGGTCCCGCTCTGGCCCCCCTAATGGCCAGGCTCAGGCCAGCATCCGGCTGCAGCCCTCCCCTCCCTCCCACGCAGCCTCAGGAACCACTGAGTCTCCTGCCCGGGGCTCGAGACCCTGGAGCCGCCAGGTGCCCAGTCGACAAGCACTGAAATTCCCAGAGGCCACCTGAGGTATTTGGGGCAGCTGGAAGAGCTGAGCGGGAGACAGTGGCTGTGGGCCTCCCCTAGGCACAGGGAAGTCCCCCAACTCCAAGAGAGCCTGTTCTCAGGTGAGACTGGAAAGAAGACTGGGAAGAATAAATCCCATTATACCATTTTATTTCCCAGCCACCCCTGAGCTGGAGAGCAATTGTTATAAAGAGGAGAGGCTGCAGGACTGCGAGGCCTGGGCCCTCCCTGCCACCCCCTCATTTTGCAGGTGGGTGACACCAGTTCCTTCCTCTGTCACCCCAAGGCACGTCAGAACTGGGCTCAGAGGGAGGCAGGGGCGGGGGTGACGAGCCCTTTAGAGTTTAGCACCAGGTCTGCAGGGGGACGCCAGCATCCAGGAAGTCCACTGCTCGGAACGCCATGCAGACCTGTCCTCCTCCGCCCGACCCCCTCCTCCCCTCCCTCCTCCTTTCCTCCCTTCCACGCTCATTTACTAAGTTCCTGAGACATGCCAGGCAACTTGCAAGAAAAACAAAGGAGAAAAAGAGAAGGAAGGAAGAGAGGGAGGAGGGAGGGAGGGAGAGGGAGGGGAAGGGGGAGAGGAGGGGGAGGGGAGGAGGAGGGGTGCAGGAAGGCCTGCCCCAGCCTCAAGAGCTTTGCTGGGGAAGGGAAGGGCGTGTGCCCCTGTCCTGGGTTACAATGTGGGATTGGGAAGCCCAGAGTGTACCCAGATCTCCCTGGGGGTGCCACAGAAACCTTCCCACACAGGAGCTGAGACCCGAAGTGGCAGAGGGACTGTGGCAAGTGGGCAGGTGAGAGTGGGCGCCCCGGCAGTGACCAGCGCTAGCAAAAGGAGAGAGGCGCCAAGGCTGTGCAGGCATGTGCGCTGAGCAGGCCCTTTTCATGAGATTAAGCGGGGGGGGGGGGCACGGACCGGGCTGGGGATGGGGTGAGGGTCACGGCGGCCCTATGGCCCTGTCCAGGAGAGCAAGGGAGGGGCTCAGCCAGCGTGGTACTGTGAGACGCGGCCCCCATGAGGGCTCCGTCGGGGAGTTCCCCACGTCTCGGGCTCTGGCAGTGCCCTCTAGGCCCCCGATCCTGCAGGCTCTCTCCAATTCCAGCCCCGACCAGTCCAAGACCCAGGGCTGACTTGAGGGTCTTGGGCAGCCTCCCCCCATACACTCTTCTGTTGCAAATTGTTTGAAATAAGTGGGGTGAGCCTTTGGACAGCGCCAAGGCCAGGGATTCCCACTGGCCAGAGCAAGGGCTGGGAAGTTTCTTCTGGAACATCCCAGCAATGTTCCCAGAGATGTTTCTTTGGTTTCTGGCACTAAGGGCAAGAGGCAGGAGAACCGCCCCCCTGTACCCCAAAAGTAGCAGCAGCTCCAGGCATGGGTAGCAAGACTGCTCAGGGGGTCAGGAAACCTGGGCTCCATTCCAGCTCTGCCTCCAACTTGCCTGTGACCTTGGGCAGGTCAAGGCCTTGAGTTCCAGAAACTTTGACAAGGACAGCCTCGCTGACTCCTCTCCATTCCTAGAGAGTGTGGCTGAACTGGGGCCTGTGACCCAGCATTTCATTTTATCTTGTCCTGAGTCGGTCTCGAGGCCACGTGACCCAGCATTTGCAGTGCCCTGTCCTGATTTGGTCTCTAGGCCACGTTACCCAGCATTCGGGGTGCACTGTCCTGAGTGGGTCTCCTGTTTCCCCTGCAGGGCTGATCATTCCCTGAGACTCTTCCCCACCCCTGGACCCCAGCCCAGTACCTCCGGGCACAGGCCTGCCTCCCAGCACCTGCTTCAGACGATGGCCAAGAGGAGTCCCTTCCTGCAGCTCCTCAAACTCCCTTCCTTCCTCCACCCAGGAAAAGAGGCCCACAGGTCAGCGCCTGCCCCTGCCTGAGCTGCCACACAGCAGCCTCTGTCCCCTCCCCTCCTCTCCGCTGGGCCAGGAAATGAATTGTGGGGGCAGAGGAGTTTAAGATGAGGTGTCGGAGCCCAGGTGAGAATTACCTCTTGTCCCCAGGAGCTTGACAAGCAACCAGGCTGCTGGGAGAATTGATGGACCCCTCCTCAGAGGCGCCATTATCCAGGGAGGGCTGGGTGGAGGGGGAGGGAGGCTAACCCTGCGGAGCTGCCTATTTCGGGAATGGAGGCAGATCTTTCACCGTCTCCCAACGGGAGCCTCTGTCAGGAGACAAATGGGCTGGCGCTTTCATTTCACAATCCACATCACTAATTCAGGCTGCTTTCTGGGGCACGAAGGGGGAAGAAGGTGATGGGGTCTGTGCTCACCATTGGCCGGGGTGGGGTGCGGTCGCCGGCCCCTGGGCACGCCAGAGCCCCGTCCACCATGGGCTTTGGCCACTCAGAAGCCCTCGAGGGGGGATGTGGTTTGTGCTGAGGGCCAGGGCGGGGGTCCTGCTTCCAGCGTGGCTCTGGGGCAGGGGAGGGGCTCCATCCTCCTTCTCTCCTTCTGTCCCCACCCCACCCCACGCCTGGTGGCACCCTTCACTGAGTGCTGAGCGAGGCTGAAGGAGCAACTGTTCTTGTTTAAATTGACGCCCCCAGTGTCTTTCTCAGGCAAAGAACGGCCGGGTGAGGAGGGGGCGCTCTCAGGGCCGACTCTGTCCCTGCAGTCTGGTGGGAACTGGCCGCCTGCTCACCAAACCTGTCTCTCCTCTTTCTCTGGGCCATGAAAAATTCTAAGTGGCCCCCAAGAGCCTGCCCGGGGGTGGGGGCGGGACCAGTGAAAATGATGGCTGTCACTCTCATAATCAGGCGACCTTGTACGGCAAAGATGAAGGGATTCTGCAGATGCAATTGAGTCCCCTCGTTTGACTCGGATTTAGGCCGAAGAGAGATCATCCTGGGTGGGCCTGGCCTAATCAGGGGAGCCCCCTTCCCAGGGCTTAGACCTTCCTAAACTCAGAGACTCTTTCTCTTGCTGACCTTGAAGAAGTAAACCACTACGGTGGCTTCAGCTTTGGGGGAATGGATTTTCCAGCCATCATGTGAGCCTGGAAGAGCCCCCGAGCCTCGGGCAAGACACAATCCAGACCGACACGCTGACCGCAGCTCTGTGGGACCCTGAGCGGAGGGCCCGGCTGAGCTGTGCCCGAGTCCTGCCCGCGGGGACTGTGCATACTGAATGGGCATTATCGGACGCTTCTAAAGTTGTGGCCCTTCGCCCTGCGGCACGCCTGCCTGGTGCACGGCTGGACGACGTTTCCCAGCCTCCCTTGCAGTCAGCTTTGCCCACGTGGCTGTTTGCCCAGGAGGACGTGGAATAGGGTGGGGTGGGTTGGGGTGAGCTTGGAGGCTGCCTCAGCCAGGGGTCTGCAGGGGAACAGAGCAGGCAGGATATCTGCACAGACATTAGGAGATTTATTGATTTACGTGGCTGTAGGGCAGGCCTGCAGGCTGGAAGCTGCTCGGGAACCTCAGCCCTGCTCTCACAGCCTCCAACTGATTGGACGAGCCCCACCGGCTTATCGAGGAAAACCTCCTTTACTTACAGCAGATGTTAACCACGTCTTCCGTTTACCTTCCCGCCACACCTAGCTATCGTGGGCTCTCCAGTCTAGCTGTGTGGACTCATAAAACCGCCGACACAGAGGCCAAGCGCTGAAGAAGGAAGAGGAGGCCGGGGTCCCTGAATCGCCGCTTGGAGGAGGGAAGCCAGCAGGAGCCCCCGGGTTGGACTTGCCTCCAGCAAGAAGTGCGTTTCTACCCTGTTTGAGCCATCGAATGCCCGTTAGGCAGCCAGCCCTGCCACGGCCCACACAGGGTCCCTCGGTTAAGCCCCCAGACCACGGCCTCCATGGCCCCGGGGGCCACTGCTCTCTCTGGGGCACAGTGACCCAGGAGCAAATGGAAGAAACCCCTTTTCTCGGGCCCCATAGCAGCTGAAACTGTCAGCAGGATGCTCTGGGGCTGGACCTGCCCCGCCCCCTCCCGCACCCCCAGACCCCAGAGGCCGCTCATGCCCCCTGCTCAGTGAGTGGCATCTCACCAAGGCCCCTCGCCCGGGACCCCTCGGGCTCACCTGCTGCTCACAGAGGCACCGTCCCAGCCCACCTGTGGGACCCCGGGCTCAGGCCTCCCCACCCCTGCTGCCTCCAGTCTCGGGCTGGGTCCTGCTGTCTGTGAGCAGAGAGGGAGTCTGGGGGCCGGGAAGGCGGGAGAAGGCTTCCTGGAGAGAAGGGGCTACCACGTGCATCCATCATTCAACCATAGGCACGAGTGACACCCTGACACACACCGCGACGTGGTAGAGCCTTGAGAAAACTATGCCAGACGCAAAGGGCCGCAGGTGGCGCGACTCCGTGTCTGTGAAATGTCCAGAACAGGCAAGTCAGAGAGACAGAAAGGGGCCTGTTAGGTGCCGGGACGGAACGGGGAGACTGCCGTCAGCAGGGGTTTCTTCTGGGGGTGATGGAAATGGCCTGGAATTAGATGGTGATGGGCGCACAGCATTGTGAGTTTAAATGCCCCTGGAGTGTACACGGCAAAAGGGGGAAACTGGTGACTTTCAGGCTATGGGAATTTTACCACCATAAAAAATGGACCTATTCTTGTCTGCTCAGTAGCTGCCCTTGGAGAGAAAGAAGGGGTTGAGCAGACGGAAGGGAAGGGGCAGCAGCCCCCGGAGGGAGGGGTGCCCACAGGAAAGAGGAGGATGACCTATGTGGGGTCCCCCGCCCCGCCAGGGCGCCCTCTGCCGGAGGCTGGCATGCTCAGTGCCACCGTCGGCCCCGGCTCCTGGGCAGGAGGGACTGATGCCAGGTGGGCTTTCATGAGTTCTAGCCCCGTGGGTCTCCAGCCAGCACACTGTGGCCCCCACGATGCCCAGAGGGTCCTGTGTGGAGGGAGAGGGTACGAAGACCCCTGGGGGCAGGCGGCTCCCTGAGACTGCACGGCTGCGGGGTGGTCGGGGTGGCTCACCCCAGGAGTTCTGACTCCTGGACCTGCTCCTGAGAAGGAGAGTGATGGAGACGGAGCTTGGATCCAGGGCACCTGAGAACCAAGGTCGTGGGGTTGCAGGTCTCAGTGGGCTCTGTCCTGGGCAGGGCCTTGAGGCTGCCCAGACCACTGCCCCTAGGGACCTCTGCCCTCTGACTACACTGAAGGGAAGAGGCAGGGGGTGGGTGAGAGGGGAGGTTGCCCCTGCACATCCGGAGACACCACGTCAGGGCACGGGGTCCCCCGGGCAAGGCTTTCAGGAGACTTGCCGGCGTGCTTTCCTCTGACAGTGAGCGGGGCCCAGGGGGTGGGTGCTGAGGAGAGGACGTCTGCCCAGAAGGCTCACCATGGGGTCACAGGCTCGCCCGTGCCTGCTGGCTTCCCCATTTCTCTCCCGGGCTCTCTCTTGTCTTGTCTCTCTTTGTCCCTCACTCCCTTTTGTTCTCTCCTCTTTTTCACACGCTCTTGGAATCTCAAGTCTGGCCACATTCAATCAGCCTCAGCCTTCAGCTCTCACCTGTGCCAGTGCCAGCCGGGAGCAGGGAGCAGCAGCACACCACACTGCACCACACGGCATCACCACGGGGAGTAACAGGCCACGGCGCTTCATATTAGAGCACGTGGCATCTCGTCGTTTTATGCCAGATCACGTCGCATCATGCCATGTCATGTAGTATCACGCCATATCCCATAGTGTCTCGTCACATCATGTGTTGTATCTCACCGCATCTTATCATGTGGCATCACATCATGTTGCATCATGTCACATGGTGTCACGTTGTGTCACATTGTATCACGTATCACGTCGTATCGCATCGTGTCATGTCGCATGGTGTCATCACACCGCATTGCATCATATTGTATCACGTTTTATTACATCGCACCGCAGTGTGTCACATCATACCACATTGCATCGCTTTGCATCGCGTCACGTCCCGTCATATCGTGGCAGCGCATTGTACATTGTATCATATTTCATTACATTGTATTGTGCCCTGTCATTTTGTCATTTATCATCGCACATTGTATCATATCACATTTGGTTACATCATATCACATAGTTTCACATTGTATCACACCCGGCACTTCCACAGACACACCCCCATCTCAACCAGCAGCCCGGGATACGTTCAGTCATCGTCCCTGTAGAGGAACAGGTAGGGCTCCGAGGGGTGCTTACCTGAGGTCCTAACAGGTAAGAACATGGCAAAGCAGGATCTTGGGCCATGACCTCCCAATTCCAAACCTTGAGACCTTCTCCCTCCGCGTGATTTCCCCGTACAACTGAGAGCTCCAGGGGCCCACACTGAGATCCGAGCACCCCTGCAACCTCCCAACATGCCTGCGAAGGGCTCGATGGGCCCGGAAGGATGAGAAGAGGGTTGGCGGCTGTGCTGGCTGCCCCGGCCACCTGCAGAGGGCTGTGCGCAGACAGGCCTCAGGGCAAGCTCACCCTGAAGCAGGAGACAGGTGGGGACCCCACTGGCCCTCGAGGGGGAGGCTGGACCACCTCTGTGAACCTCAACTGCGGCCAGCATCCATCCCTAGTCAGAGCAGGTCAAGGAGATATCACCCTGGCTGGGACTTGGAGCCCAGTGGGAGCTTCTCTTGGGCTTGTCTTCTGGAAAGTTCTCTGAGAAATGTGGTGGGGGTCTGTCTCTCCAGAGCCACCTGGCAACTTCTACCCACACAAGATAAAACCCAAAGAAAGGGCTGGGTGTGCCTGTTAAGGCAACGAGTCATTCCCCTGCACAAGCCATGCCTCCTGCAGGGATCCTTTGGGGAAACTGAGTCTAAAAATGTGACTTGCACATCCTCTAAGGGGCAGGTTAGGGGTCTTGCTCCCTGCCTACCCCACAGCAGCCCGTGGTGCTCATGGCACCAGCTTCCCAGTGCCACACAGGGCAGCTCTTGCAATTCAAGGCTCATCTCGGTGGAAAACGAAGCTTCTCGTCCAGGCCTGAAAGCAGGTGGAGACAGGGCCGGGAAGGGAGGACAGGACAGGATTCATTTTTCTTCCTGGCCATCTCTCTTCCTATCTGGCGGATGAGTCACCTTGCCTCCTGCCCGGAAAGCTGCGGTCCACAGCTTGCCTCTTCTCATTTCTCCAGATTCCAAGCGCCCGCCTCCCCTCCTCCCCGCCTGCCCGAGAACTTCTCTGCGTGAAATGCCCACAAGCTGCCCTGAGCAGCTCACCCCACCTCTTACCCCAGGAGGGCGGGTTTCTGCAGAAAGAGGTGGGGCCGCCAGGTTAGCATCAGGGAAAGTTGAGCCAGGTAGAGCCAAGCAGATGAAGGGTGAGAGAAGGGTGGGCAGAAGGGACAGGGGGCAGAGCCTGGTGGCAGGATGCAAAACTGGCTTCCTGGGCAAGAAATGACACTGATTAAATGGCAGGCAGCTTAACAGTGGGTGCCCGGTGCCCGCCGCCCCGGATGCTTCGGTTCAGGTGAGCCTGAAGGTAGGCGCCTTTGACCCAACTCTGCCCCCGCGTGCCCCTGACCAGCCTCACCCGCCTCCCGCCACCAGCCCCACGACCTCCCTGCTGGTCCCCGGGGCTCGCGCCACCACCTGGCCTTTGAACTTACTCTTCCGAAACCCCTTCCCCAAGAGCCTCTTTCTGAGTGTTTGTTTTCGACCATCTCAACCTCTAGGAGCGCTGCGAGGACGGCACGCCTGCCCTGTTCCCCTGACCCGCTTGACAGGAAGGTGCCCAACTACTGCCTCCTCACGCCGCACCTGAGTGTGCGTTTCTCACAAGCCGGCCCCTTCTCCGCCTCCGCACACACTGCTGCAGCCCTGCCACCCAGTCCCCACCCCCTCACGGCAGCCCACCAGCCCAGGGAGGCTTGCCTCGGGGAGGGTGAGCTCGGGAGGACGGCCCGGTGACCTGTGCGCCTCTCCAGCCGCGGTCAGCGGGCAGCAGCCCCTGCCCTTCAAAGATTTCAGGCCAATTACCTGGTGGACGGCCCCTCACCTGGGCATCGTCTGCTGGCTCCCCAGGACCCGGTCAGCGTTTGCGTCTTGGCGGGAGGGCACCGAGGCGGTGCCAGCCCCTCTCCCTGCTCCCTCGCTGGGGGCCTTTTGCTGTTTGATGTCCCCATGACTCATGGGCACTTGTCTCGGGGGCGGCTGCTGAGCTTCTCTGGGAAGCTCCTCTTTCTCCATAAGTAATTAATGAGCGTTTTGTGCGGCGTGGGTGTGGGAAGGGAGGTACTTTGAAGCCATGGACATGTCACATTCCGCAGCAGACATCTCATTTACTCATTCATTTATTTCTATTTGTACAGACGCGTGGTTTCCTGTCTGTTTCTCACACACAAATCACCCCAGATTTGGCCAGTGGGGCCCCTTCGAGCAGGCTTCTGCTCCCTTTTGTCACCACCGTCATTCCTTGCACGTCCCCTCGCTTTCTGCCAGGCTCCCCCCGGCCCTCCTCGGACCCCAGCCCTCTCAGTGGAGAGTGGCTTCACCACGCCGAGGTCTGGCTGTCCTGGCGTGCTCACCGCCGGAGGGTCCCCTTGTCTCCGCGACCTCCAGGAGCTATGGAATTGGAGGCACCCTCTTGCTTAAAGCACGGTGGCTCGAGACAGCACACACGCTGGCTTTGCAGAAATGGGCGGCTTGGGCAGGGCTCGGTGCTGGCCGCTCGAGCTCCGCTCAGCAGCTATCGGGGCGACCTGGGGGCTGGTGCATCTGAGACCCACTCTTAGCCCTCGGACATGCCTGCCCCATGCCAGGCCCCCTTCTCAGTTCCCACGCCCATCACCCCATTTCACAGCCAAGGAGACTGAGGCTCATGGAGCCTGGTCACTGGCCCAGCGCTTGGCAGCTGCAGAGGAAGGCTGGGCGCCCCTCCCTGGCAGCCCGTGTCACTCTGCGTGGTGTCCACCATGTCCCCCACCCTCCTCCCAGGCCTGGGGCCCTTCCATCCGGCGCCTGTCAAGGAGCTTGACAGAGAGGGACAAATGCAGGTTAAACGTGCAAAAATAGGAATGCCCACAGACAGCGATGGCGTGGGGAGCAGGAGGGGGCCCAGAGCACACGGAAAGCCAATTGTTCCCCACACGCCCGGCCCCCCAGAAGCGGAAACAGAAGAGAGCCCCTTGAAGTCCTCAAACCCAAACCAAGGTGTATCCTTAACAGGTCGGCCGACAGGAAGGAAAGTCTTCCCAGGCACAGGAGCCGCTGGGGGACCAGCTTCTCGTTCCAGCTGCCGCAGCTGGTGGCAGATGCCAGCCCAGCCCGGGGCCCCTTGGGGGGAAACACCGCCCCAGCTGAACTGCTGCCGCCCACACGAGGCAGGTGTCACGAGGGTCAGTCCCGGGGCCGAGGGCTGGGTGATCGATTTGGGTACCGACATGTTTCCCTAAAACCTTATTTCCCGCCATCAAACTTTACATCTCTGCTGGGGCCGCCTAGTGAAATGAAAGCTCCCCCGCCCTGGTTTCAGCCCCTGCCCGGGGTTCTCACCTGCGCTGGGCACAGCTGGCACGAGAACGTCACCCTGGCAGACTGGCTGTGAGGAGGGCAAGTACTAACACTTAGCTGTGGCCCAATTTGGGTGAGAGATTCCAAGGTCACCCTACCCAAGGGGATATGGGGTGCCGGAAGCGGGTCCCTTCCCCAGCCCCCACGTGGAGGGTGAAGCTCATATGCGAAGCCCCTGCTGGACGAGCACATGCAGGTGTCCATAAACCAGCAGCTCTGCCATCCTTCTCCTCCTGGCCCGCTGTAGGAACATCAAACAGCACGCTCCACCTGCCAGTGCATTGACTTCTATTCTCGTTACTCAAAACCTCCATACAAGCCACCTCCTGCCACAAAAGTGCATCTCGAGCTAGGAGACGGCTCCACGGGGCTGCAAGTTACCCCCAGGGAAGGTGGGGTCACAGAGTAGGGGGTGAGGACAAGGCTCTGGCCCAGAGGAAGGAGCAGATCCCCACCCCACCCACAGGCCTGGCCCCTGGTGTCCCCCGCAGTGGAGGGCTGGGTGCCGGTGAGCAGCGGCCACCTGGGAGGGTGTGGCCGGAGGCAGGGAAGTCAGGCTCTGTCTCTGCCTGAGACTCGCGGCTGAGCCAGGCTCCCGCGCAGGCAGGTCACGGGCCCAGGCCACGCAGGCAGCCACATAGGCTCTGTGGCCTTCCTGGGACTCACGGCCATCGCCTCAGGGAGCCAGGAGTCTAGGGTGACTGGTCATTTGTCCTGCAAGCCAGGACGTGATTACTGCTTCACCAGGGACAGAGCCAGAGGGGACCCCTGGTGACGCTCCAGGTGGCCGAGCCCAGAAGAGCCTGTGTGCTGGCGGTGGAGCCCACCGTGCTCCTGGGCGCGCGCGAAGTCCTTTCACACAGTCCCCGAGTTCACAGCGCACACCCAGGACGCGGCTCCTGCGCCCCGGGCACGCCTGGGAAGGGCGTCCTCGTCTGCCCCGTTGCCCGCAGCGGCCTGCCTCGCGGATTTGTCAGGTACACCTGCACGTACCTGGCTGCCCGCCCCCCTGAGGAGGGCTCCCGGGACAGTCAGGGCAGAAACCTGCTGCTGTCCGCCCGCATGAGCTTTCCCCGCTGCCATTTATTTCTCACGACTTAAAAATCATGCAGTGATCTGGGGCCAGGCAGTAACCCTCCGCCACAAACCATTTCTTTTGGGGTTTAGCCAGGCTTTGGCAAAGCATATTTGTGTCTTATAAAGGTAAAGCAGACCAAAAATTAAAAAAAAATAATAACAGAAAGGAGAATAAAGAAAACTTTGCCCCTAACTCCACCCCTGAACTCCCCGCAGATGACCTCTGCTAACCCTTAGGGACGTTGTTTCATTATCTCAGCATTCTCCCTGGACTTTTTCCATAGATTTTTTTTTTTTAATATGGTGGTGGGCTTTTTTTGTTTGCATCATTGGAGTCATATTGTGCTCTATTGCCTGGTAGGATACTGCTTTCTGCTCCCTGGACGCCGTCTCTGTACACACTCCTAGTGAACATTATTTTTAATGGCTGTGATATTTTTTTCAGCAGATAAACCACAGTTCACTTAACTATTTCCCATGTTCAAACATTTAGGTGGTTTCTAATTATGTTGCTAAAAATATATATTTGTGTGTTTAGGATGCCTTCTTCAGTTGGCATCCCAGCAATTACGCTGCAGGGCTAAGGGAATATTTTTAACCTTGCGATATGCACCTTGCGAATTCCCTGCTCCCAGGGTGGCCCCACCGGCCCCCACCTCGCCTTCCAGCTCAGTGGCACACATAGGACATTACCGCATGCTAATGTCTATTCCCCTAATTAACAAGAAGTGGCACTTTGTTTTAATGTGCGTTTCCTCCGTTAGTAGTGAGGGGGGCTGTTTTCCCAGCTTTGCTTCCTGATTATATTTACCCTTCCTATGAACTGGACAGCCGATCATCTAGCTAAGGCTGCCTGTGTCCTTTCACTTCTTATGAACTCTTTACACACAAAGGCTCTTAATCCTTGGCAGGCCGTGTTTGCTGAGAATATGTCCCCAATTGGTGGTTTGCTTTTTATTGATTGTCTTGTTTGTGCTTGCTGGTATGCAGAAGTTTCCAATTTGTATGTCATTTAATCTGTCCTTCTTTCCCTTTGTGAATTTGTCTATTGCTTCTACTCTTAAAATACCTCCCCCCTCTGGAGTTTTGATAAGTATTCCATTCTCTTTGGGCCTAAATCTACTGATTTTGAGTGTGCATTTTTAATATTGTAGTCTCAAATCTGCAGTTTCTCCGGATGCACAGATCAAGGTGAGAAGCCAGTTGCCTGTTTGCAATTGCCGAGGAAGGGGCAGCTGTCCACTTCCAGGCCCTCCTCTTGGCAGCAGGCTTCTCCTCCAGGAGAACCAGAGGAAAGAGAAGAGGGTGAGAGCAGACTCGAGGTGGGAGGGGGCCATGAAGATGCCAATGTCCCCACTGCTTTCTGCACTGATTTTTCTCAGAATGCTCTTTCCTCTCAGGTCCTTATGTTTTTGTTTGTACTTTAAATCAGAGATTCTCAACCAGGGGCAATTTTGCGCCCCAGAGAACATTGAGCAGTTTTCACTGTCGCCGTGGAAGGGTGCACCTGCCATAGTCAGTAGGGGCAGGGAAACTGCCAAGCATCCTTCAGGGCACAGGATGGCCTCCCGACCTCCCAAACAAAGGATGAGCTGGTCCAAATGTCAGCGGTGTTGAGGTTATGAAACCCTGCCTTGCAGTAAGGGGTAGCTTCCCTCGGTAAACTGGCTAAAGCAATACGAAGAGTGGTGAGGCTTTGGTGTGTCAGAGACAGCTAGCTGTCCTGCAATGCCCAATCTCTTTTTCTTGAGTAGAAGGTTTAGCAGGCACATATAGTCAGAAGAAGAAAAAAAAAATACATCTCAACTTCACTTGCAGCTAGATAGAGCAATGGGATACACTCCTGGCTGGTGAGATGCAAACAGAAGTGTCAAGGGGCAGCTTCAGGGACCCCATTTAAAAGTCAGCTGCCACTCACACCTTGCTTTTCCCTTTCTGCATCATGGAATGCCGATGTGATGGGTGGGCTGAAGCAGCTTCATTGGGCCATGAAATGGCTTTATAAATGAGAGCTGTGTGTGGTGAGCCAACAAAACAAAAGGAGCCTGGGTCTCTGAGGCTTTACAGAGCAGAGCCACAATTTTGGCCCTGAATAGTCCACTCCAGACTTTATGGAAAAGGAAGCTGTGGTGGTTTGGAGCTATGTGCCCCCAGAAAAACATGTTCTTGGACTTAATCCATCCCTGTGGGTGTGAACTATTATAAGTAGGACCTTCTGATGAGGTGACCAGTTTATGCGTGATCCAGCTGAATCAGGATGGCTCTTAATCCTATTATTGAAGACCTTATAGGAAGAGAGAAAGAAAGCCAGAGGGAGCACCAGAGGCTGAGAGTGAACCGAACCCGGAAGAGAAAGGAGAAGCCAGAAGAGGCTGCCATGCACGTCGCCGTGTGAAAGGAAAGCCAAGGACCGGGGTCACTGGCAGCCAGCCCCCGAATGCTATAGTCTCTGGGAGAAAGCATCGTCTTGATGACGCCTTGATTTTGGACTTCTCCTAGCTTCAAAATCATGAGCCAGTAAATTCCCATTGGTTAAGCCGACCCATTGTATGGCATTTGCTTTGGCAGCCGGGAAGCTAAAATGGTATTCGGTACCGAGAGAGTGGGGAGCTGCTAATGCAGGTACCAAAAAATGTGGAAATGGCTTTGGAATTGGGTAATGGATAGAGGCTGGAAGAAATGTGAGGTGCATGACAGAAAAAGCCTGCAGTGCTTTGAGGAGACTGTTGGTAGAAATATGGATGCTAAAGGTACTTCCCATGAGGCTGGAGAAGGAAGTGATGAATGTGTTACTGGAAACTGCAGGAAAGGCGACCCTTGTTTGAAAGTGGCAGAGAACTTGGGGAAATTGAGTTTTGATGTTGGGTGGAAGGCAGAACTTGAAAGTGATGAACTTGGATATTTAACTGAGGAGATTCCCAAGTTCAGTGCGGAAGGTGCAGCCTGGTTTCTCCTTGTAGCTCACGGTGAAGGGAGAGAGGAAAGGGATATGCTGAGAAATGAACTCTTAAATACAAAGAAACCAGAAGTTGATGGTCTGGGAAATTCTGAGCCTGTCCAGGCAGTGTGCTCCGAGACTAGGGCCAGAAGCAGCTCTGTCTGGGATGTCCCCGAGCTTCTGGAAAGCGAGTCCCCAGAGAACAGGGCTCCAGAGGGTTTAACTGAACATGGAGCCAGGGAGTCAGTGCAGTGGAAGTCAGGACTGGAAATGCAGTTGTGCTGGAAGGATCTGTGGGGAGTCCTTCAGTCCTAATGGTTTGGCAAAACCGACGTGGTCTTGTGAAATTTGTGTGAGCGGAACCACGGCCAGCCTGGACTGAAAGGGACAGAGAAGGGACAAACTGAAGGAAGGATGACTTCAAGGGCAGAACCAAGGAAGCCCAGGTCTGGACCAAAGAGAGCTCCTCGGGCCAAGAGAGCAGGCCCACCCACGCCCGTGAGAGGGCAGGTCCACCCAGGGCTCGGAGGAGGGTGGCCTTGTGCCCCGGTTTTCAAGGAGAGTGCCACCACCCTGGTGCTCGGAAAGGGTGGGGCCTCCCCGCAGGGGAGGGAGAACATGGCCACTGCACAAGCACTCGGGAGGGGTGGGGCTGCCACTCCACCTGGCCCAGAGGTCAAATATTGGTCCATGGGTGACTCTCAGACCTTGAAATCTAATGGAGTTTGCCCCACTACGTTTCAGGAGGGTTTGGGACCCATTTGCCTTCCAATTTCTCCTTCTGGAATGGGACTGTTTGTCCTATGCCTGCCCCTCCACTGTGTATTGGAAGCAGATAATGTGTTTTCTAGGTTTCACAGGTCCAAAGACAGTTCCCCAGGACAGGCCACCCCCTAACTGATTACGATGAGACCTTGTACTTAGCACTGATACTGAGATGACTTAGGGTGATGCTGTGATGGAAGGCATGTATTTTGCATGTAGAAAGAACATGTCTTTTCAGAGTCCAGGGGGCAGACTGTGGTGGTTTGGAGCTAGATACCCCAGAAAGAAAACATGATCTTGAACGTCATCCATCCCTGTGGGTGCGAGCCGTTGTAAGAGGACCTCTTGATGAGGCGGCTTCAGGAAACGTGTGGCCCAGCTGGATCAGGATGCCTCTTAATCCCATCACTACAGGCCTTGTAGGGAAGGTCGCAGAGGGAGGGAGAGCCAGAGGGAGCTCCAGAGGCTGAGCGCCAACAGAACCGGGAAGAGGAAGGAGAAGCCAGAAGAGGCTGCCATGTGCACTGCCACCTGACGGAAAAGCCAAGGGCCAGGGGTCGCCGGCAGCCAGTTCCAGAACTCTGCAGTGTTCTGGGAGAAAACATCCCCTCGATGATGCCTTGATTTTGAACTTCTCCTGGCCTCAAAGCCATGAACCAATAAATTCCCATTGCTGAAATCAACCCATTGCATGGTATTTGTTTAGACAACTAGGAAACTAAAACAGGAGCAATAAGCTTTTCTCTTATCGAAGCCACTGCTACTGTATTTGTTACTTACCATGAATCTAACTGCTGCAAATGGTGAGATAGGAAATGTCTGTGAAGACTTCTTAAAAAGTCCCAGTGCCAAGCCGGAAGCATTAAATAGAATAAAATGGGCAATTGCTGAGCTCATCACTGGCACGCAGTAGGCACTTAAAAGATAATTGGCTGAGCTATTGTGAGCCTTATCAATTGGCATGCACCGTGCCATGCAGCTTACGCCCAGTGTCTTCCTCCTCCCAGAGGCCCACGAGGAGGTATATGAGGAGACCTTTTGATGGATGAGGCAATCGATGCCTGAGGATTAGCCACAACCTACCAAGAGCACAGAGTCAGGTCAGAACAGGACTCCAGTCCCCATGTCATGTCTACTCCACTTTAACAGCCACTGGGGACTCCATTTCAGATATAGCAATTATGGCAAAGAACTTCCTTTTTCTGATGATCTCGTTTCATCCCTGACCTTGGAATGTATTTGCTATGGCATTTGGGACCCCGGCTTCTTTTTTCTTGTTGGTCTGCCATGTATGGTCTCCATTCCCAAAGCAACATCATAGCCCAGTATGGCTGCTACAGCTCCAACCATCACATCTGCATTCTCAGATGCATCCCAAACTCAGAAATATTTGGTTACCATATACAAACCTGAGGCACAGAGAGTCTGAGTGACCTTTCCAGTGTCACACAGCAAGAGGCAGAGCTAGAACTGAAATCCAGATGGATTTAATATCATAGTCCATGTACTTAGCCACCAGGCCAAACCGCTTCCCACCACTGAGTGAAGGAACAACTAGAGGGAATGCCAGCTTTAGTTGAGACATCGCCGAGAAGCAGGATTGAACATCTGCCACATACTAACTTGAACTCACAAAAATCCTATTCCATAGACAAAGAAACTGAGGGTCAGAGAGCTCAGGAGACCACCTAAGGTCACTCAGCAAGGCAGTGTTGGGGCTAGGGCTAGGATCAAAGAGGAGGTCTGTGTGACTCTGGACACTGTTCTCTTACCTCTGCCACCTCCTCCCACGCGGTGTGGCCACCTGCGTCTTCTAGTCTCCCAAACTGGCGTCTATTTCCTTAGCCCAGAAGTCTTCCTGTGATGAGCAGAACACTTCAGGCTGGGCTGACATGGGGCCCAGGCCCAGGGCTGCGTCTCCACAACCTGCAGGCCTCGTCCCTGTCTCACAAGGACACAAGTTCCCGCAAACAACAGTGAGACTAAGCTCCTTGGAACTCCCCCAGCAGCGAAAACCAGGCTCTGTGTGTGTTTGTAGGTGTCACATCTAAGTGAGAAATCGCACGTGCTTCCTGCTAGCAGAGAGAAGGCAGCATATTTGGTGGTCAGGGAGAGGGGGGAAGCCTGTGAACTGGGTGGGCCACAGGTTCCTGGGGGAGGGGAGGTTGGCTGTCCATCACGAGCAGATAGGTTTCCAACAGGAGGCCAGGAGGTCAGGAGGTCAGGAGGCCCCATGGCCGGATTCCAGCAGCCTCATCTCCTTGGAGGCAATCCCATGTGCAGGGTCCTGGGGGAATGGAGGGTGAAGGACCCCGTAAGTTGGGTTGCATCTGTCCTGAAAATGCCGCAGAATCATTTGGGTACTCAGCAGCTAAAGAGGGTGTAAAAGTGACTTATGAGCTGAAATCAGGTGTCAGGGCATAAACACGCCAAGGCCATGATTGATGTGACGGGGTAAATAGCTTTTATAATTGGTATGTTTTTTATTAAATTTTAAAGGCTGCGTATTTATGTGAGGGGCTGGTGCACGCGTTGAGGCAGGCGTGCCTGTGCCGGCACAGGCCTCCCTGCTGGCAGAAGCCCAGGCCCATGAAGTGCTTTCCTGGGGGTTGGGGGCCCGGGGGCCTGCTGGACCTGACTGTTTAAACACCTGACTGTTGAATCGGCTTCCTTCCCAGAGCGCAGCCTGGCTCCCTGGCTCCACTGGCCACGCATGTGAAGGGAAGGCAGGGGGGAGAAAGGAGGGGCTTGGTTCCTGCCTCCCCCACGGGATGTGGAGTCAGCCCTGCAAGCTCAGAGACAGGGCCTTGCTCCGTCTCTGGACGCCCAGTGCCCGACCAGGGAGAGCACAGAGCGAGGCTGCATAGATGTTGGCAGAATGCAGGGTGCCCGATATGCCAGGGCACCTGCTTTTCTCATGGAGCCTCCCGGGCCCAGCACCCCCAGCAGATGCTCAAGAGGAGCCAACCGGCCTGAACCTGGGAAGGTGCCAGCCGGGGGTGGGAGCAACCTGGAGGCAGCAGTGACCACAAGCATGTCCTGGCGGATCCCTGGAGGCAGGCTGTGCCCTTTGGGATGAGCAGCTCTATGAGTGAGAGCCGGACAAGGACCCTCCTTGGGCCTGTAAGTGGGTCAGTGGTTGCCAGCCACATTCTGTCCTCTCCTTTAAAACCTGCTGCTTGTACCCGAGGGAAAAGCCAGTGGTGCTTAAAACCAAGAAACCTGAAAATGAATGCCGGTATCTCCAGGTGCGTGGCACCCATCCTCCCATTAAGGAGAAGGTGTTCATGAACCGAGTCTCAATCGGAAGAAGGAGCTGCCTGAGCCAGTCTCATGCCTAGGCTTCCAGGTTCAGTGCTGGAACTGGTCAGGGCCCAGCATGTGACCAAGATCAAGGCTCAGCATGTGATGGGGCTCAGGATCAGGGCTCAGCATGTGACAGGGGTCAGGGCTCAGCGTGGACCAGGGTCAGGCCTCAGCATGTGACCAGTATCAGGGCTCAGAGTGTGATGAGGATCAGGGCTAGTGTGTGATGAGGGTCGGGGCTAGTGTGTGATGAGGGTCAGGGCTCAGTGTGTGACCAGCGTCAGGGCTCAGTGTGTGACCAGCGTCAGGGCTCAGAGTGTGACCAGCGTCAGGGCTCAGTGTGTGACCAGCGTCAGGGCTCAGAGTGTGACCAGCGTCAGGGCTCAGTGTGTGACCAGGGTCAGGGCTCAGCATGTGACTAGTATCAGGGCTCAGAGTGTGATGAGGGTCAGGGCTCAGTGTGTGACCAGCGTCAGGGCTCCCTTCCTACCACTGTGTCTTTGCTTCTCTTGGAGCGTTTGAAGGTCAGGAGTGGCCGGGGAGCAGGGGGCCTCCATTTGCCCATGTGTAAATGGAGTCGTGGAGGTGAAAGCCTGGCAAGCTGCCAGCTGCCTCCCCTGAGAGTGCTCAGTGGGGGATGTGGGACGGGCTCTGTAGCCCTGGCTGAGCCCAGCTTCCTCTTAGCCTCAGCAAGCTCAGCCGAGCCGGCCCAAGCCTCTGTCACATGTAGGGGATTTCGCAGCCCAGGGCAGGGCCTCCAGATGCTGCAAAGCTCCCGCCTCTCGGCTCTGCCCTGGCTGCCGTTGAGGGACAGGCTGGGATGACTCGTCCCTCGCCAGCAGCTTTCATACTGACCAGGCTCCTCAGCCTGATCAGCCTCCCGGCGCCTGGTTGAAGTGCAGGCCTCTTCCCCAGCCCCCGACCCGGGCAGGCAGGCTGGGAGAGCGGCAGGAAGGGGTCCTGCTCTCAGAGGGACCGTCACCATCTGCCCAGGTTAACCAGGAGCCCCCGCCGTGGCCGTGGGCAGCAGATCCTGGCTGTTGTCACTCAGTACCCAGGCTGTGGACGAGGAGAGAGGGGCCTGGGGAGACCCAGGACTGGGGCACCCACATTCGTTGACCGGGTGTGTCCTGCAAACCTGGGCTTGCCTCTTCCTACTAGGTCACCAGCGCTGACCTCCCGGGCGGGCTTTCTCACCCTATTTCCCAGGCAGCAAAGCTGGCTCGGCCAAGCCAAGTAATTCAAGCGCGGGCTCAGAGACCGTCAGTGGAGGGCCCGGCTTCCAGCCCCCAGGCCACCTTCCTTCTGGGCTCTTCCTATCCCTGGGGTCTGGCAGAGGGCAGAAAGCTGGGCAGGGCTAGATGCGGCTCGCTCTTGCAGCCCTGACGCCCCCCCATTGAGTGGGCCAGCCGAGGCCCAGGAGCTGGGGCCCAGAGGGGAAGAGCAGGGCGGCCTGGGGACACGCGGCCCGGTGTGAGCAGCGTGCAGGTGGCATTCCTCTCTGGTGCCCACTGCGCCAGGCATGGCCACACCAGCTCTTGTACTGAGAGACCACAAGACCAACTAGCAGGGGGCTGGGCAGCACATTTCCTGGCCCCCCACTTTGAGTGGGGGTTTGGTTGGCTTCTAGGACCCCCTTCCAGGATGTCCTTGGGCAAACAGTAAAGGCGAGAGGGGAGGCACCTTCTAAAAAAGGTCACTCATCCGCTCAGTCATCTGCCCCCAGCTCTTTGTCCCCTCACAGGAAGCCAGCACAGGGACAGGGGGCCACTGCCCAGGGCGGCTGAGGCCCCACCAGGTCTGGTCCAGGCCGCTGGGGGGCAGCAGGGGGGGCGGCCACAGAGCATCCTGGCAGCCACCAGGAGCCTTTCCCGAGGAGGTGGGCACATGGAGAGGTGGGCTGTGCAGGGGCCGCTGCAGGCAGAGAGGTGCCTGGCTTGACAGGGGAGGGTCTTTTGGCTCAGGCCATTCGCTCTGGACTTGACCCTGAGGCCGGCGAGGGGGAATCTGGAAGTTCCAGAAGTAGGGGCGTGGTCAGGAAGTCCATGCCCCAAGCTTCCAGGAGAGAAGCTCCAGGGGTCCGGAGTGGGGGGCCATCCAGGCGGGATGCGCCTCGGAGGAACGGCGCCCAGGGCCGGGGCGCCGGCTCAGGGCCGGGTGGTGAGCGGGTTCCCCGAGGGAGGAACCAGCAGCCTCGTGTGCCCTTGCCCACCTGCTAGTGTGTGAACACTGCTCCGTCGCTGATTTCAAGCTGCCAACACTTTAACAAGCAGCTTGGGAAGTCCCTGAGTATTACACCCTCAGTTCCCCAGAGTCCCAGGAGCTGGCCCCAGGCACCAGCATCTGAGAGGATGGGGCTCTCCTGTCCCCCCCGAGGCTGCCTCCCACAGGAAGGCCAGGAGCCAGTGGGCAAGGAGACCCCGTGAGCCAGAGCAGCGCGGCCCCTTGGGCGGCAGGTGGCTGGGGGGATGGATGCAGGGGTGGGCTCTGCCGAGCACCTCCCAGCAGTGTCTGAGCTTCTCTGCACCTCATAATCCCACCCCCCACCCCACAGGCCACTGCCGATGTCAGTCGATGGGAGCCGGCGGGAGCCGCCGGGAGCTAATGGCGGAAGCTCTGGGCCAGGGCCTGCCGGGATTGATGGACATCAAGAGCCTCCTTGGGCCGAGATAAAATCACAGCCCAGGATTAGAGTCACAAATGAGCAGCCCTTTTTATGAAATCCCTCTGCCTCCTGGCCAGCCCTGGCCTGCGCTGCTGGGTCTGGTAAGGGCTGGGTCTGGCCGGGGGAGCACTGGGGAGATCCCAGACTCAAATGCTTCCAGGCAAGGCCGCTTGGCCAAGGCAGTGCCCAGGCCGGAAGGACACGTGGGGAACTAGGGCCAAGGACAAGACAGCCCCCAGAACCTCCTGTGGGAGCGATGAGGTCCCAGCCCTCACGCCCTCTCCCCACGTCAGCTGGAGTCAGGGGTCTGAGCACCCACCGTGGAGGAAGCTGAGTGGGAAGAGTGCCTGCCCTCCACTACAGCCAGCCGGAAGGGCTGCCCCTTGCACAGGGTCCCCCGGAGACCCCTGTCACAGTCACCCCACACACACACACAGCCCCAAACCCCTGGCGGCCACTTGCCTGCGCTCCACCGCTGTCGCATGTCATTTAGAGAGCGCTATTGAGAAGGAGGCACGCCCTTGCAGACCTGTTGAGACTGGCATTTCTCGCTCAGCGCCATGCCCCCGAGAGCTGCACCCGCCGCCGGTTCCCTTCAATTGCCACGGAGTATTCCGTGGTGTGGAGGCAGTTCGGCTTCTCATCCTGCTTATTAAACACTTCGGAGGCAATGACCTTGACTGCAGAGCCAAGTGCTCAAGATGCTGGAGGGAGACCCTTGGGAAAGGACCGTTTAAGTGGGGGGAGGATCTGTGCAGCGTGGGGGGTGAAGACCCCCCGTGCAGCCCCCAGTAGAGGCCACCTGCCCCACACAAACATACCCGCCCCAGGCCACCACTCCTCACCCAGGAGGCCTCTGGGGGCTGTCGCCCAGCAAGGAGCAGGCCTGGGGGCTGTGGGTCCGTGAACTAGAGAAAGAAGGTAGGTCTCCCCTGTTCCCCGCGGGGGGCGAGTGGCAGAGGGAGCACGTTGGCGGTGGTGTCCCTCGATGCCACAAAGGGGCGGCAGTGGGAGCAGAGCGTGCAAATGAAAATGTGTCCAGCGGGCTGCACTGCTCCCAGGATGCCAGGATGTGGTGAAAGAAGGAAGAAAACACTCTAAGACCAAAGAGACCCCAAGGTGCTTCCGCCAGTCTGAGCGACTCTTTGATCAAGGACAGAGGTTGGGGTGGGGGCTGTGGAGGAGGGGCTGCCAGCTCTTTCCTGAGGAATCGGAGCCAGGTAGGGTGTCTGGGGTCCTGCCCAGCCCCCACAGCACCCCTCCTTAGCTGACCCACGCAGGGAGGGAGCCCTTTGCCAGCCGCAGCACCAAGCTCAGGACCCGGGGCTCAGTCTCCCCAACTGGAAAAAGACCTCTCAGAGGTGCCGCGGGAGAAGGATGGTGCCGAGCCCCCAGCCCAGAGGAAATCCCCAGCACTGCGGGACAGCATACCATCCAGAGCCCCCGCCGGGGCCAGGACCCTCCACCCTGCTGGCCCCACCCACCCCATCCCCTCCCCCTCCACATCTCTAAACACCACCTTTTCCCTGGGGATGCATTCATGAGAGGGGCATGGAAGAGATCCCGCTGGGGGCTGTGTACACCGGGAGGTACCATGCCCACAGAGCAGTCAGCAGAGCCCGCTGTGCGCCCCGAGAGCTGGCCTGGGGCAGCCAGGACAGGTGCCGGCCCCGTCTGCTCATCTCACAGCGACTCCCCACAGTAGACGCCAGGCATCCCCAGAAAGGAAGGCGGCCACAGCTCTCCCCGGCTACTCCATGCACACGGCCAGCGAGCCGCCGGCCAGGACCCCTCGGCGCCTGCCCAGCCCGCAGCCCCCAGCCTGGGCACCCAGCCCCAGAGGCCGAGGCCGCGGGCCGCAGGCTGCAGAGAATCTGAGAGCCGGGCCCGGGAACCAGCCTCAGCCGTGCAGTTGGCTCCCGGCTCCGTTTGCTCAACAGAGGCTGGCAGACACATTTCCCCTGGTTCCAGCCCCTTTTTGAACCAGATTCATTTGATTTCTCTTCTTTATTTTGGCAGGGAAAAAATGTGATTTCTAATTTAAAATGTAAAAAAACATCATCCCCATCAATATGCACTCGGCTCAGATGGTGTTTGGGAAATTAGCTCTGTCACTCTCCCGCACTCAAGCACGTGGTGCAGCAGCAGCCAGGCTCTGCCACCCTGGCTGCTCCGTGTCCAGCTCGCATGCCACGTGGGGCGGTGCCAAGCCCCTGAAGGGCTGGGGGAGGTGGCAGGACTCCAGAGAGCAGGGCGAAGATGGGCCGGGCGAGCTGCCGTGGGGAGCAGAACTCCCGCCAGGGTCTCACCTTCCCCTGCCCACCTTGCTGCGGGACACCCACCTTGCGAACTCACATCTCTGGTCTGGATTGTACTGTCTTGACCCAGAGATAGACAACATGTAGGGGTTCACAAGAGGAGAGGGGGTGAAGGGGCCATGGAAGGGCCCAAGCACTAGCTAAGAACTTAGACAGACCAGGATGTTGCTTCCAACGTGGGGATGCCAAGGACCTCCCTGACCTTCGGTTTCTTCTTCTGCAGAACGGCTGAGCAGGTATGGCGAGGCATGTGAATGCTGTGTGTTGCCTGGCCCCGAGTCTAACGTGCAGTGGGCGCTGGTTCTGGGCTGGGCCTCAGGAGAGTGCACCTGCTGTGAAGATGGCAGTGCTCTCCTGTACCTGTAACAGGGGGGAGCTCAGTTTAGGTGATTAGAGACGTTCCATGGGGTCGGTAGAAGACTGGCCTCTTCAAATCCGTCCTTTTCCAGGTGGAGAGACAGAAGCTAAGCGAGGTTAAACACTTTGTCTAATATCCCCATGTGCGTTTTGGGCAGGGTGGCCTCTCTCCACCCCCCAGGCGGGAGCCCACACCTGAGGGCTGCTCCGAGCCCTGTCACAAAGGGCTGGCTCGGCTTAGGCCTGCCCGTTCCTTTTGCAGGGCTCTCATTCCCTCTCCATTTTGCAGATGGAAAATGAGAGGCTCAAACTTGCCCAAGGCCACAGGTGGCTCTTATTACTCAGGGCTTTTGTGCAAATGGCAGAAACACAACTTGTACTCGCGTAGACAAAAAGAATGTATTGGCTCACAGAATCCCAGGACGCTTCACAACCAAACCACAGGAAGTTCAGGGTTCATTTGTTTGAAAACATGAGATTGAAAGGCTGCCGAGGGCCAGGTGCTTCTCCAGGCACTGGCAACATAGAGGAGAGCAAGACAGCAGGACAATGAACAAGGCAGCAAGTGCAGAGGAAGCTAGCAGCACTGACAATGCTGCAGATGGGGGGTGGCAAGTGAAAGGGGTGGGTCTGCTGACAATGCCTACAGATGGGGGCTGGCAAGTGATGGGGGCGGATCCATAGGCCCAAGAAGCAGCCAGAAGCACTAATGGCCCCAGGCCTCCCCTCTCTCCTTGCTCTCTCCACCGAGCTCTGTTTTCCTCTAGGGCCAGCCTCACCCTCCACCTCAGCCCAGGTACCCATATGTGGGAAGATGTGGGACTGAGCTCTCAGCATGGACTCTGAAGATCAGTCCAAGGTCCAGAGACTGACCTGTGTTACAAGAAATTCAGGGAAGCACTTTGGCGCAGGTGGGTCAGGTGGTATCTCCAAACCAATCAGCTGTGGGAGCAGGCCAGGAGGTGGCTCCAGCAGGTGAATGCCAGTGCCTGTCTCTGGGAGGTCAGCCCTTTCTAGGAGAGACAAGCTGATTGGCCCTCAGAAGCCCCTTTGGCCAGGTGAGCCCATCAGTGAGAGGTGGGCTGTGGGCTCAGAAGCAGGGCAGGTAATGTGGAGAGGAGAGCGAGGAAGGAACTGTGGGGTTTGGAGCACTGCCACGGAGGTGCAGGGAGGAGAGTTCAGAAAGCGTCACTGGAGCAGAGAGAAACTAAATAAATGCCAGGGAGATAGAAAATGAATGTGGAAGGCCCCCCAGTTTTGCCCTGACTGTTCTTCCAGAGAAAGTAAATGTCCCCAAGCTTTCTCCGACTCCTTCCATCCCCTGCCTTCCACTGCTTAGTTTACTTTCCATTTAGCATTTGCTGTGAACCTCTCTCTCCTTCCCACCTTTTGGATTGTCCTCCTAGCACAGGTCTTTCAAAATTCTGCTGCTTTGGGAAGACCCAGTGCCAGCCAGGAAGGTAAAAACATGAGGGCTGAAGCCAGAGGTCCAGAAGGACAGATAGGAGCCGTTTCTAAAGCGGCTGACACGGAGGAGGGCAGGTGGGCATCACGGACCCAGAACGAGGGGACGCTGGAAGCAAGTATGACAAGAAGCAGGTGGGAGAAGTGTGGCTCTAGTTGAAGCAGGAAAACCTGCCCAGAACTAAGGTCTGGCTGACGTCGCGGTGGCACTGGTACTCTGAGGTCCTGCTGGCAGGAGTGTGACGGGCCAGGCGAGGGTCACTCCCAGATACCAGGGCCACCCACAGACTCACGTGTTACCTTGTCCAGCAGGGCCTGGCCGGCACCTGCTCCAGCCAGGCCTGGTATCGTGGATTTGGCGAGCCCTCTCCTGACTCCGCCCACCCCCGACCCAGGCATGGATCACATGACCTTCCACCTTCCACACTGCCCACAGGACGCCAGGGCCAGGGCCACGGTCCCCTCTGCCGTGAGTGCACCCCACGGCCTGGATCAAGGACCAGCAGCAGTCATCGCTTGATATTTGTCCCACAAATTCAGTGGCTAATCTGGGGTGTTTTCTCATGTAA
>JAKSZT010054489.1:30360712-30439260 GCA_026826555.1 Tolypeutes matacus | reverse complement strand
AAAAAGAGACAGAGAGAAAAACAGAGGCAGAGAGAGGCAGAGAGAGACAGAGCAGAGAGACAGACAGAGAGAGAGAGAGACAGAGATAGAGACAGAGAAAGAGACAGAGAGGAGAGACAAAGAGAGAGACAGAGAGATAGAGAGAGAGAGAGACAACGAGACAGAGGGCCCCGTGATGGTGGTGGAGGCTGACTTATGCCGCTACAAGGAGCATCGTGGAAGCCAGGGCACAGGTGAGCCGACACCTACATTTCAGACTCCTGGCATCAGGTCTGAGAGAGGATACAGCTGGAGAAGCCAACTGGCCTGTGGCACTTAGTTCCAGCAGCCCTGGTGAGCCACGATGCCACGTGACCTCTGGGTGCTTCCACTGCCCCCTCTACCACAGACAGAGGTCACGGAAACACTACTTCCATCCTCTCATGGCCATGGACAGAGAACATGGAGCCAGAGGCTCCGAGGAGCTTTGCCAAGCACTCCTCGTGTGCCCCTTCCAGCTCGTTCTCCTGAAGGCTGTATCCCAGCGGCTCCCAGATCAACAGGCGCAGGCCGTGCAGGGCTCAGCTGCCACACACAGGCGAGGGCCTGAGATCCTTCCAGAAGCAAGGAAGCCTAGGGTGAGCTGGGGCCCAAGGCGAGGCGAGTCCGCGCAGGTCAAATTGGAAACGCGAACCAGAGTGGAATTAGCAGCCGGGACTTGGGTTGAAAGCAAAGAAGTGGATTGAGGAACACTGAAATGGATTGAAGGAATTGGATTTAGCTCGATTGAAGAAAGGAAATGGAATTGAACAGAAGAAATCCAATAGAATGGAATTGAAATAAATTAAATAGGATCAATTTGGTTTGAACTGAGGAATCAAAGTAAAAATCGAAAGGAGTTAAGTCGGGGATCTTGGGTTGAGCCGAATGGAGGGAACTGGAAGCATCTGAGGCCAATGGAATATGAACTGAGTTCACCTGAAATCACTGGAGCAGGTTGCCATGGCTTGTGTTCATTTTATCTGGAGTCAGAGGAGCCTAAGCCAAAGCTTGCCCCAGTTGAAATGCACTTGGCCTCTGGATTTGGTTGCTCAGGAAGCATTTATGGAGAACCAACTGCATGCAGAGCCTAGATTAGCTCAGACATAAGGCTGAATCCAACATGGCCCTGCCCTCAGGGAGCCCAAGAAACAAGGTGCAAGCAGTGGGTTGAGGTGGGACACTGGGGTAGGAGTCAGCGTGACCATCCTGTGCAGAGGCCTCAGCCGTCTGAGACCTGAAAGAGGAAGAGGGAGCCCCTCGAGGGTGTGTCCACCTGCTCTGCTCGCCTTTGGCTTCCTGACTTTGATGTCATGGCGGAAAGTCGCCTGGGGGCAGGCAAGGAGCCACGTCTGAGGTCATGGGAATCATCCTACCCGTAGCCCCACTAGCTGTGGGCTTTGGGCTCTGTGCCCTCTCTGACCCTCAGTGTTCTCTTCTGTATAAAGGGGACAATATCCTTACTAGGACAGAAGCCAGAAGGTGGAGACACTCAAGAGTTTCTTTTCTCCATTAGGACCAACCTCAGTTGCTCCCCTTGACTGAGTATTTATTGACTGCTGGATCTTTCCTTTAGCTCCCTTAAGTTCCCCAAATCCCTGACATTTTCAGTGGCACCTTCAGGAGGCACTTAATCATCTTTCTCTCTCCTGGAAGCTAAAGCCACGCCCGGAGAGCAAGCATTCAGGGACCTTGGGATCCTCTCCCCTCCCAACCTCCCCTCGGGCCCCCCACTGCTTTCACAGGCACCCTAAATGCCGCCAGAGTAAACCACCTGCCAGGTTTTCTCTAGCATCCCATGGGTCCCAGCCTTCCTGGCCCACCCACCTGTTGGACTGCAGGCTCCTCATTCTCCTGGGCTCACCTGCACCACCGCCTCTTCCACGCAGGGCTAGCCCCCTCTGCCTGCCCTGTGGTCCCTCCTCGACTGTGACTACCTGGGGCAGGTCTGCTTGCCGGAGCCTCTGCCAGCCTCCGTGCGATGGCCAGAGCCATTCTCTTCTCAGAGACCCCCAGCAGGACGTCAGGCTGCCTGCACTTGGGGACGGCAGTGCCTGTGTTGATACTGTAGCTCATTTCCTGGGGTCCTTGATCCCCTGTGTGTTTCCATTCGAAGCCTCTCAAGGACATTTTTAGACAATGCTTCTCAGGGCACCTCCGCCTTAATAGCATAATTGCAATGAGAATTCACCAAATGCAGCACGTGCCACCCCGGTAAGACTGCTTTAGCTGCTTCTGCATGTTTTCACATCTCTTCTGTTATTTTTTCCCCCAACTTGTGTCAAGTTCAAGGAATTTTAGTCAATTAGCCTAAGAATACCTCAGCCTTGTTTTCATATTTCTAATAAGCATTTAGCGCACGTGTCGGACTGCACATGGGCTGCTTCCTGCCGATTCCCGCTGGAGTCTTTTTTTTTTTTTTGGCTGAGCAGGGGGAACAAGATGGTGTGGGGAGGGCAGCTCTGCTGTCCCGAGGGACCAGGGCTCCTTTGGCCAATCCTGGCTCCTTGGATGGTACCGGACGCGTTCACGTACGTTCCACGGGAGCCGCCACTCAGCCGTCCCGGGACAACGCGGGGCAAAGGCCTTGTGCTCTCGCCAGCTGCCCTGCTCTGTCCTGACCCTTAGCTTCCTTGAGCCTTCGTGTCATGGCTTTAGAGTGGGGATAATCACGCTACCTGCCTGGGGTGAGGTGTGCGTTAAACCGGCAGTGAGCAGAAAGTGCTTCCCAGGGCACAGAGCGGCTGCTCAGTAAATGAGGCCTGTCCCTGCCAGTGGAGACATCATCACAGAGTGATAATGATCAGGGGTAGTAAAATGCTCATTGACTCACACCACACATTTTGGGCCAACTCTTTCTATTTTTAGGTAAAGCATACCCCTTAAGGAAAACTTGAAAAATCTGGGAAAATAGAAATTAAAAAATAAATAAATCACCCTCAGCATCACGGTGCTTTGGCCCAGTTTTTTCTCCATGCGTAAGCTTTTGGCATGCTTTTTCTTTATCATTTGAATAAGGGCCCTCAAAAAAAAAAATCCCTTCAACTTTACATCATATACATTTCCATATCTTTAAAGAAATTCTTTTAAGTTCTTTATTTAATAAAGAAATTCAGCCCTCATCTGTCATATTTGCTGCAAATATATTTCCCAGGCCATAGTTTCTTTGCTTTCTTATTTGGTGGTTTAATTTTGACACGCAGAAGATTTTCATTTCTATGCAGCCAAATCTGTCCCTATTTCCTCTCCTGATTCCCGTATTAGTTCTAAACTTAGGAAATCGTCCCTCTCCGGAGGCATGATGAATATTAAATTCTACTTAATTCTCGCTTTTCTGAGCCCTGATTTTTTTTTTTTTTTTAACATACTTAACGTTAATCTCGGCAGAATTCAGTTTGGTGAGTGGGTGGAGAGGAGGCCCAGCCCGCCCCTAGGCTTTCCAGAGGACAGGGCCTCCTTTGTACCCAAAGACAGGTGGCAAAGTGCTGCCCAGAGGCGGGGGCTGGGGGGCTGGGGAGGGAGTGCCTTGTAGCTCCCCCACCCTGTCCCCAGACATGGCCCGTCCTCTGCCAGCATAGCCCCCCCCCCTTCCTGAGCTGGCTGGAATGAGTCCACGTGCGTGAAATCACCTCCAACAGACACGTGGGCGAAAATCCTTGAAATGCCAGAGTGGACCCAGGAGAAAATGGCCTCAAAAAGCGGCCCCATCTCTGCAAGGAGACACATCTGGTGAGGAACTCTGCCTTCAGGCAGCTTGGTGTTCTGTTCCAGCCTCGGAGCCCTCCCACTAGCTGCACCCCCCCCATCGCCAGAACATTCCATGGGGCCTCTCTGCTGCCCTGGCCCCCCATCAGAGCCCCTCCCCTCGGACCCCATCCCCCATCCCGGGGAGCCTTGACCATGGGCCAGATGCTGTCCTAGGGGCTTGAGAAGGGTCTCCCCACTTCATCCCCGCCACCACCTTGCCTGAGAGGCGGCAGGTGAGTAAACCGAGGCACCGAGGTGGTAGCTGAGTCCCACGGTCACACGAGTCATGAGGCGGGGGTGCTGGACCGCAGGCTGGCGGAGCTTCTGAGCCAGGCCCGGCCCATCGTACTGCGGTGCCCGAGCCGCCTGGTGCCCGGCTGGCCCCTGCGCCCCCCAGGAGAGGGTCAGGCCCATGGGGCGGGAGATTCTGTTTGATCGCCACGGAAGTCCTCGCTGCCAAGTACTGATGCTTAATCAATACGTACCAGAAGAAGGGAGGCGGAAGGAATTGGGGGGCAGTGGAGATGGGGGAGCAGGTATGCAGTCTGCCTGGGGTGCAGGGACCCTTTCTCACGGGATGGGGTGCAGGGGGGGCACGGAGCTGGAGGCTGAGGTTGTGTCCCTGGGAGCCCTAGCTTGCCCCCTTTTAAGATGCGTCTAAGGCCCTAAGGGTTCTGTGAGGAGTGGGAATCCTGCCGCTCTCCCCTCCTCACCAATATCCCTCCCAGCAGGAATAAAAGTTGGAAAGAGAAAAAATGCATTTTGATAGGGACAAGAAAGCCGTGCGGGGGGGCCGCTCTGAGGACCTGGACTAGGAAAGAGGCTCAGGAGAACCCAGGGGTCTCCCACCTTCCAAATGTAAGGCGGTGGGGCCGGAGGACAGAGCCAGCGACTCAGCGCCCGTCCCTGGCCTGGGGGAGTGGTCAGGGGAGAGCCCCCGCTGCCTGCTGGAGAAGCAGCTGGAAGGAGCGCCCACCTGCAGGCTCAGCGGCCACCTCCACCCCTCAGACTCCGACCTGCCAGGTGGGCGAGTGACGCCTCCATGGCCAAAGCCAAGGGCAGCGCGGAAGCCACCTCAGGACAGCCCAGCATTGGGCGTCACCACTGCCACTGTACAAACGGGGAAACAGAGGCAGAGCCAGACACGGACTCTCCAGGGCCCCCAGTGGTGAGAGGTGAGCTGGGAATTGACCCAATCCTGTCTGACCCCAAAGTCCCTGGAATTCCCAGTACTTATGTGGCTCCGGGCCAGAGTCCAAGCAGGGGTGGGGCTGTGATGCCGGCCACAGGGTGGGCGCTAGGACCCAGTGCCTGGGTTCAGGTGGCACCTCCCCAAGCCAAGGAATGAGATCCTGGCAAGGGAGATGGCTCAGGAAAGGCCCATAAATCCCCCCAAGTGATGGATAGAGGGGCATGGAGCCAGGCTGCTCCGTGGCATTTGGATTCCGGCTTGTTTATGGGATTCTGAGGGGCTGGCCAGGTGGAGCGGGAGGACTGTGCTATTATTTCCTAGTTAATCATGCCCGACGTTTGGGTAATTAGAGCTCTCGCCGTCCCCATCGCACTGCCCAGGCCTGGGCGGGGGGCTATGAGTCACTCGCGGGGGCGGCACGCAGGTGAGGGCCTCAGCCTCAGGGGCCAGTTGCAGGAAGCTGGCGGGGGGGGGGGTCGATGCCTCCCAGCACCCCCAAGTCTCAGCCACACTGCGCCTGGAGCCCAAGACCAGGGCAGGGTCAGTGATGCCTGATGGGTGGGAGGGCCTCGGGGACATGCCCGGGGTCCTCTAATAACAAACGGTGCTGCCTGGCGTGAGGTGCGCCTTATGGGGCATCTGCAGCTCCGCCAGGCAGAGGCCGGAGGCCTGGCCGCACACACTGTCCATCCTTTGCCCAGCGGGCACACTGGGCCTTCTCAGCGCGGCTCTCGTTCAATCCTCAGGACGAGGTATTGTCACCTCCGGTTTGAGGGAAAAGAAAAGCTTAGCGCAGGCAAGTGGTTGGTGATCCAGGGGCAGAGCCGGGGTCTGGACACAAGGCCCCAGACCCCAAATTATGGTCCTCCCCCCTCTGCCCTCCCCATGCCCAAATGTCCCTGCAGGACAGACTGGTAAACTGAGGCACAGAGAGCTTGTTGTAAAGGCAACTGCTGGGCCGGACTCTGAGCACAGCCCCTGCGGCGACAAGGCGTCCTTTGTGCTTGGCCCTGGGAATGCAGAACCACGAAGACCACCGGGGAGCTCACAGGCTTTGGCGGAGACGGGGTGCAAAAGACAAGCCTCCCGCAGCCTGAGGCGTGTGCAGAGCTCTGTGGAGGCGCGGGGGGAGCCCAGGAGGGCACAGGTGGGATGGGGCCTGTCCCCAGGGGAGGGGTCATTGTTGGGCTGGAGGTAGCCACGACCCTGTGGATTCAGGCGCATCTCTGCGAATGTCCGTGGCCGGGGGAGGTTGGAAGAGATCCCTGGGCCGTTCTGGGAATTCTGAAACACCAGCCAGGTGGGGAGGGCGCGACCAGGTCAGCCTACCTTCTCAGAACCCAGGGCAGGGGCGGAACGGTGAGGGAGCGGAAACCCAGCCTCCTGCAGAGGCTCCTGAGCCAGGTGAGGACAAGGTGCAGGGTGAGGCGGGAGGTGGGGCAGGCACAGAGCAGCCAGGGAGAAGATGCCCAGCGCTGGGCAGTGGAAGCCCCTGGGGTTTCTAGGGTGGACAGAAGGAGGGACAGGACAGCCCCTAAGAGGCGGCTCTCCAAGGCCAGGCTTCAGGTCCCTGCCAAGAGAAGGAATTGTCTCTGCTGGGCAGGCTGCAGCCGGGGCAGAGGTGCCACATGGACTCCAAGGCCGGGACTACGTCGAGCTGGCCGCCAAGCATAGGCCTGGTCTGGGCTCTGGCCTCGGACCCATCTGGCCTCGTCCTGCTCACAGTCCTGGGAGACTCACTTATCACCCCAGGCCTCGTGGCCGTGGGGTAACAACCGGCCGAGGCGCCCGGAGGCCTCCCCGGAGCCCCGGCCACATCCTCTGCCCTTCCCTGGTAGGATTCTGCTCCCACAGCAGCCAGGGCAGCCCATCCAAGTCCAAGTCAACTCACACCACTCCTCTGCTTGGGACCCCCATGTGGGTCCTCCCTCAGGTAGCACCCAACCCAAAGCCCTCCCAGGGCCTTTGGGGCCCCAAGATCTGCCTCTGCTACCTCTGACCTCTGCCTGCCCCTTCGCTCGCTCAGCTCTGACCACCCTGACCCCAGTGCTGCTGCATCAACATGTGCCAAGCACCACCCCAGGGTCTTTGCACTGGCTGCCCCTGCCACATCAATGCAATCCCCAGGAAGCCCATGCTCCGTCTCTCCTTCGGGCATTTTCCCACATCCCCGTCTCAGAAACGCCTTCTCTGGCCACTCTGCCCTAACTTGCAAAAACCTCTGGCAATCCCTGCCCACCCTCTCTGATTTTTCTCCATCACGCTATTTTATTTATTTGCTTATTTGCTTCATCCGTCTCTCTTTGGTGACCTGTAACATCCAAAGACAGAGACCTCTGACTTACTTAGCACTGCACTCCAGCACCTCGAGTAGTGCCAGGCACAGCAGAAAACCAATGCCACTGAATGAATGAAGGATCACTGCACAGCACGTGGAGGAATTAAAACGGCTGGCACTCCCCCAGCTCTCTCATGCTGCCCCAGCCCCACCGCCCCCCACCCACCACCCATGTCTCTGTCTGGAGAACTCAGAGCCCCTGGAGGGGGTACATAAAGGGAGGAGTATGGGGAAGTATGGGCTGCTGTTCTCAGGAATCAGGAATACACACTCCCGTTCTTCCCGGGGCGCCCTCCCGGCACTCCCCGGCTGTGCTGGGATGGAGTTTCTGCGACTGCTCACCTGCCACATGGGGCAGCAGGAATCAGAGGAACAAAAAGGGAGGACAGTCACCCCCGAGCAGCCCCTGGACTTTCCTGCCAGCAGATCCCAGCCGAGCCCACCCCCTTCAGCCTCCTCCCCTCATTTCTGACCTGCCTATGAACCTGGGAGGTTGGTGACTGGAGGGGCAGACTCTAGGCCCACATCAACTTCCAATCTCCTGGAAGGTCCCAGGCCTCAGTTTCCCTGCCTTTAAAATGTAGGGGGGGGGAGGTTATGTGGTGTGTGTGCCCCCCCGAGGTTTAGGTTCTGGGATTTCATGCACTGCAGCCTGAGCTAAGCAGCCACGACCAGCCCCTGGGTGCCCCCACCCAAGAGGGTTAGAAGAAGGGACGTGCAGGACAAGGAAGCGCCAAGCAGGGAGTGCCAGGCTGACAGCGGTCAGGCCGGCACCTGGGAGGGGAGGCGGGAGCTCACCTTCTCCTCCGCCTTCCCACTGCAACTTCAGCAAATTTCCCTTTGAATAATAAAACCGCTTCCCCGAGCCACAATCAAAGCAAAGCCTCGCACGCCGTGGGGACCCCGGGCTCTAAGCCAAGTGCGAACTCGCTGCGCCCTGTCCTTGCACCTGGGCCTTTTGTGCGGCAGGAGAGCCCACCCCACCCGCGCGTCTGGGGTGCCGGCGAGGGCCCTTCACCAGCCAGGGTTCCGGGCTTCGGGGGCCGCAGCACAAGGGGTGTGGGAACAACACCCGGGGGCTGGGCCGAGCGCCGCCAAGGGGGCCGGGCGCTGAGGTCAAGAGGAGCTGACCACCACCCCCAGCTTCATCTCCTGGGTGAAGCCTTCCCGGACCCCCGTCCCAGGCACCTCGGACGCCCGTGCGCAGGGAGGCCAGGGGCGTGTGCACGCAGCGTGGGGCCTGGCCTGCTGGGGCTGCAGCCCGCGTTTGCGTCCTCACTGAGGGAACCGAAGGGCCTGGCCGGAGTCGAGGTACACGCCACCCCCCATCTGCGCGTCCTGCACCGGTGCCCGTCTCTAGGTGCCCCCTCGCCTTCCCGTTCTGACTCCAGGGCCTCCGAGCAGCGATTGGGCCCCACTGTCCTGCAGGGCCCGGCCATGGAAGCAAGGGCGACTGCCGGGCAGCCAGGCCTGGCGAAAGGGGCCCCCAGACACAACCGGGGTTCCAGCTCCACCCAGAGGTGCGACCTTGGGGTGGTGAGCTCAGCAGCCCGCCCCACCTGTCCCAGGTGAGGCAGAGACCTCAGCTCGTCCCTCACCCTGCTGGCCCCGGGCAGCTGCTCCTCACCTAAGCTCAGGGCAGTGGGAGGTCCGAGAGCTACGGCCGGAAGACACTGGCCAGGCCGGGAGGCAATCAGCTCGGCCACCCGCGGCCGGGTGGCTGGTGGCTGGTCTCGGCCCTGTAGAGCTGTTCGGAGGGGTCAGTGGTCACTCCGCGCAGATCTGCTTGGCCAGTGCAGTCCTGCCTTCACAGGCCATTGGGCACCGCTCGTCGCCAGCACCCGGCTCAGGCCAGTGCCCACGCTGGGCTGGCCACAGCCCCAGGAGCTAGGCGTGGCGGGGCTACCTCCCCGTTTTCGTGCTGGGGAAACTGAGGCCCAGACGTGGAGCCACGTCTACAGGATCCAAGCTCATGCCTACCCACCCACGTGGCTGGGACCAGGCCTCCTGTGCTGGGGACCCTAGACTTCTCATCTCATCCTGGGCCCCCAGGCTAGGGCGGTTCACCCTCTTTTGGCCACCCAGCCCTCTCTAACCAGCCATGATCCCTCCCTCCCCTGCCACCTCCTCTCAGGCCAGGTCAGGTGCGGTGGCACATCACACGTGGGCCAACATTTCCGTGCCCCTGGGAGAGGCAGCCCCTGCCCCACGCCCAGCTCCCCGCTTCTGGCTGTGTGGCCTTGGGCAGGTCGGTTAACCTCTCTGAGCCGCAGTTTCTTTTCTGCCAAATGCAGGTGACAGCAGCAGTCTCCCAGGGCTACCCCCTGGGATGATCCATGTGGACGCAGAAAGGCCATAAATAGGTGTTTCCTTCCTTTACGAGGCGCCGAGGGGGTTCTCTGAAGACAAGGCCCCAGCTTGTAGCATTGCACACAGAAGAACCACTTACAAACACAAAAACCACATTTTTATGATTAAAGCAATAAGCACTGACTGCAAAAAAACAGAAAATAAAAGCTAAGACAATACCTAAAGGAATGATGAAGTGGAGGGAAATTGCTGGCAATCTCCTCCCCCCGGGCTGCTAAACTGATGGTAAACAGGTTAGGGAGCTCCAAATTCATTCGGTAGCATTTTTCTTCAGAGCCAGCGAGCTGGAGAGGGATGGAGGAGGTAGGAAGGTGAGAATTTTACAGAGGAGCCATTCGGGACGGCCCCACGCCCCAGACACCCCCACGTCCCCAGCACAGCCCCACACACCTCACGGCGCACAGTAACGCCTTCCTCTGGTGCGCTGCGGTTCCCTCAGCTCCCTTCCCCTCCTCGCCGGCACTAGGAGGCATCCAGGAATGTCTGAAGCCGCCTGCAGCCCTGCACTCGCGGCCTCGGGTCAGGCCCAATTATTTGGTTGTGATGCACTCGCACAGGGGAGCTGCAGGGGCAGGGGGCCTGAGCACTGACAAAGCTTCTGAGGCACAAGGCCAAATTGCCTCCCAGGAATCTCGTGTCAAATTCCACCCCTGCCCTCTGCCGCCAGAAGCCAGGATCCCTGCACCCCCAGCCACTGCCCTCCCCGCAAGCCCAAGAGGCGATGAAGCAAGGGCACCTCGCCACTGGCTCCATGCGGCTCGTGTCCGCGTGGCTGCCGGCTGTTTCCATTTCTCTCTTGAGGAACTGACTTGCTTGTGTCTTTTGGAGTTTCTTTATTTAGCAGAGATTTGAGAGCTCACTTTGTGATAGGCAGAGGGGACAGAGACAAAGGTAAATAGTCCTGACCCGGCTGTACTCTGCGGAGGGCACTCTCAGAGGGGCAGTGGCAGCACACACACACGCACACACGTGCATATGCACGCGCACACCTGCTGACACACACACACACACGTGCACACGCCTGGTGAACTCTGGAGGATCAGAATGTGGGTACAGATACTCCTCCCTCGTGGACTTGCCCGCACACCCGTCTCGCCATTTGCCCACACGCCTGTCTCACTGGCACACGTTTCTTGCTCGCACGCCCATCTCGCCTCACGCCCCCCTCACCCCCTGCGGTAGCCTCAGCTCAGTACTGGTGGCAGGACCCAGGGCTGGCAGCAGGGACAGAGCAGAGCCCTGGCGCGTTTGACTTCGCAGTGTGTGGTCTGCAAAGCTGCCGTCGCCGCCCCAGGAAACGCCGATGAACCTGCTGGCCCGTCCACCGCACTCCCCAAACCTCGCCAACCCAGGCGCCCCCACCCCAGGTATGCTCATCCCACGGGGGCCCTTGACCCCTTTATTCAGGGCCCAGACCTCGGGCACACGGTCATCCTCAGAGACCTCGGGGTGGGGGGTGCCAACAGAGTGAGCGTCGGGAAGGCAGGGGAGGGGGCAGAGCCCTGAGGACCCCTTTACAGCGCCCCCAACACGGAGGTCGCCTGGCTGCTCCCGGGACGCCCCTGCCAACCTCCCCAGCGGCCCTCAGAGCTGCCTCAGAGGTGATGGTGACGATGGTGGTGGTGGTGGTGGTGGCCCCAGGCAGGTCCGGCCCCCGGAGAAGCCCCGGCTCAGCAGGAGCAGGGACCTGAGCCAGCCCGGCCTCGCCTCCAAGGTCCAGGGCAGCCCCCGAGGGTCAGCTTCGCCTGCAGCGGCGGAGAGGCCCTTCCTCACGGACTTGGGGAAACATTCCAAAGTACCCCAAGGAGGAAGAGCTTGGCCAAGGCCTGGGCAGTGCAGGGCGGCCGTGGCAGAGCTACACGCCACGACAGCAGCGCCGAGAGCCAGGGCCGCGGGGGCCGCGCTGCCCTCCTGATCCCCACCGGCGTCGAGGGGCCTGGGGCTCCTGCTCGCCTTACTGTTTCCACCTGTAATGACCCTATTTCCAAGAAGGTCACGTTCTGACTCGTGGGAGTTAGGGCGTCAACGCATCTCTTGGGGGTCCCAATTCAATCCATAACATGGAAAGGGGCCCAGATTCCCTAAACGGTGCCTGTTTTCATTACTCACCCTGCCCATTTCACCCTGAAAGAGGCTCTCAGGGGAAACCTTATCACTCCCATCTCTGAAAAAGGAAACTGAGGCACAGAGAGCCAAAGCAACGTGCTATGAGCACAGATGCTGAAGGCAGGGCTGGGTGGACGGCAGCAGCCCCCCAAAGAGGCCTCCTGGGCCGTGGCGGGGTTAGGGCGGGAGGTCGCTGAAGGACTTTACCTCCTCTGTGCGGCGGGAAGGGATTGGGGGGCTGGGGGCTGAGGCAAACCGGAGGCAGGGAGGAGGCTTGTAAGCTCCTGGCGCCCCCACTCCCTCATCCATAAAGCATGGAGAAGCAGCGTCGCTGCGTCTGCGGGCTCTGGAGACTCGCCGGGGTTAATGGCTGAGAAGGGATTTGGTGGGAGGTCGTGGGGTGCAGATGCCAGCGGCGGTTATTTTCTCTTCCTGCCACCGCAAGCTCCTGAGCAGTGAAGAGCTTCTCGGTACGTTTTCTGCTGACAAGCGGGGGAGAGGGTGAGGATCTCAGTCAGTGAGGCTGAAGGATTCGCAGCAAAGCAGACTGTGGAGCAGCTTCCTCGAGAATTTCACGATGAAATATTCATCAGGCCCCCGTGCCAGGCCTCGCAGGAGCACTCCTGCGTCCCGGGGATCTGCGGGCGAACGGAGCCCGTGTCATGGTGCCGTCGCTGCGGGCCCTGCACTCCGATTTCACAAATGTGGATGGGTGGGATTCCCACTGGCTCTCTGTAAGGGAGCTGCATGCAAGGGACGGCTACGTGGCAGCCTCACGCGCCTGTGGAGACGTGGGCAGGGGACGGCTTTGAAAATGGAGAAAGTGAGGCTCAAAAATGTGAGAACTTGCCCTCTTGTCATGACTCGCTGAGCCAGGCCTGGGCCCGGGTCTCTCCCCCCTGTGGCCCACACATGTTCTCTCTCCATATTGTCCAGGCGGGCTGTCGATACGGGGCCCCTGCCCCCATTCTAACAGGGACCCAGGACGGCCACCTGGAGAACCGATGCCCTGGCAATGAGGAAGCCATGCGGCCCAGACAAAGGCCAGCCGGAAATCTTCCCCGAGCTCCAGATCTGCACGCCGAGGCAAAGGGAGCACGCGTCCTTTCCAATGTGGACGCACAGCTGGAGTCCCATCTCCCAAACCGGTGGCTCCAAAGGTGTGTGAAGCAGCTCCGCTTTGTACTGCCTGCGAGGACAGGGGATTGTGGCGCTCTGTGATGAAAAAGTGGAGCATTCCATGGGCCAAAATAATAATAATAGTGATAAAAGGAGAAGAAGAGAAAAGGAGGTGGGGGGAGGGAAATAGCCCCAGTTCACAGTTCTTTGTGCACAGTCCAAAGAAAGGGAAGGCGCATTCACACGGATGCGGTCGTGCTGGGGGCAGGAATGCAGGCCAGGCGGGGGGGGGGGTCTGAAGACGAGCTCTGGGCAACCCCGTCCTCGACAGTCGGCTCCCCCCATCTCACTGGTGCGTGTGTAACGAGGTGGGGGCAGGACCAAGGTGGCCCCCTCTGTGGGGAGCATGCAGAGGAGATACTGCCACCACTCCTGCCCGTTCAGGGTCTCAAGCACCAGCTCCCATAGGGTCAAGTCCTTGGCACGAGATAGACTAGAGTTTGAACCCTGGCTCTACCATGAGCTGTGTGAGGTCAGGCAGGGACTCGCCTCTCTGAGCTTGAGTTTTCACATCTGAAGAAATGGAGATATCTTCTCCCTCAAAGGACTATTGTGAAAGGAAGTGAAATAATACAAGGACAGCGATTAGTGCAGCATCTAGCACACAGTAGGTGCTCAGCAAATGTTTGCTGCTATCATTATTGTTGCAACATTGTTCTTGTGATGATGATGATGATGGTGATGATGCTGATGGTGGTGATGCTGGTGATGGTGATGGTGGTGATGGTGATGATGATGGTGATGGTGATGGGGTGATGGTGATGATGATGGTAATGATGATGATGATGGTGATGATGATAGTGATAATGGTGATGGTGATGATGATGATGGTGATCATGATGATGATGGTGATGGTGGTGGTGATAGTGATGATGGTGATGGTGATGATGATTATGGTGAAGGTGATGAAAGTGATAAAGGTGATGGTGATGATGGTGGTGGTGGTGGTGGTGGTGATGCAAGACTTCTGAAGATAAGTGATTTGAGCTGGGCTGTGCTGGGCTGGGTTGAGTTTGATAAAATTCCTTATCACTGCAATAAGCTCAGGGTGCACAAGGAAAATGGTGGCCAGTAACTGTGGCCCCTGTGAGAGACCTCTGGGGCCTAGCAGCCTGGAAAGCCTGGCTAAGGGGCTACTGCTGTGCCACCAGTCCCCACCACCCTGACCTGGTAAGGTCATGTTTTAGTTTTCCAGCTGCTGAAGGAAAGACCATACAATGGGCTGGCTTAACAAGAGGAATTTACTGGTTCACAGTTTCAGAGTCTAAAAGGCTCACTTCCTCCTGGGTCAGTATCTTCTGGCTGGTCAGCAATCTTCGGGGTTCCTGGGCTTTTCTGTCACATGGTAATGCACATGACAGTCTTCTCCTTTCTCTTCCACTTCTGGCTGCTCGCTGTGGCTTCTCTTTCTGTGTCCAGGTTCCTTGGCTTATGAGTCCTTCAGCCACATGGGATTAAGGCCCACCCTCATTCAGTCTGGGCACACCTTAACCAATAACATCTTCAAAGATCCTATTACAAATGTTTTCACACCCCCAGGACCAGGGTTTGAGACCTGAACATGCTTTTTGTGGGGGATAAGATTCAATCCCCAACAGGCCACCTCTGAGCCCCTAAAAGACACTTTCTTCTCACATGCAAAGTACATTCATTCCATCACAACATCCCAAAGGCCTTAAGTCATTTTAGTGACAAGGCCAAATATAGTCTCATCAAAATCGGTTATGGGTGTGGTCTGTCCTGAGGCACAATTGCCCTCTGTCTGATGGATCTGTGACACCTAGAAAACACACTATCTGCTTCCAATATACAATGGAGGGACATGCATAGGATAAACATTACCATTCTAGAAGGAGAAATTGGAAGGCAAACAGGGCTTCACAGGTCCCAAACAGGTCCGAAGCCCAGCAGGGCAAACACAGTTATATCTCAAGCTCTGAGAGTCATCTGTGGTTTAAGTCTTTGTCCTCCAGGCCTGATGGAGCAGCAGTGTCACCCCTTCCAAGCATTTGCTCAATGGCCATGCTTTCCCCAAACAATGGGGTGAAGGCACCACCCTCTCACAAGACCCTCCCCCTCCAAGTACCTGGGCAGATAGCCTGCCCCCTCCAAGTGCAGGAGCTCCCGCCCTTCCCACACATGGGTGGGCCTGTTCTCTTGGCCCAAGGAGCTCCCTGGTCCAGACTTTGCCTTCTATGATTCTGCCCTTCAAGTCATTCTTCCCTCATTTTGTCCCTTCTCTGTCCCTTCCAAACATTGCTTCTGTTCTTAGAAATTTTGCAGAAAACTTGCTGGCTTTGCATGCAGTTCCAAGGTATCCAAACCATCAGACAAAATAACTTGCCACAGATCCTTCCTGGACAACTGTATTTCCAATCCTGGCTTCCACTGAAATGGCTGCGTGGATCCATGGTCAGCCATACTCTCTTTAGCAGAGGGTTGTTGTGTCCTCTGTCCTCTGGGGACTCACTTTCCAGAAGCTCAGGGAGTTCCCTGATAGAGCCAGTTCTGGCCATAATCTCAGAGAACACTATCTGGATAGGCTAGCAATTTTCAAAATCATCAATTTCTTGTTCCTTTGTGCTTAGGAGCTTAATTCTTAGCTTATCCTTTTCCACTCACATTTTACTATAAGCCACAAGAAAAAAGCAGGATGTACCTTCCACACATAGTTTGTAAATCTCAGCTAAATATCCAGGTTTATCACTTTCAAGTTCTGCCTTCCATCCAACATCAGAACTAAATTTCACCAAGTTTCCTGATGCTTTATAACAAGGATCGTCTTTCTTCCAGTTTCCAATAAAATATTCATCATTTCCTTCTAAGGCCTCATGGAAGTACCTTTAACACCCATATTTCTACCACAGTCTCTTCAAAGCAATCTAGGTTTTTCTATCAAGTTCCTCACAATTCTTCCAGCCTCTACCCATTAACCAACGACATCTCCATATTTTTAAGTATTTGTTTTAGCAGTACCCCACTTTCTGATACAAAAACCATTTTAATTTCTTGGTTGATAAAACAAATACCTCACAATGGGTTGACTTAACAACAGGGATTTATTGACTTAAGTTCTCAGAGGCCACATGGCTGCCTTCCTCCCAGGGTTGGTATCTTCCGGCTGGCTGGAAATCATTGGGATTCCTTGACTTTTCCGTTGAATGGCAATGTACGTGATGGTGTCTTTTCCCTTCTCTTCCAGCTTCCATTGACTTTGGCTTCTGGCTGCTCTCGTGGCTTCTCCCTGCTGGTACAATCTCCTCTTCTTATAAGGACTTCAGCCATCCTGGGCTAAGGCCTGCCCCCCTTCAGCTTGGGCACAGCTGCGTGAATAGCATCTTCAAGGGTCCCATTTACAAATGGTCTCACACCCACAGGGCCAGCAGTTGGGACCTGAGCATGCCTTTTGTGGGGGTCATGAGTCAACCTACCACTGTCACCCCACCCCAGGGTCAGGCACAGAGAGGTGTCCTGCTAATGTCTGTGGATGAGCAAGCAGACGATGGGCGTGGAGGGCAGACAATGGCAGCGAGGTCCCTACCACTGGGCTCTCTCAGGACTCTCCTCACCAGTGAGGCTTCTGGGGCCTCTTTCTGAGATGTATACCCCCTCTCTTCTGTAGGAAGGATGGTCTCTGGCTCACCCTGGCTTTGATTTCTCTTGGTCCTGCCTCTGCCCCTGTGCACCTGCTTTTGTTTCACCAGGTTTGCTTTCTATGCTTGTATGCCTTGACATCTGTCAAATGAGGAAATGGACATCTACTCCCACCTCACAGTAAAGAGGTACACCCCTCCTTCCCCCGTCAGTGTCAGTGTCAGTATTAGAAGCCAGCTAAAAGAGTAGGTTTAAGTAAGATCTAGAGTCACATAATTCCCAAAATGTCTAGGTTTTAATAAAAAATCATCATACCAATAAGCAGAAAGATCTCAAAATGAATGATCAAAGACAACCAAGAGATGTCACCAAGGTGATGGACATGCTAGAATGGTATAACAGAGAGTTTAAAATGGCCATTGAAAAATTGCTTCAATGATCAATTACAAACATGCTTGAAATAATGAAAAAAAAAAACAAGTCTCAGCAATGAAAGAGACGATATAAAGAAGAACCTAATTGAAATTTACAACTTAAAAATACAATAACCAGGATTAAAAACTCCATAGGCTCAACAGCAGAGTGAAGAGGGCAGATGAAAGAATAAGTGAACTGGGAGATAGAACAATAGAAATTACCCAGTCTAAACATAGAGATAAAGTAAACTGAAAGACAATGAAGAGAACATCAGGAACGCGTGGTACCCCAACAAAAGATCTAACACTGAGGTCATTAGAGTCCTAGCAGGAGAAGAGAGAGAGGGTGGGGCTGAAAGTGTACCCAAAGAAAAAATGACTGGAAACACCCCAGATTTTGTGAGTAATAAAATCAGAAGTTGAGCAAATCACAAACAGGCGAAACCCAAGAAATCCCCACCATGACACATCATAGTCAAACTTCTAAAAACTAAAGATGGAGAAAAATTCTTAAAAGTACCAGGAGAGAAATGACATCTTTGCTGTAGGGGGAAATCATGGTGACTAGAAGGAAGTGACATTACATTTTCAAGAGCTGAAAGAAAAGAACTGTCAACCTAGAATTTTCTACCCAGATCAGGAATAAAAAGGAAATCAAGGCATTCAGGTGAAGTAAAACTAACAGAATTTGTCACCAGCAGACCTTCCCTAAATGAATGGGTAAAGAAAGTTCTCTGAACAGAAAAGAAATGATAAAAGGAGGAATTGTGGACCATCAGGAAGGGAGAACAATGAAAAGAGTAAAAATATGGCTAAATACAATACATTCGCCTCCTAAGTTTCTTAAATTATGAATCAAAATATTGTAAGCGAAAAATTACATAGAGTGCTCTCTTCGGCGGCGCATATACTAGGGTTGGAACGATACAGAGAAGATTAGCATGGCCCCTGCGCAAGGATGACACGCAAGTTCGTGAAGCGTTCCATATTTTTAAAAAAAGAAAAAAAAAGATAGAAAAAAAAATTACATAGAAAAATGAAGCAAATATTATAACATTGTCTGAGTTGATTCTAAATGTATGTAGAGGAAATATTCAAAACAATTATAGTCTGAATGGAGGAAGATAAAGAAATGTATTAGTTCCCTGGGGCTTCCTAACAAAGTACTACAAACTAGGTGGCTTAAAACAAGAGAAATTTACGCTCTCCCAGTTCTGGAGGCCAGAAGTCTGACATCATTGCCGGCAGAAATCTGTAGGCGAGAACCCTTCCTTGCCTCCTCTAGCCTCCCGTAGTGGGTGGTCATCCTCGGCTTGTGGCTGCATCACCCCAGTCTCTGCCTCCATCTTCATGTGGCCTTTCCCCCTCTTTGTCCCTCCTCCCCTTCTTATAAGGATGCAATCATATTGGATTTAGGGTTCAGACTAGTTTAGCATGACCCCATCTCAACTCAACCAACTATATCTGGGACAATCCCACTTCCAAACAAAGTCACATGCTACAGTGCTGGGGGTTAAGCTTTCAACATATCTTTTAGGGAGGACAGAATTCATCCCATAACAAGGGATGCAAAGGGAGGTCATTTCTATACTTCACTTGAACTGGTAAAAGACTGACACCAATAGACATAAGTTATGCATGTAGAGCAACCGTTAAAAAGCAATACAGAGAGGTACACTAAAAAACACTACAGAGAAATCAAAATAGAATTGTAAAAAAATAACTCACAGCAAGGCAGAAAAAGAAAACAGAGAAACAAAACCAGAAAGAACAAACAGGAAACAAAAAATAAAATGGCAGCCCATTTTAAGCTCTAATATATCAATAATTACATTAAATGTAAATTATCTAAATACACCAATTAAAAAACAGAAATTGACAGAGTGGATTAAACATATGACCCAACTCTATGCTGTCTAAAAGAAACTCATTTCAAATGTAATTATATAGACAGATTGAAAGTAAAAGGATGGAAAAACATGTATCATACAAACATTAATCAAAGGAAAGAAGGAACCTTATGTCACTATCAGGTATAGACTCCAGAGGCAAGAAAAATTGCTAGAAACAGAGAGGAACATTATATAATGATAAAAGGGTCAACCCACCTAGAAGACATGGCATTCATAAATGTGCATGCACCAAAGCAACAGAGCTGCAAAATTTGGGAAGCAAATCCAAAACACCGAGAAATAAACAAATTCACAATTATACTTGAAGACTTCAACACCCTTCCCTCAACAATTGATAGAACTAGCCAGAAAATCAGCAAGGCTATAGAAGAACTCAACAACACCATCAAAAATGGTATTTAATCAACACTTAGAGAACACTCTGCCTAACAGCAGCAGAATACACATTCTCTTCAATTACCCACAGAACGTATCCCAAGATAGACCATAATATGGGCTATAAAGCAAACCTCAAAAATTTGAAACAATTGAAACCATGCAACGTGTTCAACAACACAACAGAATCCAATTAGAAATCTATAACAGAAATACAACAGGAAAATCTCCAAACACTTGGAAACTACTTAATCTGTAGGTCAAAAAGGAAAACTCAAGGGGAATGAAAAAATACATTGAACCAAATGAAAATGAAAATACAATACATCCAAGTTTCTGGGACACTGTTAAAGCAATGCTTAGAGAGAATTGTATAGCACTAAATGCTTACATTAGGAAAAAGGGGAAAGTCTCAAATCAATAATATAAGCTCCCTCCTCAAAAAAAAAAAAAAAAAAAAAAATAAGTACAGAAGAATAAATAAACTCGATGCAAACAAAAGGAAGGATAAATAAATACGAGAGCAGAAATCAATGAAATTCAAAACAGAAAAATAATAAGAAAAGTCAAGGAAACAAAAAGCTATTTTGTTGATGTGATCAATGAAACTGACAAACCTCTAAGAGGCTCAATGAAGACTCACCACCTCCAGCCTCCCTCCCATACTTTCAGAGGTAGCCCATCACCAAGGCAGTGCTTCACAGGCTTCAGAGCCCCTCTGGATCCACCAACGCATCCGCTCTCCGGGAAGCTCTTGCCAGTGGATGGGACATGGAGGAGTTTGGCTGAGAGGAGAGAGGTGTGTTCCGCTCAATGCCCCCCAACCATACCGCGCGGGCAGTGCTCGCAGCCCTGCTGGCTGACCCCTGCCCACGCCCTTGCTCTCAGTAGACATGGCTGCGGCTGGGGTGGATCCCAGGGGCCCAGGTCCTCCCGTTGGAGGAGCCCCTTCCTCTGCCGGAGTGGGGACGGGACTCAGGACCAGGAAGAGGTCCCTGATACTGACAAGGGATACTGATACTTCCTGTCTCAGCTGCTTCTCTCCCCTTCGTTCATTTATCACAGTTACGAAGTCCCGGGAGAGGGAAGTTTTGGAAGACCCCGACCACGTGTGCAGACCCCGACCACGTGTGCAGACCCCGACCGCGTGCACAGACCCCGACCGCGTGCGCAGACCCCGACCAGGTGCGCAGACCCCGACCACATGTGCAGACCCCGATCGTGTGTGCAGACCCCGACCACGTGTGCAGACCCCGACCACGTGTGCAGACCCCGATCGTGTGTGCAGACCCCGACCACGTGTGCAGACCCCGACCGCGTGCGCAGACCCCGATCGCGTGCGCAGACTGACCACGTGTGCAGACCCCAACCACGTGCGCAGACCCCGACCACGTGTGCAGACTGACCACGTGTGCAGACCCCGACCACGTGTGCAGACTGACCACGTGTGCAGACCCCGACCACGTGCGCAGACCCCGACCACGTGTGCAGACCCCGATCACATGTGCAGACCCCGACCGCTGTGTGCAGACCCCGACCAGGTGCGCAGACCCTGACCAGGTGCGCAGACCCCGACCAGGTGTGCAGACCCCGATCACGTGTGCAGACCCCGATCGCGTGTGCAGACCCCGATCACGTGCGCAGACCCCGACCGCATGTGCAGACCTGACCACATCTGAAGACCCCAACCACATGTGCAGAACCTGAGTGACCACGTGTGAAGAGTGTCCTGGGCAAGCCACCAGCCCTGACTACCTGAGTTGAATCCCCCAGTCCCATCCTAATTTTGGGAACTCAGGCGAGTTAATTTGACCCCTGTGCTCCAAATTCCTCCCCCATATTTGGGGAATAAGGAGCAGGCCTCCCTCACAGGTCTGTGGGGGCGTTAAGGTCCAGCCTTCAGGCCACGTTCTGGCAGGTGGGACCACACGCGGCCGGCAGCTGTTCTCGTTGTCCTCTCATGTGCTTGTCCTCCGCTTGGCCTGGAATTTGATTTCACCCCCCTCCTCGGCCACTCTCTCAATGACCCCCGAGCCCATTCCAATCGTCACTGCCTCCAGGAAGCCTTCCCAGACCTCCCCCAGGCCAGTTCAGCTCTCACGGCCTGCAGAGCACCAGCATTTTGTGCAGAGCTGTACAGGTCCTGTGTTACGGTATAGCAAGGTTGGCAGGTTCTCTCCCGCGTGACGACGGAGCTGAGCTCCAAGGGGGCTGACGTGGGACCCCCTTGGCGCCCCACATAGCACTCTGCATGGTGTAGATGCTGAGGAGTCCTGAGAACGGAACCCAAGACCACGGGATTCGAGGACCAAGCGGCTGAGTGGATGCATGAGGTGGTCCCCAAAGCCAGAAATGAGGAGCAAAAATGAGGACCAGAATGAGCTGTTGGAAGTAACATGGCGAAGGAGAAATTTGCACAGCCTTGGGATCCAGCCAACCAGGGCTTTGATGCCCCTGCTTGTGAGTTGTGTGGTCTTGGGCCTCAGTTTCTTCATCTGTAAAATGGGAATTATAGTAATACTTAGCTCACAGGAATGTGACAAGGACAGATGTTGAAAGGGCCCATGAACTACTCACCAGTGGGAACTGGCAGGGAATCTGAGGGTTAAAGTCAGGGCCCTGAGTCCAAGACGCAGTTCTCCACTTGTTGGCTGAGTAGCCCTCAACAACCTTTTCAACCTCATCCGTAAAATGAAAATTATAGTCCCCAGCTCAGGTTGTTGTGAAAACGGATTGTGTTAATATAGTCACAATGCCTGGGTTACGGTAACTTCTGCAAGCATATTGGTTGCTATTGTTATTCAGAAACATCTGGCCTTAGGCTTTGCAAAGACTGAGCATCATAGGGAAACCGAGGCAGGAAGCCACTGTCTGAAGAAGGAGGCCCCTGCAATCCTGCCACAGTTTAATATCCTGACCCAGTGGACAGTATGGCTCTCCACGTACTTTCTTCTCTCCTACTTCTTGTATTTTCTGCATTTCCTTTGATTACCAGTTTTAATAAGGAGGTGGAATGCCAGCTTCAGAGCAAATATGCAAAGGGAGAAGTACATAAACACACACCCTAGAAGAAGCTTCCCAAAGCAATGGAGTCGGTACGCCCCCTCTCCTTTTCTCCACCGCTGGCTACCTCCCAAGAAGGACCCAGATCTGGCAGTCGAGGCAAGGAGGCAGAAGGCAAAAGCCCCTCAAGTTCTGCCAGAGTCTGGGGGAGAAATTGTTGCTCTGGATCCCTGTTGAAATGCAGCCTGTCCCCGCCTGCCCAGCTCTGCCCAGGTCAGCCAGGGAAGGGGGAGATTAGCACAGGGGAAATCACTCTGGGTACCTGCCAAGCTCCGCTCCTCCCCCACCTGCCTTAGGCGCTGGAAGCAGCACTTCAGGGGGCAGACTCAACACTGTCCCTGAGGACCCCCGGGGTAGATGTAGGCTCTGGTTTCCAGCCTCAGATTTGATGCTTGAGCCTGCCCCCACCCAGGACCCTGGTCACATGCTGAGCCTTGATCCTGGTCACACACTGATCCCTGACCTGGTCACACTCTCAGCCCTGACCCTTTCATACCCTGAGCCCTAATCCTGCTTAAACAATGAGCCCTGATCCTAGTAACACACTGAGCCTTAACTCTGAGCATCGACAGAGCCCTGTCCCCAGCTATAAAAGGAAGTCCTCACCCCAGCCACCTGCAGAGCCTGTGTCCAGGGCAGGGTGAGGGCGTGCACAGTCAGCCATAGCCACAACCCGGGACACTGAGTCCACGTGACAGTGACCCCGGAGTCACCTCTCTGAAGGAGAAAGCCACACCGCCGCCTGTGCTCTTGGCTCGTCCGGCCATTGGTTTTCTGAGACCCTGGGAAGGGGGACTGCTCTGTCTACCCCCCTTCTCCCAGCTGAGCCTGTGTCAAAAGTTCAGGAGAAGCTCTTAAAGGAAAATGCATTGCTGATGTCAGGGCTGGAATAGCACCCCTTTCGCCCAAGTTAATAAGCAGTTGTCTGGAGAGCCAGTTCTATTTTAGAAATCAGCGCCTATTACTGCTGCTCTTCCTCCAGCATAAGTCAAGGTCAGCCCTTGGCCTCTGCTCCCTGGCAGAGTCGGCCCCTGGAGGCTGTGGAAGCGGGATGGGAAGCCCCGGTGGTCTTCAGCCACTTGGCAGGCCTCCTGCCAGCCTGGGGGTGAGATGGTGTGATGGTCAGGCTAATGTGTCAACTCGGCCAAGTAGTTGTGTCCAGGTGCTTGTTCCAGCAAGCACTGGGCCAATTGTAATACAAGAGCATTTATGGACTTCAGTCACCAGTGAGTTTACTGAGTGGATGGCTGATTACATCTGCATCAGTCAGGGAGGTTACATCATCAATGGGTGGTGCTTTTATCCAATCAGTTGAATGCCTTAAAAGTGGAAGTGATTTCAACATTCAGAGAGAATTTCCCAGCTCGTCGTTGGACAGGCAACTTCTCCCAGAGACTCATCAACGACCTTTCATCGGAGCCCCTGGTTTGCAGCCTGCCTGAGGAACCTGGACTTGTGCGTCCCCATGGTCGCATGAGAGACTCTTTTAGAGTTCCGTATTATTCACAGATATCTCCTGCTGATTCTGTTTCCCGAGAGAACCCTAACTAATACGGATGGAGACGGGGCGACCCGGGGTGCTTCTGCAGGAAGCCCCTTCTTCCCCGCAGCGACTCACGTCATAATCCTAAAAGCAGTAATAATATCCGTGAAAACACCAGCCCCGCCCTGCAGGGTTTGCAAAGCACTTTTACAAACACGGGCCCTCTGGGTCCTGCCAGGAGGCAGGCCACAGGCGGGCGGAACACGCTGAGGGCGCTCCCTGGGCCCAGGCACGGAGGCCCTGGAACAGCCCGGAAGCTGCTAATTGCGTGGTTGCGGCCACGAGCAGAGAGCGCTGCCGTGGAAGAGCCCCTGGGCGCGGCACTCTATTGGCCCCACGTCTACCTGCCCAGGGAGGCACAGAACCCAGCAGGTCAGGCTCCACAGCCTTTGGGCGCTAAGCCTGGCCCTGCTCCGAGCTTCCCGGGAAAGCTGGACACGGGGCCCAGCTACAGTTTGCAGGGCCCAGTGCAAAATGAAAATGTGGGGCTGTTCTTAAGAGCTTCACGACGGCCGCAGCAGAGCATTCTGCCAAGTGCGGGGCCCTGCGGGACCGTGGGCCGCACGCCCGTGCAGCCTCCTGGCGACACGACCTCTCCGAGCCCCCGGTGTCCTCATCTATATAGTGGCAGTGGGCGGGCAGCAGCCATCGGCTGGGCCACGTCTCCGGGATGCTCCGGGTAAGCTGCATGGGAAACAGAGGAGGAGGACGAGGGGTTTGTCCCAAACCCCTCGGACCAGGGGAAGAGGCGCTGAGGCTGCGGCTCCCCGCGCAGCCTCCCGGGGGCCAGGGCCCACTGCGTCAGCTCAGACACCACGTGGGGGCCCAGCCCCATGGCGCTGGTGGGGGAGTGGGGGAGAGAGGCATAAACGATGCCGCACTTCGTCGAGTCAAAGATACTGTTAACGTAAGACAGCCCCTCCTTTTGTATGACGCTGAGAAAAAGCAGGGCCAATTAAACGGCGACAGCGCCCTATGACAGTGCCACACACACTGGACACGCGGCTCTCCCGGCTTGGTGACCACTTTCGTCTATCCTGAGGCAGTGGGTGATTTCTCCTGCCTTCCACTTACAGCTCAGCCAGTGCCACGCAATCCTGCCTATATTTTAGTGCAAAACAGAGCTCTTTCCTCTCTCGGGCACAGAAAGCCCATGGCAGCTGCTCTGCAAGAAAATATGGAATTACGGTCCTTTCTTCAAGGGTGAGCATTTGCTTTACTAATATGTAAGGGAGGTTCTGCTGCTCTGCCTTTGCCTTTCTGAGTATGTGGTAACTCCCCTTCCAGGCAGAATCATCACGTAAATTTTGTAAGTAATTTCAAATGACAATTAGACCCAGCACATGTACTATGTCAGCAACACAACTCACCTGGAGGGACAACAGTATAAATAGCTAGCTATAGCTGCGTAACAACCCAACCAAAAATGAAGAATTGTTTGGACTAATACAACTAGAGCAAGACAATCGCTTAAGACAATAGAATTCAACAACAGAATTCGACAATGAGTTGGCAAGTCTCCATGGACCAGCTGGGTGGGTCTCCTGGTCTCACAGGGATTCTCACGTGCATCTGAGTGAGTGCTGGCTGGGGGGTGAATGGGCAGCTCTCTTGGTGTTGACTGAGTTCTTTCTCACACATTTGGCAGTAGGCTGGCTGCTGGCTGGTCTAGAATGGCTTGGCTGGGACAACTCAACTCTCCTCTCTACTGTCTTTTATCCTCCAGCAGATGAGGCTGGATTGTCACGTGGCAGTAGCAGGAGCCCAAGAGCAGAAGCACCCAAAGCTTCTCAAGACCTCAACTCTCCAGCCATGTTTAGTGGGGAGCTGGAGAGCATCTGTGTGCATCTCTTCCCAGCTCTGCACTCAATGACGTCATGTGGGGAGCTTGAATTCAGCTGCTCTGGGGTGTTTACACCATGGAAATCAGCAAACACTACAAATCGGGCATTTTGTTTTTGGAGAGCCCATTACCAGCACAAAACCGGCCATGTTCTGTTGGACAAACTGAGTCACAAAGCCATCCCCAATTCCAGGAATGGAGAACAACTAGGGTGACTGGCTCATCCCAGTTTGCCCAGGACTTCACCAGTTCTTGCACTCCAAACCCGTGTCCCCAGAACGGCCTGAGTACTGGGACAACTGGGAGCAGAGTCACCTCTCAGTGGCAGATGGCAGTCGTGCTGCAAAGAGCAGGGGTGCCGGAGGGGACTTGCAATCAGTCCACCAGAAGCCGTGACCAAGTTCAAGCTCACCTGTGTGCAGGTGACGATGGCTACACCTGGCGTTCTGTCACTGCCAGACCCCAACTTCTGAGAGATGCATCCCAATTTCAGAGGAGATAAACTTGGAAACACGTGACTGTCTTAGAATTGGTGGCATCTGGTCATTAATATACTGGGCAGTTAGGGCTCTGGTGGGGTCTGCGAGGGCACAGTGGTGACCGATCCCCTAGGCCACAGGCAGCCGACAGAGGACGCCATCCAGCCGGGCTCCAAAGAGCCACAGACTCCCTCCCGAGCGCCAGAACAAACAGCCTCTTTCCTTCCTCCCTGGGCAAGTGTGTGCCTCAAATGGTCCTTTGAAGCCCACTGGCCGGGGCGGCTGCCCTCAGCGGCCAGGGCCAGGGGGCGGCTTCGCGGGAGTGTCTGCCTCGGGCGCCCCTGGAGTGGGGGTCAGAGACGATTAGGGTCAGGACTTAAAAGGCTGCTGCCAGGCTTGGGGCTGCAGCCGGGATGAAAAAGAGGGGAGCAGGCAGGGGCGACTTCCACGGCAGCGATGAGGCAACAGAGCAAAGTAGGCACAGGAGGGTGAGGCTGGCTCCTCCGGGAGGGCTCCGGGACGGAGGTCCTCCAGCTGCACCGGGGCGGCTTTGCCCCCAGGAGACGGGGTCCCGAGGCAACTTTGAGGAGTGCTGCTGGCATCTGGTGCAGCTCTGCCAGCCAGCCACAGCACGCAGCCCCAGCAGTCCCGAGAGAGAGAGACCTGACAAAGGTGGCAACATTCCAGGCAGGGGGACGGCAAGAGAGTGCGAAGGGTTTGCAGTGGGTGAGGGCAGCGAGTGCCTCCCAATCTCAGGGGACGTGGGGCATCTCCTCCCACAGAGACTGGGGCCAGCTCCTTTGCCCAAAGGACGGGGTTTCTGGAAGGCTGACATTGCCTCCCGAAGAAGCTGTTTGCTATTCTCCCCCGGCCCCCAACACAGCTGCTGGGAGCCAGCCCTGGATCTGGAGAGGGGCTAACCTAATTGCCTAATGGCTTGTAATCAGACAGGATGAGTGTTTGCACACAGGAGCCAGCGGGCTGCAGGTGTGGCAGGCAGGCCCCTGGGGCCGTTTCCTCCAAAGGCTCCGCCTTCCAGCCAACTGAGAAGCCAGAGGGGCCTCCCTTAAGTGGTGCTGCCCCCACTAGGTGGTTAAAACCCCCTTGGGCTTCCCACAGGGTGCAAGGAATGCCAGACTTGCAATTTCCAGGTTTCCTGGTGCCCCACCCCCGCCCCCAGCCCCTCAGATGGGTGACTTGGGAAAAGCCAAGCAAGCTGGAGCCTGCAGAGCTGGGCTGCATCACCCCACCAGCTCGCATGCAGAAGCTGTTTGGGGCCAGGTGGGGCACTTGGGAGCCCCGAGAGCACAGAAGAGCAAACAGTCGCCATGGCACTCTTGCTGCCACCATAAGTGAGCTTTACTGTGGGGGCCACCTACCAGCCTCCTAACAGCCACAAACACCCGTGGGCAAGGTGGCATCACTGTGGCTCCCATTTCACAGATGAGGACAAATGAGGCTCCAGCAGGCTCCTTCCTGGCCCACAGTCACATAGCTACTGAGGGCGCAGGTTGTGTGCTGAGCCAGAGCCTGTGTTCCGGGAAGGAGCTTGGCTGAGATTGCTGGGAAGGCAAGGGGCAGTTTGAAGAGGGGTATTGACTGGGCAGGGCTTTGAAGGATGAGTAGGAGTTGCCAAGCAGAGAATGGGGAGGACATAGGATGTGCCTAGTACTTCTTAGAACTTGCCATAAGCACTGAGGTCCAGGGAGCGAGAGAGGGTGGGATTGGCAGTAGGTGGGCTTGGAAGGTGGGTCCAGGCTGCAGCCTGGGCTTTGGGATCAAGCCTATAACAGAGAGGTGGTCCTCACAGCTTGGAGGTGGGGGTGAGGGGAGGGTGGACTGCAGGCCTGGAGTGCTGGATGCCAGAGACCCGGAGGGTCGCAGCTCAGGGGAAGGGAGGAAGGAGCTGGGAAGCACGGCCCCTGCAGGCTCCAGGTCAGAGCTGGCTCTGTGCCAAGAGGCTGTCTGATTCCGGGCACATCCACCTTGGTTGTGATCCGTGCAACCCCTCGGCCAGACATGACTGCACGGGTGACCAGAGAGAATGAGGAAGGAGGATGTGACCACAGCTGACTGTGCCTCTTGGGGGCTTTGTCCAGACTGGGCTTTCTCCAGCCGTCTCAGTGGGCAGTGGTGCTGGCCTGTCTCTCCCCTTCCTCTGGTCACAGAAGGGGAAAGAGCTTCCCCCGTGGTCCCCTTGCAGCAGCACCACAAGGAACTCACTACCAAGCCAGCTCAACAAACGGAGAAAGCCTCCCAGCTCAAACGCACCCAGGTCTCTGATTCCATGGAGCACGCTTCCCTTCCACGGCCACGCTGGGTGCTGGACATGGGCTTCTGGACTTCGAGGGGCTGCTGTTGGAGCAGGGAGCCAGATGCCACCGCTACCAACTATATTTCAAGGTAGAGTGAGGTATATTTTAGGGGTAGGAGCAAAGTTGGGGGGCACTCTGTCATCCTCACCCATGTGGATGACCATGTCACCAGTAGAGTGTGAGTTCTGAGTGGCCCACAAGTCCTGCATCCTACCTGCAGCAGCTTTAGCTTCTTGCTCCTGCCTGGAACCATCTGAGGAGCCAAACCTCCTGTTCCTGGGCCCAGCCCGTACCTCAGACACTCTGCTTCCATCCTCCAGGCATGGGGAGCCCCTGGTCACTGTCACACCTCCACCAAAGCCCTCTGTGTCTCTGACACCTTCCTTGCCCTCCCAGGGAGCCTTCAGAACTCTTTTCCCAGTGCTCACTGCATCTCATATTAACCTCCGTCCAGCAAACTAGGTGTCCCAGGCTGCCTGAGAACTTGAGCTGGCTGAGAGCTACCTTCAGACCAGGTACTGCTGGGCTAAGTAGCCTCAGGATGGTCAGTGAGAAGGCTCTGGGGGGCACAGAGACCCTGGCCCTGCCTGTCCCAGCTCTAACCACACACCAGGCTCAGCTCCCCAAGTGCTCGGAACCCAGCCACCCCAGCAACCATGAATGCACATATAGTCCCGTCACCTTTGGGGGCAGCTGAAGACCCTGAAGCTTGGGGTGGGGTTGGGACCCGGAGACTTACCTGAGCCACTCAGCGGCAGGCGAAAGGGCCAGCAGTGAGCGTGGCTGTGCACCGATCCCTGTTGACCACCCCATCACTGGCCAAGGCGGTGGCCAGGCCACCTCTCCCTCCTCCGCCGGGTAGGCTGCCCACCACAGTTGCAAAGTTGTGCCTCAGTCACCGCCTGCTGTCTACCCTCTAAGAGCCACTCGGGAGCCCAGGCGTGGCCCTCTGGGCTGGGATGCATCTGCCCTTTCAGGGGCTCCTGTGGCAAGTGGCCCACCTGGGGCCTGAAAACAGCAGAAGCTTGTTCCCTCCCCGTTCCAGAGGCCAGAGGGCCCACATCCGGGTGGGGGCGGGGGCTCCCTCTGGAGGCCCTCGGGGGGCTCCTGCCGGCCTCTTCCAGCACCTGGTGATGGCGGCACCCTTGGCCTTCCTTGGCGGGCAGCTGCCGTGCTCTGGCCTCTGCCTCCCCCTCCATCCCGTGGCCCTTCCCTGTGTCTTCACAGGGGGTCGGATTGGAGCCCACCCTTACCCGGTTTGGCCCCGTCTTCATTTGAACACATCTGCAAAGACCCTGTTTCCAAATAATGTCACATTCCAAGGTTCTGGGTGGACGTGGATTTCGGGGGTACACTGTTCAACCCAGGATGGGATGCTGCAGCAGAGCCTGGGAACCCGGGTACCACCGAGAAAGGGGCACGTGCCGTGCGACTGTAACTCACTGTCCCCTGGGGGGACGGCTCGGGCCTCAGAGCCCACCTAGCAGCCTGTGCCCTGCAGCCGTCCTTCTCGTGATCCCAGTCCTGCTCTCTGGCCCCTCCCACCTCTCACCGCCCCCCCCCCCATTTCTCCTGCTCCCTCCATCTCCTGCCCTCAATAGCGGCTCCTCAGGGACTGTCCTAGGGCTCCGTATGCGCTAGGTGTTAGTCACAACAGCCTTCACTATTTGGAGGGACCCATGCTGTGCTGTGTGACCCCTACCTGATGCACATCCCACACCGGACAGGGACCCCAGGGGAAAGGGTGTGTCCCTCTGTCCCCTTGCCAGGACTGACCCATCATGAGTGGGGACTGTGTATTCGCCATTTGGCTGGACGGAGGTTAATATGAGATGCAGTGAGCACTGGGAAAAGAGTTCTGAAGGCTCCCTGGGAGGGCAAGGAAGGTGTCAGAGACACAGAGGGCTTTGGTGGAGGTGTGACAGTGACCAGGGGCTCCCCGTGCCTGGAGGATGGAAGCAGAGTGTCTGAGGTACGGGCTGGGTCCAGGAACAGGAGGTTTGGCTCCTCAGATGGTTCCAGGCAGGAGCAAGAAGCTAAAGCTGCTGCAGGTAGGATGCAGGACTTGTGGGCCACTCAGAACTCACACTCTACTGGTGACATGGTCATCCACATGAGTGAGGATGACAGAGTGCCCCCAACTTTGCTCCTACCCCTAAAATATACCTCACTCTACCTTGAAATACAGTTGGTAGCAGTGGCATCTGGCTCCCTGCTCCAACAGCAGCCCCTCGAAGTCCAGAAGCCCATGTCCAGCACCCAGCGTGGCTGTGGAAGGGAAGCATGCTTCACAGAATCGGAGACCTGGGTCTCCTCTAAGGCAAGGGTGGGCAGGGGAGGAAGGGGACAGTGATAAAAGCCAGAACTTTCTGAATAAACCATAGAAACATTTTGTGAAATTATGAAACTAAATTGAATTTTTAAAAAAGCCATCCTAAAAACTGAAAACAAAATAAAACCATGAACCTAGTGGTGTGTTGAATCTGTAGCATGATGACACAAAAAGGAATTATGTGGAGTGAGTTTAAATCATGGTGATTTTATTGTAAATTCCCAGAGGGATAGACCTGAGGACAAAAAAGCCCCCACCCCCCAAAAAAAATTCTTAAGTGATTCTCAGTAATCATATTAGTAATAATATTTGTGTTGTGATTCTGAAGCTGTGTTCTATAAAAATAAAACAAATACATAATTATATTTATGTCATCAGGAACCAAGTTTGACAGTGTGAGAGAAAATGGGATACAAGCATAAAGTCAGAGAAATTAAATAAAATCCTGTAAGCCTAAATTTGATTTGGTAATATCAATATGAACTCATGATAGTTTTCCCTTAAAGAAAAGAGTAGTTCCTAGCTCTGTCCAATGAAAGGCCGACTTGGGAGCCATGAGTCCCCCCAGCGCCCCAGAAGCCACAAACTTCACCCCCAGGACCCCAGGAGCAGTGAGCCCTCCCCAGCACCCCAAGATCCATGAGCCCCCCACCAGCACCCCAGGAGCCACGAGTGCCCCCTGCAGAGTCCCAGGAGCCACAAGTCCCCCTCAGAACCCCAGGAACCAGGAGCGCCCCCTCCAGAGGCCCAGGAGCCATAAGTGACCCCCCCCCCCCACACACACACACACACAGTCTCTTAGCACCAGCTTCTAGTAGGAACCAGGGCTCCTGGGAGAAGTGGCTGATTCCCGCAAGGACAGGGAAGGGCCAAGGTGAGTCTGGAGCATCTTGTCACACCACAGAGCGAGGACATTCTCAAAGACTTCCAGGCTCCCCTCAAAAGGACTCGAAAACCATGTGGAAGAAGTTTCCACTGCCAAAGCTAGGGCACTTTAAATAACAATACAGATTGTAACTAAATGGATTGAAACACATCAAATATGTTTAAATTCATGAGTTCAAAAATGACTCGGGGGAGAAGCTCATTGGCAGTCGAAGGATGCAAGAAAACCAACCCGCTATTTTGAAAACTAGTAAATCAAGCAAAAGACTCAAGCGTGTATCTGAACTGTCCGTCTTCTTGGACTGTGTGTCCAAGTAACCGGCCGTTGAGGAGCAGCTGGTGCTTATGGCAGCGTCCCAGGGCCTGACTGCACAAGGAGTGACAGATCACGTCGTTGCCGCTTTGCGATTCCCTGAGGAACTGGCGGGGTAGGCAGTGATTGCCAATGCCTGCCACCATCAGCCAAAAAGAGCGACAGCCAGGCATTATGTGTCCCCTGACGGAAAAACACAAACAGCCCAACTCTGATCAGACCCCAGAACTAACCGCCAATTTACAGGAAATACAGGTCAGAGGGACATGAAAGCAGTGACGCCCCGGGGATGCAATCAGCAGAGCCCAGGCTGGGAGCTGCCCAGGAACAAAGACCTGGTTTCTTCAACAAACGCACCGCAAAGAGAGAGCGAGAGAGAGGCAGTGCAGTGGAGGGGCGCCTGTAAATTAAAAGGCGCTCAGCAGACTGGTCCGTTACCTCTGTAGGCCTTATTTTGAAAATAATCTTAATAAAAATCCCCTGAAAATATATGATAGAGTCAGGGAAATTCGAGCCCTGGCTTGAACGATGTTAAGGATTACTGTTCTTTCCTTTAAGTGAAGAATGGTGTCATGGCTACGTCATGTTTTTAAGCCCTCGTCTCTCAGAAATACCCTCTGAAGTGTAGCTGTATAAAAAGCGACATGGAAAATGCTCACGATTCGTGCATTAAGCGAATGCAGCATGCTACAGACCAGTGCATTCAATGTGGCCCAGCATGCTGCGTGAAGAAGGAACAAAGCCTGACATCACAATTGCTCGAGCCTAGAGAAAGTTCCAGAAGGACCATATAGAATGCTAGCATTGGGCATCATTGAGAAGTAGCTGAGTGAGGAGGGGGAGCCTTTCGCTTTTTACTTTCAGTAAAATTTTCCTTTGTGCAGAAAATTAAAATGGCATCACCATTTTCAGCCTCGGATGCATTAATGGATCGGTAGGTAACGGGGATCAACATCCGAAGAGAGAGGCCCCCAGACCCCAGCGTGGCCCCTGCTGGCAGAACAGACCCCCGCCTGCCAGGCATGAGCCTGATGTGAGCAGACCCAGCTTCCAATTGACCGGAACCATGACGGGACGCAGTAGACAAATTCCAGAGTGTGGGAAGTGCTACAGGACAGACGATCACGTTTCGTCCACAGCCCCTTTATTCAGGGTGGAGGGGGAGAAAAGTAAATCCATTGCTTAAAATAAGAGACCTCAATATCAAAATAGCTACTACTGAGACCTTATTTGGATTTGGGATCCAACAAGCTTTAAAAATAAAAAAGGCAAGCTAACGAGAAAATGTGAGCGCTGTTGGATATTTGACATTAAGCTCTTGTTGCTATTTAGAGATAATAATAGTACTATGATCATGTTTTTAAAAGGAATCCTGTTCTTCCTAGGGACATGTTGAAATGGGTGGAGATAAAATGAAAGGGAGCCCGGCATTTGCCTGAGAATAGTCCAGTGGTGGGGTGGGAGTGGCAGGTCCCAGCACAGATGAAACAGGATGGGCCAAGGCGGGTAACTGTTAGGGTGGGGGCGGGAATCCATTATATGGTTCTCACCACTTGGTCAAGGCTAAGGACTTTCCATAACCAGTAGTATAAAACTTAACGTAACCAAATAATTATTTTTTAAAAGCGGGATTGTGGGGAGGCTTTAGAGGGTGACGTGGTAAGATTTCCGTGTTAGGAAGAAAGTAGAGAAACAATTACGAGCCAGTGGGGATTGGCTGGTGACCTTGGGGAAGACACGCAAGGGCGCAGAAGCTCGCGTTCCTTGCCTCTGGAGCAGGGGTGATAAGGTCCCCCTCAGAGCGTGTCTGCAAGGAGTCGGTGGAGCCAAGCCTGCCAAGGGAAGAACTGGGACAGAGCTGGCATGCTCCGGGACTGTCGGGCTGGGATTGCGGAGAGGGGAGAGGGCAAATGCCACCAACGGGCCGGCGGGGGGTCAAGGAGAAGCAGGGGTGATGTCCCTGTTGGTGGAGAAGGGCCCTGGCCCCTTTGACATTGGGCCAGTCTCCACCAGCTCGGAAGCCAACCTCATCCTCCAAGAGCTCGCTCTGCCCTGCACGTGGAGACGGCCACAGCGCCCCGTGCTGGCCACAGGCCCCCCAGAGGCATCGCCCTTGTCAGTGAGGTACAGGCGGCAGGGTGACGCTTTCCTATAGCTCCCAGGCACGGCCTCCAGCTGTGCTGGTCACATCTTTTGTGGACCCCAGACAGCCACGTTCCCCAGCTGGCCCATTCCTGTGCGTGTAAGCCGATTGTATGAGGGGCCTTGTGGTTAGGTCACTTTTGATTAGATCATTCAGGTAAGGGCCTTGGATTAGAGTGTGGGGCCCAGGGTGGGCCCTAATCTTCTTACTGGAGCCTTTTATAAACATAGGACTAAAAGGCAGAGGCACAGAAAGAAGAGGCGAGGACAGAGAAGAGCCCGGAAGCTGGAATCAACAGAGCACAGAGGCGGAGAGGAAGACAGTTTAGCCCGAAGCTGAAAGAGACTAGCCGTGTGCCTGATCACCCACAGCTGAGCGCAGAGGAAAGCGAACCTGGCGGAGAAGGCAGAGCCGCCATCTTGCCTTGCCGTGTGGCAGGAGTCCAGGATGGCCAGCAGCCGGCCTTCGGTGAGACAGCATCTCTGATGACGCCTTGATCGGGGCATTTTCACAGCCTCAGAACTGAGAGTTTTTACCTAATAAACCCATTATGTACGCCAACCCATTTCTGGTATATTGCAAACGAAGGCACCAGCCTTGAGCCCACCACCTCCTCAGGCTCCACTGAGCTGAACCCGCCAGGCGGGGAGCCAGGCCAGGCTCAGGAACCCTGGAAAGTCCTGGCCGGCTGGCCTCCTGGAGCACCAGGTCCGGAAGGGGGTGGAAGGGGAGAGGCACATGCCGCTGGCTTTATTTGGCGGTGAGGAAGCCAGGCCAACGCGGCCCTGCCAGGGGATGAGGTCACGGGGTGGCCCATCCTCGTCCCGGGCTCTCCCTCCACCCCCCACTCCAAAAGGCAGCTGCCGTCATCACTCACTGCAATGAGCCTGTCACTTTCAAATCTGTAGCTGCTGATGGCCCACTCACTTGATTTTCAGCTCTCATGAATCACTTCACGTGCATAATCTCGCTTTTATCTCCCCCAAAGACACCCCGATCCGCTGGATGGAGGGAACAAAACAAGAGGAAGACAAGCTCTTTTTTCATATACATGCAAGGAATGTTGTGACAAAACACGACCCCAGCATCCCACAACAACCCCAGCCCCCAGCTCATTCCTGCCAAGGGGCCAGGCGACCCCAGGCAGAGAGGCTCAGGGCACCCACCACCCAAAATTCCACCAGGAGGTCCATAGAACACCACCTTCCCTTGAAAGCCAGCGGAATGCCGCTGGGAGCCACGGACACCGGGGGCATCACCGCTACTCCCTGGTTCCCAAAACCATCCTGGAGGGCCTCTGGGGCTTCTGCTGATGAGCTCAGACTCCCAGAAGCCAAGGACCTGCTGAAGCCACAGGGCCAGGAGTGAAGTTCGCATGTCCCTGCCCGTCCCCCACGCTCTCCGGACCCCCCTCTGCGGCCTGGCTTGGTGTCGAAGCCTCTTTGCCAGGGTCCAGCTCCCCCTCACCCCCAGCCCCGTGGGGCTTAGGTTAGAGGTACAGGAGCAATTTCCCGCTCCTTAGAGGAAACTCCGTGGGCCCCCCCAGGATCTCCCGTCCCAGTGGTGCATAGTGTTAGATTGCCTGGACAAGCTCAGGTTTGATTCAGCACCGGCCATGCCTCCTCCTCCCTCCCCATCCGGTGTACCTGGTTCTCTCTCTGATTCAGAAGCAGGTCAGCATGATCAAGAAAAAAATTCCTAAGGAAACCTAGAGGACCCTCACCCTTCTTCACTAGCCTAAACCCTCTTCCTCCAGGGAGCCCACCCTGATTGTGCCCTCCAGCTGGACCGGAGCCCTTCTTCAGTGCCGGCACCCAGGGCTTGACACACAGGACCGCCATCCCCTGGCCCTGGGGCTCGTCTCCTAAGGCCCGCAGCTGTCTCGGCCGGCGCCAGGGAGAAGGCCAGGCTTTGGGACGGCGCCGTCAATCTCACTTGGCACAGCGGCCACTGCAGACACTCCAGGGCCCTCTCCGACCCCACCACCCAGCTCCTCCCGTCACTCGGGCTCCAGGAAGCACCTGGCGCTGGAGCTGGGACTGCCCCAGGATCTGGGGAGGGGGCAGGAAAAGAGGAGAGGAGAGAGCTGGCAGGTAGCTTCCTGTCCCCTCCCCACCAGGCACTCTGTCATGACTCAGGGTGGTTCTTCTGGAGCTTTCTGGGAGACGATCTTTGCAAGAGAGCAGCAGCTGTTCTTCCTGGTAAAGCTGATCTAGCTCAGTGGTGCCCCCGTGTTTGCTCTCCCTCCTTCTCTGACCACCTGCCCCCTCCAAGTCCCGGGGCTGCACCTCTAATACAGCCTGGGTCCATCGGCCTGGCTGGAGCCCACTCCCTGCCCCAGCCGTGCTCCTGGGGAGCTGAGCTGAGGCTGGGTCCCTGGGACCACAGAGGGAGGGTAAGCACCCAGTCGTCTGGTTTCCACTAAGATAAGGACTGAGGCCTGAGACCACAGGAATTTCTCTTTCTATCACCTATGAAAATGCAGGTGTCCTCCATCCCCAGGCGAAACAACAGCTGCAGCTGGACTTTGCTGCAGACCAGACAGCCTTGAGGCAACCCTGGTGGGCTTCGGGCTCGTCTCCCACCCAAAGCAAGAATTTCCTCTGGAGTCTACCTGGAACCGCGCAGCTGCTATTAAAAAACAAGCCCTCCAGCTTCCCGGAGCTCTCCTGTGAGCAGCTCATCCATGTCTCTGTTCCCTGGTGTCATCTCAGCGTTTATCAGGCTGTGTCGTTGTCCATCTCTCTAGCCGCCTGCCCCCCACAGCCTGCAGGCTGGGAGCTGGCACTGTGTCTGGAGCACTGCCAGGAAGGGAATTTTGGATGGATGGATGACCAGGTCCCTCCAGGCCACAGAGAGAGCCCTCTGCTCCCCTCCGGGGCTAAGATGTGGGGGCCCACAGCCAATGCTACTCCTTCAGCCTCCAGAGGTGCTATCTACCCCTTCCCCAGGCTTCCCGCCCCAGGGCCTTGGCACGAGCCCCTGGCCAGATCCCCCCGTCCCGCCCACCTGCACAGTGCTGCCCCTGGGCACGGAGCAGCTGCCCCCACGCCCCTCAGTGGCCACGGCCTCCTCAAGCTAGGTTTCCTGCCCTGCTCTCGTCCTTGCGCTCAGATAGCGCCCCTCCTCCAGCCCATGCTCACGAGGAGTTTTCCCACTTGGGTTTCCTTCCTGAAAGGCCTCTCTAGCCTCCCTCAAGTTCTCTTGCTCCACTTCAAACCCAGATCCTCAGCTCAGCTAATGGCCTGAGAGGAGAGAGGAGCGGAGAGACCACTTCACCAGGTTTGCACACCCTGCAGCGCCGAACCCACCTCCCCAAGGGGAAAGCGAGGGAGAGACCCCTTCACCAGCTTTGCACGCCCTGCAGCGCCGAACCCACCTCCCCAAGGGGAAAGCGAGTCAGGGCGGCGGGGGAGCATGTCCCTTCCCTGGCGCCCCACGCCAGGGCAGAAGGAACCCGAGCGCAAGCTCCCGGAACTGCCAGGCCCAGCAAAGTCGTGTTTCCCAGAGGGGCACAGCGAGGCTGGGAGAGATTAGGGCCGTGCCCGCGAGAGCGGGAGGCCATGCCTGCTCCTCAGAGTCCGCGGGGCCTCCCCGGGCCGGGCACTCCCACCTCGCTCTCGCTCTCCAGAGCCCCTTCCGCCCACCTCCCCTGAAAAGGGGTTCTGGGAAACGCCAACTTGGTGCCAAGAGTGCTCCTGGTGTCCCCTCTCTGAGGCCGCAGACTTGACTCCTGGGAACCCTGGAAATCACCGCGCCCACCTGCTCATCGTGCAGGCAGGGAAGCAGTCCAGGGGGGACGCAAGGACAAGCCCCCGGCCCCCCGAGAGGCCGTGGCAGCTCGCCTTGGCTACTCCAGCCCCCTCTCCGGGCCTCGGTTTCCCTGTCTGTGAGATGGGAGCTCCACATCATCCCGCACAGGCGCTGGGAGGCGCACGCGGCGGTGCCTGTCCGGCTCCAGAACAAGGCCTGGGCGGCGTGGGCCCTGGCCAGCCAGCTGGCCTCCGTCCTCCCCCTTCCGACTCCAGCCTTGCCTGGGGGGCCGCACGTGCGTGTCCAGCACCAGCAGATGCGGCTCCGGGGACTTGAGTCTGGGCAGGAGGGGGAGGCTGCGCGGGAGCTTTGCCGCCCGCAAGCCTGTCATGTTCTTTTGCAGAGGACAGGATCTGCTGGGTTATTACGAGCAGACTGTGGCCAGGAGATAAGAGAATCTTCTGTCAGGAGGCCTGCGGACTGCTGGGTGGGCTTTGCATCCTTCCTCTTTCTTTTTTTTTTTTTTTTTTTTGTTGGTTGGTCTCTTTTTCTTCGTCCCTCCACTGGGGTATTTTTGAGCTTAGAATTGACTGCTCTAATCGAACCAAGAGACTAGCAGCAAGAGGCGGATTTGCTCATGGAAAATGGAAAGTTAAAAAAAAAAAAAGAGGCGGGAACTTATTGTAGGAACAGCGGCTCTCAGTTAGCTGGAGACGGCACGGTCCCAGCTCTCGGGTGCAACATTTCAGAGCAGAAGCGTGTCCTTGGCTTTGGAAGCCTCTAATCTGAGGGGGGAGACAGAGCTCTGCCTTCAGAAGGGCCCTGGTCTGGTAGTAGAGGCAGAGCTACACTCTGGGGAAATGCCTGTCTGATGAGGGAGGCAAGCCCTGCCCCGGGGTGACCTCAGTGCTATGGGGAGCTTCCGCCCAGCCCCTGCTGAGCTGGGACACGCCTCGTGGCAGGGAAATGAGGTCCTGCTGACCGTACAGCGTCTGTGGCCAGGGCCTCCCCTCCCGGCCCCGGCCCCCAGACCACAGGCTGCTGCCACCATTGCCCATTCATATTCTGGTGGGGAAGATTAGACTGTGCCCTGGGCAGGGTATCCCCAACGTCTCCTACTGGTTAAACGGGTCCATAACACCCGGAGTGAAGAAGCATTGACCTCCCGCGGGTGGAGGCCACGTCAAAGTCAATTCTCTGCTTGTTTTTAACTTGAAATTCAACATGAAAACAGACTTCAATGTACACAAAGCCACTTCTGGAAACTTTAGAAAAATCACCCCTGAACTTTTTAGCAGCGATAGCTCCATCTCACTCTCACCCTTGGAGCCTGCTCACATGCTGTTCCCTGCCCAGATTGCTTTTCCCTGCACTCACCCCATGGTGGCTGGCTCCTTGCCCCTCCTGAGTTCCTCCACCAGTCTCCTGTGGGGACTTGGAATCACGGCCACCGTATCTTGCAGCTCTGCCAGTAAGACGCGACCCACAGAATGTGGCAGCCCTGGTGCTGGTGAGTTCTGGAGCCTCAGCTGCAAGGGCCCTGAGGGCGGCCCCTCTCCCCTTGCCCGCCTCTGCCTGCTGGGAGCCACGTGGCCAGAGATCAGCCACATGCAGGAGCCAAGATGCCCAGCTGGCCCCCTGCGGGCACCAAGGCCCTACCACGTTCTGGAGGCCCTCTGGAATGTTCCAGCCTAGGCTGTGCTCCCAGCTGGCTGCCGCCATTCGTGACCCCAGCAGACCCCACGGGAGCAGAAGCACCAGCTGACACAGAGCAATGAGAAATCATAAATCACGGCTGCTTCAAGCCACTGCGCCTCAGAGTGGTTCGTTCTGTGAGCCGACGACGGGCACATTTCCCACCTCTCTCCCACGGCCCCCCTTGGAATCCCAGAAATGAAACCCAGCCCTCCCTTCTCCTTCCTAGACACCTGCACCTTCCCCCACCAGGCAAGGCCAGAGCAGCGGCTTGGCCGGAGGGGACAACAGAGACCGGGGGTGGCAGACGCTGCCCTGAATGTGGTCTACGGCCAAGGACTGAGAAAGCCCCCGGCCCAGCCCGCGTGTCCGCGTCTGGCGACAGAGCCGACGTCCCTGCCGTGGCCTCGCCGTGCGGTTTAGGGCCCCAGCGAGCCTCGCTAGCCCTGGGCGGCAGGAGGTGTTTTCTCACAGCACCCCTAAGGGGGGCGTGTTTTTAAAACAGCAGCCTTTTCCATCGTAGACAAGACAAAGGGGCGCCCCTGCACCCTTTCTTTGAGAACGCAGGGTTTTCCTGGCAGCGGCAGTGGCAGGGACGCAGAGCTTGTTCAGAAAAGAGTCTCCCATCCCCACCCGCCTGCATCTGGCCGCCCCACAGACCCCCCGGAACCCAACCCTCGGGTGCCGGCAGACGGGACCCAGCCCCACCCTCTGCCCACTGCCCGGGACGATGCGGCTCAGAAATCGGCTTCTGAGCCCGTCGGCTTAGCTCATCTGCCTGAGACCTGGGGACAGGATGACTCATCAGTGGCCTTTGGTGTCAGGCCAGGGCTCCTTGGTGTGGCCCTGGACGTCCTCAGGACCTGCCTGTGCTGGACGCTTTGGCCTCCCCAGCTCCATGAAGGTCACAGTGAGCTCCGCAGCCAGTTGTGACCACGCCCACACCCCCAAAGCCCCCTTGCCTGGCCATCCCCGGGAGCCAGGTCAGTGCCCGGCCCGGCCTCCTGGCTCCTGGTGTCTCGTTCCCTGTTGCTCCGAGAAGGTGCCCACTCCGGAGCCCCTGCGTGCCCCTGCCCCGGGCCTCCCCCTCACCGCACCACCCGCGCTTGGTGGGGTCTCAAGCAGCACCCCAGCCTCCGCCCACTGGGTGCCACCCCCCCCAGATGTGACAACCAGACACATCTCGACATTGCCACATGTGCCTGGGGTGTGGAGGAGCCCTGCCCCAGACGCCCCCAGACCCCTCGCTCCATGGGCTCCAGCCGCACCACGTGACCTGCAATTTCCCCAGCACTCTGCTGCATCACACCTTGAAGACTTCGCATGGGCTGTTCCCTCTGCGGGGAACGCCCCACCCAGTGGCATCCAGAGCTGCCCTGGAGGAGGCAACTCGGTCCCTGCCACCCTCAGACAGCCCTTGAGTGGTTCTTTCGGTGTCAAGTAACACAAACCCAACTCAAACTAGCTTAAGTGAAAACTGGGTTATCACTCGGGGTCCAGTTAGGAAATAGAAAACGCTCTAGGACTTTCAAACAGAGGAACTTAATGCCGGGAGTTGTAGGAGGGGGAGTGGGAGCGCAGAGAAGCCACCAGGGGTCACGGGGGCTGCCCAGTGGTCAGCCATAGCAGGAAACGGGTACCAGGATGGACAACCTCCAGTCTCCCCCTGCTGGTCCCCAGAGCATGTTAGGAGAAACTTCCATCAGAACCCCAGGGGAGGGGAGCTAGTCCCAAAGAAAAAGGGGCCTCTGCATAGACCCACCGGTGCCACAAGTGGCTTCCCAGGCCGTCAGGATCAAGCCCAGGCTCCTGGGATTGGCCTCCAGGGCTTCGTGCCCTCAGGGGCAGACCTCCCCAGCCCCTCCACAGCGATGGCTCAGCTTAACTGTCTCCTCTCTCCTGCCCCAGGACCTTTGCCCTGGTCCCCCAGGCACCTGCGCCACTCTTCAACCCCAAGTGGCCTGAGGAACTCCTCCTCATGCTTCAACTTCCCCTTCAATGCCACTTTCCTCTAGGGGCCTGCCCCGATCCCCCAAATCAAAACAAGGGCCCCACTTATGGCTCACCACTGTTCTCCCCCAGGACCCCACCCCACCTCTCATCTCACACCTGCACCAGTCCTGTTTGCAAACCCTGGAGCAGCTGGCTCGAGGCAGGAGTGTGGCTGAGTTCCTTGGAGCCAGAGGCACTACTGGGGGAGCTTCGTGTTTGGCCGCAGGTGGAATTCTCACAACTGAGAGGCAGGGAAGAGCTGCCCAGCATTGCTCAGGGGGCCTCCTCCAGCCCCCACCCGTGGGAGGTCATAGTGCATGACTGTGCGTGTCCCCTTTGTCCAGTAGGCGAGGAATGGTGGGTCCCCGGAGCAGGAGGCTGCAGGCGCACTGGCACAGATGTCTCGGGAGATACCCCAGGAGTCTGTCCTCCAAGGGCCTCTGAAGTGAGAAGGGCACTGCTGGGCCCCAGAGCTGCTCAGCCAGCCTCACGGGGGCCGAGGTCAAGTGCCCAGACCACGTGGGCCAGGAGGATCAGGGGCCACGTGTGGCCCACCTGGGGTGTGGCCAATACCGGATGAGCACCCATGAGCTCCAGCTGCTGCCCCCCTGGCCCCCGCCCGCCCCTGGGCCTGGAGGGGTGGGGTGAGGGGAGAGGGGCACCGAGCAGGAGCCTAAGGCCGAGGCAGCTACGGGAAGGTAGCTGGACCACCACTGCCACCCAGAGGCTGCCCAGCCAGGCCCAGAACCACCACCCGCTGCCAAGAGAGACTTCAGGCGACGGGTGGCACAGCCTCAGGACCCTTGCCCACTCACCCCGAGCCCACAGGCGCCTCTCGGGCTCCTGGGGGGAGCCAGGAGGGGGCAGGAATGCGGCCTTGGGCAAAGCCTGCTCCTCCCCGAGCCTTAGGAACCTCACATGGGAGATAGATGGACAGGGACGTGCTCCTGTCCCGGCCGCAACCCCTCCAGCTCTCTGTCTCTCAGCACTCTGCCGCTCTGCCTCTGCACCTCCTGGGCTGGGTGGCCCACATGTGTGGACCACCAGCCCCCTCCTTCCTGGCCCCGTTAGGCACGTTGCCCCTGGCAAACCTCCCCCTCAAAGCCTGGGCCTGTGGGTTGGGTTTCAGGAGCACAGGTGGGCGTGAGGACAAGGTCCTCCGTCAGCCAGGGAGATTCAGCCCTGGGCAGGCCCGGTGCCAGGACTCGGGGGTGTTCTTGCCCTGCCCACATGCCCCGGGGTCTCCGGCTCTGTGATGGTCCACGGGGGCAGGGGCCCAGGGTAGGGGGCCGAGAAGGCAGGCCAGGGTCACAGGAATGCCCATGGCTCCTGCCTGGAGGGAAGGCACAGCGCTCGCCACTGGCCGTCCTGAGCCCGCTGGAGCTTCGCAGACATTAGCCGGGTCTCCGTGCGGTCGGGGGAGGCAGGTCATTGTGCAGGTTTTCTGGGCCTGCTGTGGCAAAATCCCCACAAACTGGGGGGCTGAAAACAACAGAAATATACTTTCTCTCCATTCTGGGGGCCAGAAGCTGGAAACTGAGGTGTCAGCAGGGCCACGCTCCCTCGGAAAGCTCTAGAAGAGGCTCCCTCCTGCTTCGTCCAGCTTCTAGCGCAGCCGCGATCCCTGGTACCTGGACGTGAAGCAGCAACGCGCCAGGTGCTGCCTCCAGCTTTCTCGTGGCCTCTGCCCTGGGTGTCTGCATCCAAATTTGCCTCTTGTGAGTCACTGGATTCTTCTTGGCTTGATTCCATCTGTGAAGACCCTAATTCCAACTAAGGGCACAGTCAAGGCTCTGGGTGGACATGCTTTGGGAGGACTGATTTCAAGTCAGGACAGTCGTTCTGCCCATTTTACATAGGAGGAATCTGAGGCTTGTGGTCCCACAGCCAAGGGGAAGCAGAGCGGGGGAGGGGATCCCCGCTGTCTCACTCAAGTCTGCTCCCGTGTGGCAGCGCCAGGCTCAGAACCCCGCCGGCACACCTCTCCGCCACTGCCGTGTGCTATTACTTGTTATCATCGTCATTATTGTTCTATAATCGTGGAGGAAATGGCGACGTTTCTCGTCCTTTTTCTCACTTGTCATGTTGACACTCTGCTGTTCAGGTGACAGCCTTGTGGTGGATCAAATGATAGAGGGGCAGTGCGGCAGAAAGGAAATGCAAGGGGTGGCGAAGCATCCCGCGGCACATCCAGGCAGGGGTGTCGACATCTCGATCTTACAAAACAATAATAAAATATGCTTAGCCTCCATCGACCACCAGTGCCAGATGGCAGCTGTCGGGGCTGCGGAGGAGGCTGTGTCCTCGGCTAAGGGAGGTGAGGCAGAAGCCTCAGCACGACCTAAGTGATAAGCTCAAAACTGGCCAGGTAGCTGGCATGAGGAGGCCCCGCTCCAGAAGGCACCTGCCAGGCCTTCACCGCAGCCCACCTAAACCACCATCCCCTGGGAGGGCCCTGAGTCCGAGGCCTCTTGGAGGGAGAGCGGGAGAAGACGTAGAGAGTGAGGAGGGCAGGAGACTCTTAGAACTTTTCTGGACCAAGGAAACTTAGAGGCCAATGAATCCAGCCCCTTCATTTTGCAAACAGAAGACCAGAGAGGGCAAGTGACTGTCCAAGGTCACGTGGTGACAGGTTGAAAATTGAGTGCAGGACTTCTTTCTGCCAGTGACGAGCTTTTGCAAAATACTTTCCTTGCCAAATATATAACTCCTAATAAGAGAGGAAGCCTAAAGTTTCATCTCTGAAGAGTCTGCAAATATCATCTATCCATCATCCAAAATCCACTCATTCACCCACCACCCATCCCTCTGTTTATTGTCCATGTATCTTTCCATCCATTCACCCAATCCCCCACCCACTCACATCCATCCACATATGCCTATAGCCATTCATGCATCCACCCCTCCATTCATGCACCTCTCATCCACCATTATCCCCCCACCTACCCATCACCCATCCATCCACCCACCATCCATCCATCCATCCATCTATCCATCTATCCATCCATCCACTTTTCCAACCATTCACATCTATATATCTTTTCATCCATCCACATTTCCATTCACCCAAACTCTCACCCACTCATCTTCATCTTCATGAGTCTATATCCACCCATCCATCCTCCCACTTACTCGTCCATCCACCCATCCAGCCATCTTTCCACACTCCCATATATCCATCCACTATCCATCCATCCATCTACCATCCATCTATTCATCCATCTGTCCATCCACTCACCCATCTTTCCATCCACCAATGCATCTATCCTCCAGAACATCTACCCATCCATCTTTCCATCCATCCTTTCTCAGGTCCATCCATCCAAAAACACTTGCTGGGTGCCTGCCATGTATTCCTGGCTCTGCACTCACCAAGGGCAATAAAGATTCCAACTGGGAAATGACCCAAAACACATCTTGTTCAACTCTGCCCTTTGTGCACATGGGCAAGCAGGGTCGGGCGGTAGGAGAAAATGAGAGGGAGCAGGTTCTTAAAAATGGTGCTGTCTTACCACCCCACCCCTGCCACCCCTCAGAGCTTTCACCACATTGCTCCACCCAGACCCACAGTCTCCACTCAGAACCCCACCTGGGCCCCCACCCCCACCACATTCTACCACCTCGCAGTGGTGAGTGGTGCAAGCCTTGGATATTTTCTTCTTCTCCCATTCAAGTGAAGGTAAAACTCAACAGCCCAAGCCCGTGAAGGTCTAGCTGGTGATAACCTGCCTCCTGACCCTAACCAGACCCCGAGTAGCAGGCAGGCCGGGTTCTCTGCTCTGCCCCCTCCCTGCTTCTTGATGCGGTGGCCACGTGGTGACCCACGTGCAGTGCCCTGGGTCCCAGTCCTGTCTTGTCAGGACATGGGGAACTGCTTCTCTCTGGACCTCAGTCTGCCCATCTGTGCAACAAGACACCTGGATGGATAGTCTCAGGGGCCCAGGATTCCCTGACACGTTGGAGGGGGGAGTGGAGGGCTGGCGAGCTCCCAGTGAGCAGGTGAGATGGGCACCATGGCGCAGGGACCTCTTGGCCTTCCGGCACGTGGGCACGCTCCGCCTGCCTTGTTCTGGGCAAGCGTCCTGGAGCCTGGAAACCCTGCGCCCTCCCTCCCTGATGACTCAGGCTGTCAACACCTGATGAGTCACCACCTCTGGCAAATGGGGGCCCTGCTCCAGCCGCCTCCACACTGGGGGATTCAGCCTGCCCCAGGCACAGCCTGAGCAAACACTGCCCCAGCCTGGGAGGGAGGCCGCAGGGAGGTTACGTGGGGAGGGGGTGGGATTGAGCTTCAAGCGGCTCTGGAGCCCAGGCCTGAGACATGGAGAGCCTGTCTCCCTGTCCATTTTAGCAAATGAGGCACCCGAGGCCCAGAGGGGTAAACTGACCTGCTAAAGCCACACGGCCAAGGAGGGGCCCTGCCAGGAGGAGTGGCCCTGCTGGCATTTCTGCTTGCCTCCACCGGTAGTGGTCAGGGCTATGTCTCCAGGTGGGCCTCCCTGGGCTGGGCAAGGTCGTACCCCGCTGCCCCCATGCTCGTGCCCCCACCTCCTTGGTCCCGCTTCCCCTGTTCAACCATACCCCAGCCCCACGGGCAGCAACCCCACCATGGCCAGGGAAATAGTCTCCCAGAGGCTAGAGTTGCTCAGTGGGTAACTAGGCTGTGGTTCAACCCTGGCTTTGTCTGTCTGCATGCCCAGGACCTTTCCACGAGCCCCGGCTGCCCACAACTGTCCTGTCCCTCTATGCTGGAGTTCACAGGGCTCAGCCCAAAGTGCCCTTTGTCACCGTTGATCTCGGTGTTCCCTCCAGGTGGGACAGCATGCTCGCCATGGCCATGCCAAACAGTTCACTCATTCATTCACTCGTCCATTCATTCATGCAACAAGTCTCACTGAGGTTGGCTCTGCCCTGAACAGGAGAGTGGAGTGGGAAAAGGCCCAGCGCCTGTCCTCCCAGGCCTGATGTGCTGGGCAGCAAAGGGCACCGAGCTATCCTGCCAGCTAATGCAAGCATCACCTACGAAAGAAGCATGACCTGATCTTTCCCTGAGTCCTACCCCAACCTGTGACCCCTCCCCACTTAGTGCCACTATGGGCCCCTGCATCGCCCTCTTACCAGTGTCTGTAACACTTTACTGCATGTCTTGTAAGTCTGTTTTTCTCCCTCCTTCACAGCTGTGAACAGGACCAATTCTGATCCTCAGACTTAAGATAGGACAAGCTTGTGGCAGACATTTGGTGAATGGATGTATGGATGGGGGTAATGAATGAATGGATGGATGGATGAATAGATGGTTGGATGGTTGGATGGTTGGATGGATGAAAAGATGGATGGATGGATAGATGGATGGATGGATGAATGGATGGATGGATGGATGGATGGATGGATGGATGGATGGATGGATGGATGGATGGATGGATGGATGGATGTTTGTATGGTTGGATGGATGAAAAGACGGATGAATGGATGAATGGATGGATGGATGGATGGATGGATGGATGGATGGATGGATGGATGGATGGATGCAGAGCCTGTGCTCCAATCTAGGGGCCCAGAGACAAATGCTGCAAGTCCTCTGTCCTGCAGAAGGCACATTTAGATGCATCCCTCTCCAGTACATTTAAAGGCCTTGCCCTGAGGAGCTCAGCATAGTCAGGTTGTGACCAGGGCAACCCTGGTTGGGGGTGGGGTACATTTTAGAAAGGGAAGTTCAAGGCCAAGGGCAGGCAGTGGCTGTCTTCCAATAGCCTTGGGGTCAAAGAACCCAAGTGACCATTTTGTGAGGTGTCCAGGTCCTAAGTCTTGCTGGTGGCATCTTGGTCCCCTCAGGGATAGCAGGAGGTGCTCCCATACCTGCATGAACACCTTTAGGGAGAGGACATCCACCTCTTCCCTCTATTTTGGTAGAAAGAGCACCCCTCAACCCCATAAGCATTGGTGGAACATTTAGTCCATGCCAGGATCCTCTCTGGGTCCTGGGGACAGCAAGATTAGGCCACGGGGTCTTGTCACCAAGGAACTCACACCGAGTAGAAGAGAGAAACTTTGAGCGATACAGCTGGAAACAAGGTGTGAAGAGGCCCTGGAGTCCTGGCAGGTAATAGGCCCTCCAGAAGGCCAGGGCCTGCTTGTGTGCGCCTTGAGCTCAGCAGGCACATACGTGACAGCTGGTCACCCCCAGCCCCACTGAGAGGCCCCCAGGGATGGAGCACTCAGGTCCCGCCCAGGAGACCAACTCCTCCAAGGGCTGGACTTGCCTCCTGGGAGGTCTCCTGGGGTGGCTGAGCTGCTGGAGGAGGCCAGGAACACACTGGGCCGGCCAAGGGGGCGTCCCAGGCCATTCCAGGGGGAAGCTCTTGCTTACCTGAGGAAGCCAGTGTTAGGTGTGTGGGGAAGAAGCCAGGCGGGGAGGCGTGCAAACAGGGCCAGCAAGCGCTACCCAGGGAGCCCCCGGACGTGGTGGCCTCATGCCAGGGAGCCCCCTGGACGTGGTGGCCTCATGCCAGGAGGTTGGACCCACCTCCACAGACCCTGGAGCCACAGCTCCTGCTGTCCTGCTCTCCACGCCCTCCCATCCTGCTGCTTCCTCTGGGCAGCTCCACTCAGCCCAGACATCTCCAGGCCTGGACCCAGAACCCATATGTGATCTAGGTCCCAAAGCACTGGAACCAGACCCTTCCCAGAGACCCCGGGCTGGCTGTGTTCAAACCAGCCCCTACACCACTGGTCCCTCTAAAGGGCCCTTCAGGGCACCCCTGTGCGAGCCCTGCGTGGGCTGGGACCAGGGCCAGAGTGCGGCAGCCGAGGGTCCCTGTGAGCTGCCCCTGCCCTGACCGCAGGACAACGGTGAAACAGAGAGGGCTGATGGGGGCGATGCGAGCGACGTTGCCATGGCGACAGCGATGGAGATGCAGTGCTGATGGCAGCAGGGGCAGCGGTAGGCCGCGGTGACCGTGAGTGAGGCACAGGGCCGCTCCTGCTGACCGGCAGGACCTTTGTTTCCTGCCACCGGGACGCTCCAGAGCCAGGTCTGCCTGAGTCCAGGGGCCTGCCCCACGGGGGCGGCGGGTGCCGTGACAGTGCCGTGATGACGGGCTGGCACTCCGTGGGAGCACGGGCTGAGCGGTGATGTGCAGCTGGTGCTTACGCAGCAGGGCAGTGTTCACAAAGCAAGGGAAGGAGCCGCGAGGGGGAGTCGGGTGCCCGCAGGGAGCGACCCTCCTCCAGCCAGGGTCACACGGGAGGAAGCCTCTCTTCGCACTGCGAGGCGGTTTCCTCGGCCCCTCTGTGCAGCGCCTTCCCGCCTCCCCTTTCCCTTAATCGGTTTTATTATCTGATCCACAGTATCAGAGTTTTAATACTTAAAGTGGATTTGAATTAGCATAACTGGCCCTTAGTGGAAATCAATTCATGTTAATGCATAAGGAGTTTCTCCAAACAATTAAAACCTGAACTAAATTCAATTAATGTCTAAATCTTTTATTCTCACTCCGGAGCCTCGGTTTCCAGATGGCGGCATGTCTCGGTTGGACGCGGGTTCCATGCTGAGCTGGAGCTGGGCCTCCAAGAACCAGCTTGATCCGGGAGGAAGATGGCCCAGCACTGCTCAGCCTGGGCCTCATGGGGACTCCAGGAGACCAGGAGGTGGAGGGGGAAACTGAGGCTCCGAGGGAGGGGCAACCTGACCAGCCAGGCATGCAGGGGGCCTTGGGAGCCCCTAGACTGGAGAGAGAGCAGGGGCCCCTCCACGCACCCTCGTCAGCCGCCCTGGCTGGGTGGGGGCGAGTGGCCGCTGTGGGCAGGGAGGGAGAAAGCCCCGTCTTGGGGGAGAGGCAGTCATGGTGAAGACAGTCCTGTAGCCCTTTCTAATTTCACCTCCCCATCACGCTCAATGTCAAGATGCCCTGTCCCATCTCACATGAAGCCCGTAGGTGAACCAGCAGGGCCTCAGCAAGCCCCAGGAGCTCGTCCAGGCAGGGTGGAGCAGCTTCTTGGCGTTGAGATCAAATCCAGCAGAGGGAACCCAAACAGAAACTGGCTGCTGCAGGAAGAGTGCCTACCCTGCCCCAGACGTGGGCAAGCGGGGCCAGGCAACACCCCGCTCAGGTGAGTACCCCTGCTGGCTGGAGGCCTGCACCAGGTGACTCTCAAGCTCTAAACTGCAAGATGGGAGTGAGGAAGCCCCGCCCCACCCCACCCAGGGATGCCCTGGCCCAGGGAGTACCAGCCAGCCTACCCACTGGGCCCACCGCCAGCCCTGCTTGGAGCCACTGCCTCTTCATCCATGACCCCATGCCCAGAGCTGCAGGTGGCCTCAGCCCTCAGCCAGAGTCACCTTCTTCTGGGCCATCAGAGGTAGAGACCACCCAGGCCGAGGCCCCCAGGGGCTACCTGGCCACCTGGCTGACGTGCTGTCCAGCCCCAGGACATGGAACCCCAGGCCTGGCCCAGAGCTCAAGCTCAGGAGGAAAAGCTCTCTCTGCATACTTTGAAGGATGAACAGCTGCCTAGCTGAAGGGAAATGGGACATGCTCTGGGGTGGGGTGTGCAGCTGGAGAAGAGGCCTCTCCACTGCCCCACCTAGAGGGGCTACAGGGGCGGTGACCCCTGCCCTCGTCAGCAGCCCAGTGTCCCTGCCCTCCAGTGCAGTGCCAGAGACACTGCTAGAACTCACCACTGCCCAGCCGGGCCAGCATGAGTGGCACTGCCTGGAGGGTAACTGGAGACCCCAGGCCAGCCGAGCCGAGCGCCTCTGTGTGCTGGGCCAGCTCTCAGAGTTGTCCAGATGGAGCTTGGAATCAGCCCTCGTCCCCCGACCCAGCCGGATCCCAGGGAAATTCTTTGCGGATCTCAGAAGCGGCTGTGCAGGTCACTGTGCCCCATTCCTTGGCCCTGAGCCCCTGGGAATCAGCTGCCAGGGGCTCGGGGTGCACAGGGCCAACCGGGCTCCATGCAAACTGCACAGAGTCTGGGGGTATTTTTCTCAGCACCCTCCCCCTCCCCCAGGTTTAGCCCCTATTGGCAGGTGAGACGTTCTAGTCTCTTGGAGCTGAGACCTCTTACCCACGGTCCCACGGTCCAAGGCAGCTCTGGACCAAAGCAGGCTCTTCTGGTTCCACCAGCTCCTTCCCCAGCCTGTCCAGGGGAGCTGCCCCCCGGCGGGAGGCACAGCCAGGCTCCCCCAGGGAAGGGCAGGTGGCGCTGGCAGCATTCCATTGCCCCGAGGACTGCCTGGGCGTTATCGTGGCACGAGGCCCTCAAGATCTCCCGCATTTCCCAGGTGGGGGACCTCGGTCAGCATCACACCCAGGACAAGGACACGGGGCTCATACACCCCAGGCCAACCGTGTCCAGGCCCCCACGCCAAACAGACCACAGCCACTGGCACCAACACGGAAGGCCGCCCGCGCCCCGTCCTGAACCCCTCCAGCAGCTGCTCTGCCGTGTCCGGGGAGGTCGCTTGCTTTGCTTTGTATTTTTGGTGGGTGTCCAGGAAAGACATGTCACCTGGGAAGACCTCAGCCATCAAGGCCTGTGTCTCACTGCCTCTGGCCCCCGAGTCCCCACCCCTCAGAAACAGACTCCCCTTCCAGTGCTCACTCTGCGGCATGGCTCAGACTGCCAGGTGGCACTGGCCCCTGGGGACCTGGGAGGGGACAGCAGCACAGCCAGAAGTGCCGCCTGCAGCTTGTGTGACAGTCCCCATTAGCACCTAAGGACACCTGGCACTCCTGGTGCTCGCTCCGCCCCAGCATCTGGAGGGCCCCACAGGCATTCTCCGTGCCGGCCGCTTATGGCCTCTGTTTTAGGTGTGTGGTTTCCAGCTGGCTTCTCAGAAGGCTCAGCCCTGCGTCCAGCAGGCCCGAAACCAGATCATGTCCCCACATCCCAGCGTGCTAAACAAACAGCCAGCGCTGCCAAGCCGTGCCAAGGCTGCTCCTCCATCCTCTAACTCAGCTAACACCAGATCCTGGCGGCCGCACAGGAAACCCTGGGGCTCTCGAGCAGCCACTGGGCTCCTGTGTCTGGGGAGCCCTGGAAAGCTGGTGACATGTCAGTCGAGCTCCCCCAACCAGGCTTGGCCTCCGTCTATCTTACCCAGAGCAGGGGGGAAGACCAGGTAACCAGGGGCCTAAGTAAGAACTGCTACCTGCCCGGGCCACAGAATCAGGCAGCCAGCTCGGCCCCGCGCCTGCTGGGCGACCTTGGGCAAGCCACCCACCCCCCGCCCCCGAGTCTCAGCCCCCACGTGTCAGCCCCCACGAGACACGAGCCCAGACCTGGCCTGACTGACAGGACCCGTGCCAACGCGGTAGAACACCTTGCACTCGGCGCTTCCCAGTGAACGCCTGTTTCCTAGAGTGAGAGGCAAGAGAAGAGTGTGTCCCGTTTTGAACACCCGTGTCAAGAGGGAGAGGCGCCCAGCCTGAGCCCAACACCCCGGGGGCACCGTCTCGGGTCAGTCATCTAACCCCCGTTTCTTGGATGCCCACCGAGTGCCAGCTGAAGCTGGGGATCGAGAGCTGGGCGAGACCCGGGCCCTGGCCTCGGTGCACCCGGGGTGCAGGGGGAGGCCGAGTCCCCAGGGGAAGCCGCCCCACGGCAAGCCAGGCGGAGCAGCCACACAGGAGCAAGGGAGTGGGGAATCTGCACAGCACCCTGGCAGACAGCCTGGAGGAGGTGGCCTGTGAATTGGCTTGTTTGTTTTACATTTTTTATTGTGGTAAAATATACATCACAGAAAATTTACCATTTTACCAATTTTTAGGTCTACAATTCAGCAGCATTAAGTACATTCACAATGTTGTGTCATCAGCTCTATTATCTCTTTCTAGAAAACTGCCAAGTCCAACCACAAAGCACAAGTCCAGGAGCCCAGGTAACACCAGCTCTGCATTCCTTAAGACGTGCACCGTGCATTGTCTCAGGGCTGGGGTGGAGACTTAGAAACAAGACCCTGGTCTGCCCACGGGTCTCAGTGGGGAAACGGAACCATGAACAGGCCATCTCGAACAAGAAGTGTGCCTGCACAGGAAGACCAGCCCTGGGGGCAGGGAGCAAGTGTGGGAGGGCTTCTGGGTAGAGGTGATGTTGGATCTGCACACCTCAAGCTGCAGTATGTTCATCGGGGCAAGAGCAGTGGTGAAGGGCCCTCCTGTCAGAGATGGCAGCACGAGCAAATGACATGGAGGTGAGACCATGCGAACTGGTGGGCTGTGTGGAGAGACCTGCCAGTAAGGCTTGCTGGCAGAACATGTATCAGTTAGCTACTGCTGTGTAACAAATTACCCCCAAATCTTAGCAGCTTAAAAACAATAACACTAGTGATATCACAGTTTCTATGGATCGGGAATATGGGCATCACTTAGCTGGGTCCTCTGGCCAAGGGCTTCCCACAGGGCTGCAGCCATTTCCAGGCTCCACTGGGGGCCTGCTCCACGTGGCTCTTGGCAGGCTGCATCTGTTGGAAGGATGGCCTCAAGTCCTCACGGCTGTGTCTCTCTGCTCACAACATAGCAGCACAGTCTCAGAGAACTAGAGGGGCCGAGCCAGGTGGGAGTCACAGTCTCTTTTTTGCTGCCTTTGGAAGTGATATCCTGCCACTTTTGCTGCATCCATTGGTTAGAAGAGAGCCACTAGGCCCAGTTCCCACTCCAAGGACTGAATACCAGGAGGCAGGGAGCAGCGGGGCCATCGGAGAGGAGGCAGGAGGAGAGGCCCAAGGGATCTCCAGTGCCTCTCGGGGAGCCACAGGAAGGTTTTAAGTGGGGACCCACTGGTCAGATTTGTATAACCAATGGCACAGCTGGCTTCAGTGCCCTGAGTGGCTAGAGCATCCGCTCGAAACACCCAACTGCGTTTGTGTGAACCCACGTGAGCTGGGCACGGCTCAGGCCGGCTGCTCGTGGGACACCAGCACAGCTGCTGGCCTGGGGACACTCCCAACCATTTCACATTGCAGAGGCCCAGTGCCTCGCACACCCAGGAGGGGAGGCCGAGGCAGGGAGGGAGTCAGGCCACTGCCCATGCCGGCCCATGCCGTGTCCACCTGAGTGGCTCTGCCCATCTTATCTGTCGGCATCCCAGGCAAGGCTTTGTTTGAGGAAATGATTTGTACAGCCTTAAAAAAGGTTGGAAAGGCAGTGGATTTGTTGTGTGTACACAAGGAATAGAATGAGATAAGGAGGACAAAGATGCTATAGAACCCTCAGAGGAAAGGCTCTATCGGCGTGTTGGTGGGAAAAAAGGCGATCGGAGAGGGTAGGCTTCTGAAGACAGCTTCTGTCTCGCCATCACCTGGCATGCAGCAGGTGCTCAGGAACCATGCACTGATGGATATGTGCTTAAATAATTACCATGCAGCTATAGGGGAGGAAAGGAATTCTTTGGGAAGAGGGAGGCAGAGGCGGGCAAGGAAGGCTTCTAGGAGATGCTTTTGGGCACAGGGGGCATCAGTCCTGCCCCCGAGCCGAGGACGCCGCCCCCCTCAGATGCCCAGGGAGTGCAGGACAACATGAGTCAAAGGGTCTGAGAGTCAAGAGGGCATGATGGCTAAACCCTGCCAAAGCTGCCAGGGGTCAAACGCACCCAACAAGTCACTTTCCTTCTCTGGACGTTGGTGCCCACCTGTGGGATGGCAGGATGGTCCCATCCATTCCAAAATCATCTGAGCCATCCACAGCAGTGGGCTCCAAACACCCAATTGCACTCCCCAGAATATTTAAGTGCACATCCTTAATAAACATGTTTGTTATTTATTTATTGACACTGATTTATGAAGCATAATTTCTAGGTCACCTCATGTTCCACCAGCATTAGCTTATAGCTAAAGGCACAGCATTTACTAAAGGGAGGTTTGATTATTACCGTGGCTGCATATAATCCATATTTCAAATCATTTTTCAATAATTCTGCATTTCTTCCCACGCAGAGACACCTTATCGGCTTTGGGAGGAGTGCTACTCACATTTCTCACCTGGGTTTGGTGCTTATATCACCGTTAACCATGGCGTCTTTGGAGGTGTATCAGTCAGGGTGGGCTAGAGCATGCTGCGGTAACAAACAGCACATGAAACTCTCAGGAGATTCGAACCACAAAGATGTTTCCCTCTCACGCTACATGTCCATCGAGGGTCTGTCCTCGCTGTGGTCACACAAGGACCCACGGTGACAGGGCTGCCGCCATCTCCACTGCCACAGGCTGCCATAGCAGAGGGGAAAGAAGGAGAGTCTGGGAGCTGGGTGCCCAGGAGGGAGCCCCAGAAAATTTCAAAAAGCAGCACCGCTGCCCACCAGGATGGAAACTCTTCTAGGTGCCCATCGCTTATATGAGGGTTAATTGAAATATAACTGGAAACACGAGGAGTAAAGTCATGAGCCCGGGCACGTGCAAACTGCAGCTGGCACCTTCTGCTGAAAGGGAAGGACAAGGGGGTGCTGCCATCAACCCCTCCAACTGCAGACCTCCCAGGGCACCTCAGTGGGGCTCACGGAACAATCACCTGGCATAGAGACGAGGCAAGGGAGCAGCCCTGTATTATTAACCTGACTCCTTGGATTGGGGATACAACAACTCAAACTAAACAGGAGTCCCACACCTCCTCCCTGCCCCCGATGGGTGGTCCCACCCCACCCCAGGGCCATGCACCCTGCTTTGAAGCCTGCTGCTCCGCAGGAGGGGGCCGTGCCATGCCCATGGGGGCCAGGCTGTGAGCTGGGGACACGTGAAGCCATAGTGAGGCTGCTGGGCAGTGTGCGAGGTGCCACATCCAGGAGCGCATGCCTGGAGGCTCCTGCCCACCCCCTGCCCTCTCACCTGTTCAGCATCTCTTAATCTAATCAAACAGGAGCCCGGGAACCAGGACACCCAGGTGGCTCAAGGTTCAGAGCAGGCCCTGGGGACCGGGCTTGACCCAGGCTTGACCCAGGCTTGACCCACAAACATTTTGTGCTGCTTTTCTGATTCTCTTCAGCTCCTCCCATGCTTTGGGAAGGCAGCATTTCATACTACCATGCTTCAGCTATCACAAAGGCAATGGTCAGTAAAGGCACTGTGGGGACAGCATGCAGGTAAGCCATACATGCCGGTGAGCCAGGATTCAGGTGAGCTAAGCATTCAGGTGAGCCAGCTGTGCAGGTGAGCCAGCTATGCAGGTGAGTGAGGTATGTAGGTGAGCCAGCATACAGGGGAGCTAGGCATTCAGGTGAGCCAGGTATGTAAATGATCCAGGTATGCAGGTGAGCCAGGTGTGCAGGTGAGCCAGGCTTTCAGATGCCCTGCCCAGGAAGCTCCTTTGACATTGTCATCCCCATTCCCATCCTTCACTGTGGCCCTTGGCTCTGACCCCCTGCATCCTTGATAGTCTGTCCAGCCCTCAGGGTTTCTAGCCTGCATATGGGCAGGGCAAGGGCACCTCGGCCCCTGCCTGCATATCTCCAGGGCACACCTCAAGCAAAGTTCCAAGAATTTGCAGCGCCTGCATGGCTTTCTCTGATTACCACCTTCTCCCAAATATCCCTATCAGTTGTTTCCCAGGAAAATCTTTTCTCCTCCCACCTGCATCCCTCCTTCTGCCTTGGGCCACTAGATGAGTTTACCTGCCTCTTGGAGGGAGGAGAGCATCTTCCAAGGTGGACACACCTGAAGAGCCAGGAGGCCAGGAGTTCCCTATGCCAATTTGCTGCCGCAGCCCGCCCATCTGCCATCTCAGCCTCCCAGACCCACCCAGCACCTCCACCCAGCACCCCCGTAAAGTGATGTCATAGGTCTTGAGGCAGATGTCAGGGTCCTTCTTTCCCCTCCAGGAAGGAAGGTCTAAGATCACAGGCTCAATAAAGCAAATCAAATTACAGGATGCTGAGTTAAATGTGAATTTCTTATAGCCAATAAATAATTTTTTAAGGTAAGTATGCCTCGTGCGATATTTGGGACACGCTTACACTGAGAGTATTTGTTGACTATCTGAAATTGGAGTTTAGCTGGGCATCCTGCATTTCATTTGGCCACTCTGGAAGGAACACTAGGTGGACTGTGGCTAGCCCGGGTCACTCGCCACCTCTCCGTCCTGCCTTCTTGCAGCTGACCAGCAAGGCTCTCTGCTCCTCTGGCTGGAGACGTTTTCTTCCTCACGGCACAGTCTCGGCCTCCTCCTCCCCCTCATCTCTCCTTCACTCCCAAGTGCTACAAGACCATGGCAGGCACATAGTAGATGCTCAGTTAATGTCTGTGGGGTCAAATGGATGGATGGGAGTTGGATGCCAGAAACAAGCCCCTGGACTGCAGCGGGGGAGAGTGTGCCTGGACCCTGGGCCTCGGCCAGTCACTCAGCTCCCCAGGTCCCCCATCCGGCTGACACCCTTCCATCTCAGTTGGCAGCCAGCCTCCCACTGACCATGGGCCCTGTGTTTGCTCGCACAGGGGGTAGGGAGAGATGAAAGCGAGGCAGGCACAGGCCTCCTGGCCAGGTCCCGCAGCTCAACACCCCTCCCTCACGGTTGTTCCCATCACCTCCAAAGGCTACCCTCCTCTCCAGGCCTCTGCGTCCCTCACCTGGCCACAAGGTGGGGCAGGGTGACAGGTGCTGGCTATGGCCAGATCACACAGGCTGAGAGATGCCCACGAGGAGGTCCCGTCTGGAGCCCAGGGGGGCCATAGGGACGTCACACCAGAGGACACGGCGGGACCCTAGGTGCTACAGAGCCTCGGGCAGCATCAAGGCTTCTCTGGGACCCCAGGATGGCGAGCTGCAGCTCTCCCCTGCCCCAGCACTGAGCAAGGGGAGGCCTTGGGGGGCCTCGCAGGAGAGTGGGGAGGACGCCATCCGGCCGACACCATTTGCTCAGTTTTTAATAAGACGTCAGGCTCCCGCCGCCAGGGAGGAAACCCGATGCTCGGAGCCGGCAGGAACCTGGCAGCCCGGCCCCGGTCAGTTTCGCTGCAGAGCTGAACGCGCCGCTCAAGCGGAAGCAGAGACGGCGGGGGTTGAGGCGGGGGAGAGGAGCGGCCGAGGAGGACTCACTGGAATTGGGAATGAGGCCAGGAGCAGGCGAGACACTAGCTCCTGCTTGCAGGAAAGCGCCTTCTAGGCTGGAGGCCACCGATTCAGGAACTTTGCTCTTGCAGTCAAGCTCAAGGGCACCCTCCCTGCTACCCCAGGTAAATGCTGGCGTGTGACACTGGGAGTGGACCCCTCCCAAGGCCGGCCGTGCCCCAGGGGACCCCGGGAGACAGCGTGGAGTTGATGCAGCCCTGACGCGGCCTGAACCCCCGCTGCAGGGCTTGGCGGCCCAGCTGGGTGTGTGGTTTGGAGAGGATGGTGGGCCCCAAGTCACACACGCGTTCATGCTCCCAGCCAGGAAGGGGGCTTCCTAACGAACTTCTGCTCCTGTGTCCTCAGGCAGAGGGAACAGCGAGGGGCTCACCCATTGCCAGTCTCCCTCGTGCCCTGCCATGTCCCGGGACGTCCTGCGCGCGCCCGATCTCGTCACCCCACGCCTGCTGTATTGTCTGCTCTTGTTGCCCAGCAGGTTGCCCAGCACCTGGTGGCCGAGCACACCCACTGAGGAGCTCGCCCTTCGTTCTGAGAGGCAGGCTCGCCCGGGCTCTCTGCTCACGGGGCCAAATCAAGATGTGGGCCAGGCCGGGTCCTACCTCGGGGCCTGGCCGAGAATCTGCCTCCAAGCTGCTCAGGGTGTTGGCAGAACCCGGATCCTGGGGCTGCAGGGCGAGGCTACTCCCTCTCTCCCAGAGGCAGCCTGCATTCCTTTCCATGTGGCTCCTCTGTCCTCAAACCAGTGACAGCACGTTGAGTCCTCCTCCTGCTGCCAATCTGACTTCCTCTTCGGCTGCCAGCCAGAGAAAGAGCTCAGTGTTGATGGGTTCAGGGGAATTTCCCAACCTAAAGTCAGCTGTCGTGAGCAGGCGAGGGAAGGGCAAGGAGGTGCGTGGAGTGGTACCCTATGCTGAACCACATGTGGGACATGCAATGCCTCGTCTAAGCCACACACCAGGAGGTAGGCATAAGTCGATCCAACTCACAGAGGAAGAGACAGAAGTTCAGAGCGGTAAAGGAACACACCAAGGTCACACGCCAGTAAGTGACAGAGCCAGATTTCAAGAACTGCTCAGTGCACTCTCTCAGAGAGAGTGGCGTGACTTGGCACTGTGCCTTCACAAAGTTCTGTTCCACAGCCAAACGATTTCTTTTTGTCTTCGCTTATGCTCATGGCCTCGCCCCTAATTGGGCTCCTCCCGTGAGCAAAGGAAAGCCAGCAGGGGGTGGACCCAGCTTCTCCAAGGAAAGCTGCCAGCACTGGGGGCCGAGGCTTCCCAGAGCCTGCCGTGACCCCCGGTGCCATCCCGGATGCCAGCTGCCATCAGCTGCCTGGGCTCAGTGCCGACACGTCCTTTGGAAATGACTGCGGCCTCCACAGAGCAGGCTGCCACCTCTGCAGACCTCCGCCCAGCACCAGGTCTCCCAGCCTGGTGGACCTAGAAGGGGCTCAGCCCCGGCTCTGACCAGAAGCGGTTTTCGGACAACCACGGGCACAAGGGCTTCACCTACGGCACCTGGCTCCACCCCTCCCTGGCTGCACAGCCTTGGGCACGCTTGCTCACCTCTCTGTGCCTCAGTTCCCCACAGTGCTGGACCTACAGAGCCCTGGGCAAAGACTGGCCATCCGCTCACTGGACCACCCCCACCCGCCCCAGCCCAGAACCCCTCGCAGAAGGCAGCACTCCCAGGAGCAGCTCTTTGCCGCTGCCTCCCACTCCCCACAGCCCCCCCCATGCCAGAGCATTTAGGGGAGCTGCCCTGTGGGACCAGCAGGCTCAAACCCAACGCACACATGGTGTCTGGATTCAGGAGCCCCAGCCTGTCCCTCTGCGGTCAGGCGGCCCTGCCCGCTCCTGGCCGGGAGGCTCTGGAACGTCTCCACCGCCAGCCACGTCGCAGCGAGCTCTCTGCTGCCCTGGCACTGCCAGGGGACTTCCTAGGTGCTGCAGGACCTGCCCTGTGAAGGCCAGCCAGCCAGGCTGCCAGCCGAGGCCATCAAAGGGGTGGGCCCTGACGCCAAGGCCCCTGAGCAGTCAGTTCCGGGGTGGGCATGGGGGCACAAGGCCAGCACCCAGGACGGGGGAGAGGGAGGTAGGATCAGGTGCTGTGGGCCCCAGGGACGGCTCTGAGCAGGACCCTCACCAGGGCCCTCTCCCCTTGCAGAGACCCCCTGGGACCCAGCAGGGGTGGGGGTGGGGAGGTGGTGCTGCAGGGATCCCGGGCAGGAATCAGCGACCGGCCAGAGGCTCTGCTCACTTCATGACCTTGAACAGGTCACAGCATTCTTCCATTTTTTTAAAATTATAATCACCAGGAATTAATCATGTGTGAAGTTATTGAGTGAATTAAAGAATAAGCCGTGCTCGGCAGCCTCACGAAGCAGCTACAGACGCCAAAGGAGACCACACGGGACCAGCTCTGGGTCATTCCCAAGGGGCTAGGGGCTCCCTGCTCAGCCCACACTGCCAGAGCCCACCCTGCCTCCCCCTCCATCTGGGGGTCGTGGGGGCCTGGGGCTCAGGGTCACCCTGGGCAAACCCCCGGGCCCGCAGCCCTGAAATTGCTTTCCCCCTACCATAAGCTAGAAAAAGCGGGTGGCAGAAGAGGGGAAAGCAGGGACATTCTAGGTTGACAGAGAAAAACGCAAGAGTCTACATAACTGCAATTCCGGAACAGCTAACTTCTCGCTGGCATCTGCTCAGAAAACGTGGTCCCAGCTGATGGGCTAATTACCCGTCAGTGAGCTGACAGCTGGGGGACAGGGCTGCTGGAGAGGGGTCCTGAGGGCGGGCCTGGATGCTCTCTCCTGGGCTGGGGGCCGTGCACCTGCAGGGGCTGCGGAAGGGTCCGAGGAGGCCTGGGCTCCAGCCCCACCCCTGCTGCACCCTCTCTCCCCCCATGCCAAAGCCCCCTCCTCTGCTTCTTGGAGAGGCTGGCGTGGGGTCATTCTCCCCAGCCCGGGGTGAGGCTCCCTCCCTCAGGGAGGGTCGACCCCACTCTGCTGGAAAGCTGGAGGGCCCCGATGAGCACTGCCCCCCATGTCCCCTTCACACCCCTCCCCATGTTTCTCAGGCCCCCTCTGCTCCTGTGTCCTGCTCTCCCACAACCACATGGGATGGGGGTCAGATTAGGGTGGTGGGGGGAGCCTTTGTGGGGCCCGGGAAGCCCACCCAAAGGAGCTGGAGGTCCCACAACTTCAGAGAACAAGGTCAAGGGCAAGGGCTGATTGGGAGCAGGGGGCTAGCAGGAAGTGAGGACCAGGCAGGGGCCCAGAGGGAGCCCAGGGCTCTCTACTGGGAAGGTGCTCCCGGGCCCAGGGACACGGGACCTGCTCCTGGCAGGGCGCAGACTCACGGGGCCGCCAAACTCCCAACACGGGATCTGGCTGTCCGAGGAAGAAGGTCCACTGCTGGTTTCTCATCGCCATCCTCATGTGTGGCCCCAGAGTCCAGCAGCTTGGAACCCCCCATACTGACCTCACAGCCCACACTAAGGAGCCCCGAGGGCCCTCCAGCCAGGGGTCCACACGTGCCAGGGTGGTGAGTGGGACCGCACGGCTTCCCGGCAGCACCCGTTTTTCCCTGGCAGCGGGTACAGGGGAGACGGAGCTGGGGGTGCAGAGACAAGGTGCAGAGGGCTCGGGCAGCGCCCCCGGGGCTCGACCTTCCTGCTTTAGCACTGACAGCCCCACATCCTGGGGAGCCCTCGGTCCTGGGCGGATGGGACCACTGTTCCCCCACTTCTCCCCACACCCCTCCTTGCTCCCCCAACCTCAGGCCAAAGCTGGGCTGCTCCACCCAGGATGCTCTTTCAGCCTCAGGACACTGCCCACCCCCGTGAGACCTCCTCCCACCCCCCCTCCCAGGATGGCAGGCCCACCCGCCCCGCGCCTGGCCCCCTTCTGTGCCTCCGGCCTCCTCCTGAGCTAGTGGCCTCTGCCACGGGCCCCCGCGCCCAGTGTCCTCAGCCACCTCAACACCCACGTCTGCCGCTACCCTGGTCCCCACACTCTGATCTCCATCTACCAGTTTAGTAGTCGTCCTCTGCCCTCCCTCTCCCTCTCCCCCTCCCCCTGCTGGCCGGGCACCCCAGGAGGGCAGGACCAGGCTGTCACTGTCAAGAGGACTCCCCATCTCCAGACAGGCTGCCCTTAGCCTTCCCGAAGGAGCGCATCTGAAACGCCAACTGGACCATCCCAGAGTTTCTGCTTTGATTGACCAGGACAGTTTCTGGGCATCAGAATTTTGTAGCTATTTAAGAAACATTTGTTGACTAAATGTCACGTGCCCCCCGCCCTCCCCCCAGATGCTGTCACCCAGATGGGATCTGTGACTGCAGCCAGGTCCTTTGGACCCCTAACTCTGGCCTCCTATGTGGACTCCCCACAGGCCCCATTAGCCCCCAGCACGGTCCCTGCTGGCCCCGCCTCCTAGGGGCAGTCCCTAGTTTGGGGTGACAGCTCTGCCACTTTAGGGCTGCTGGAACTTGGGAACATGGCTCTCCCTCTGTGTCTCACCTGCCCCCACCTGCAAAATGAAGGCAAGACAGCACCTGCTGCCCAGGGTTTCTGGAAGGGTTAAATGGGGCGGTGCATGTAAAGTGCAGACAGCATCGCCAGGCAGAGAGTACAGGCTCAGTAAGCACTGGCCACCGTCCTCCTCATACTCACCATCACCATCATCACCATCACCATCATCGTCATCATCGTCATCACCATCATCACCATCATCTTCATCCTCGTCATCAGACTCAGCCTCACCATCACCATCATCACCATCATCATCATCACCATCACCATCACCATCACCGTCATCATCATCATCACCATCATCACCATCATCCTCATCCTCGTCCTCAGACTCAGCCTCACCATCACCATCATCGCCATCACCATCATCACCATCATCATCCTCATCCTTGTGCTCGGCCTCAGCCTCACCATCAGAATCACCATCATCATCATCATCATCACTGTCATCTTCACCTTCATTATCTTCCTCCTCCTCCTCCTTACCCCACTGTTGACCTCTTGCTCCCCCAGGCCTGCTCAGTGCCAACACAGGCACTCTGGCAGTGTGGGCTCACTGGGGTCCCCAACTCTGGCCCCACACAGCTCTCCACAGCTCCTGACACCTACCCTTTGTGGTCCTACAGCTGTTCCAGTGGCCCACTGAGATGGGACCCAGTCCTGGTGTCCCCTCAGCCCTTCTAACCCCCTCTGTGCCCCAGGAGTCCTTCCTCAGACCCACTTCCTGAGTCCTGGAGTGGCCAAGCTCCTCAGCAGTGACCCACCTGCCCACCCACCCACCTTCAATGGCATGGATGTCCCTCTACGGCCCCATGAAGATGGGACATGGCCACACTGGGCATCTCCGGGGACAGTTGCTGTCTGTGATGCCATGGCATCCTTGCCACCATGTTGCATGCAGGCCAGAGAGGGTCCCTGCAAGGCCCAGTCACCCACCAGGCCAGGGAGGGACGTGCAGGGGGCAGGCCCTGCTGGCAGCAGCTCTGACCTCACAGCACCATTACATCAGCACAAGCCTGACCAGGCCAACAGGACAGAGAGGTGTGTTCCCAAGGACGGACTAGGAGACCCCACCACACAGAGGGACTGCAGCTGACCCCAGGCCCCAGTCAGGGAGTGGTCAGTACACGAGCCAGTGTTTGACCCTGTCCTTGCTCCCTCTCCCACACCATCCAGCAGCAAATCAGGAGAAAACAATCTCAGCATGGCGATGAGAGAGGGATGAGCAAGAGTCCAATTTCCTAGACCAGAAGCCTAGACAGGGGTGGAAAACCTAGTTAAGAGGGAAGAGGGTGCCTGAGCCGGTCATGGGGTGCAGTCGGAGCATTTTGCTTTGAAATCAAGTTTATGAGAGCTTGTCAATTTCCACCTTAATCCCAAGTCTGGGATAGAGATCTATTTTAAAACCCGAAAGCACCACTTCAGTACAGAAATCAATAAATTGCACCCAAAAAAATGGAAAAGAAGCCTATTGAGGAAAACATCTCCTTGCTCCTACTCAATGCTATTTTTTGAAAATGTCAATACCTGCAGCTTTCTACTTAATCCTGAGGCCTACAGTCACTCCTTGCGACACTTTCATGGCAAGGCAGAGGCCACTGCCTTGTCCCGACCTGCACGGCCAGTGGGGTGGCATGGAGGTGCCTGCTGCTGCAGGGGAACCTCCAGAAAGGGGACTCAGCCACCCCAAGGCCACATTGCAGGCAAGGGCCCCTCACATGCAGGGATGAAGGGGTGAAAAGTCCACAAGGAGAACATACATGGCCTAAAGACACGAACAGCCAAGCAACTTCACCTCAGTCCGCAGAGAAGGACCCATCTGGCTTTGGTACACAGGGGCCACGGAGCAGCCAGAGGCACGTGCAAAGGGGCCCAGGGAGGCCATAGGGGGTGCTGGCCATAACCAGAGCCAGCTTCCAGGTCCTCCCAGCCTTTCAGGGCTCGGGGGAGGCAGGATACACTCCCTCCTTCTCCCCCCAACCTTTGGCTGATGTTTGTCCTGCCATATTGGGATTTCTCCTTGCCAGGTTGCCCCCCAAGAGCTGGGAGCTTGGCAAAGCTCTCCGTGCACCCCCAGGGCTTACCCCAGTGTGGGGTCCGGCACTGCCATGGGCAGTGAGGGAGGGGAGGAGGGAAGGCCTGGAGCCCTGGCCAGCAAGGCTGCCCTCAGGGTACCTGGGCAACGCGGGCAGAGGAGCCACCAGGTAAGGGAAGCAGTCGAGCTGCCTGGATTCCAAGGTCAGCTCTGGCTCCAAGCAGCGTGCCTGCAGGGTGAAGACCTCCTCACGGCCCGGCCCTGCCTCTGGTGCTCGGAGGGTCCCCTCTCCAAGCAACAGTCTCCTTGGGCCAAAATGTGTCCTTGGCAGAAATGGAGGCTTAGGCCAGACCAGCTCCCAGACCTTCCCATTTCTAGGCACCCAGCAGTGCTGGGGGAGGCAGCAGACCTGGACGGGCTCTGGGTGAGAGTCCAGCGGGCCTCCCTGTGCCTCTGCCTCCTCGCGAGTCCCCTGGCACGGAAGTGGGATGAACAGGGGGCAGCCCTGAGCTTTCGGGAGCCTGGACAACCTAAAGCTCACTTCTACTTGCGCATGGGGTTGGGGCAAGGCCTGCTTTCCCCCAGCGTGGAAGGCAAGAATTGGGTCCACCTGCTTCCCTCTTGGAAGCAGGCCATGTCTAATGACCTTCTGGAAGCTTCTGGAGCCTCAGCTGCGGTCATCACAGGCCCAGGTCTTGCCCTGAAGCCAACGAACCCCCAGCAGGCACGCCCAGAAGACACCAAGCGTGCAACCCTCCTTCACCCTACTCGGGCCGGAAGGAGGCTGGAGCCACAGGAAGTGGAGGGTGGGGGCGAGAGGGGCGGAAGGAGCCGGGGGAAAGGAAATGGCCGGAACCTCCCAGCCTCAGGCTGGTGCCAAGAAAGGGGGCGGTGAGCAGCCGGAAATCCGGGCTTCTAGAAGCTTGGCGTTCCAGAATGTATAATCTCAGATGTCTGCCTCCAGGGAGCAACAGAGGAAGTGGCGTATGTTATAATTATCATAATAAAAAGACAAAGAAAAGCAAGTTTTTACTGAGCACTTGCGGAGTGCCAGACCCCACTCTAACCACTTAGCACGCAAAGCCCCAGGGCCTCCGCGGGCCCATTTCACAGATGACGACTCCGCGGCTCAGGAGGCACCGCCGCTCCCGGGTCAGCGGTGGGGCCAGGATTTGAACCTGGCAGGAGCCTGCCCCTTGGGACCAGGCCCTCCCCACTCCCCTTCTCTCTGCTCACTTCCTTGGTGGGCACAGGGGGCCCTGACCTGCAGCCACCCCCCACCTCACACTGGGACCCTCCTCCCACCTGACCCCTCCTAGAAATTGCCTCCACACTTCCCGTCCCTGACCTGGGCTTGGTTCCCTGCACAGCACTCCTGACCTCTGACACCGGCCCCTTGAGCTTCTTTCTTTCTTCATGCCCCGCTCCCCCTCCAGAATGTAACTTGATGAGGACAGGGACTGGGTGAATGGCCCAACTTTGTGTCCCATTCCAGGGCCTCAACCGGGGCCTGGTACAGAGAAGGGGATTAATAAATATGAGTTGAATGAATGCATGAAGTTGTCTTTTCACTCATTAATTAGGTGAATTACTGCCCACTGGGGGCCCGACCCTGTTCTCGGCCTGGGAAGTAGCTCACATTCCATTGCAGCAGGGGAATAAATAAATACGAAGCATCTCAGGTGATGACAGATGGGGCAAGGGATGTGGGGTAATGGGGAGGGGAGGCATCTGGACAGGGAGGCCAGAAAAAACCCAAGATGCTGGGACCTAAAGGCAGTGGAGGCGCAAGACGAATGAAGAGCAGGGAAAGGGTGTTCCCAGTGGGGGAATAGCAGGGCAAAGACCCTGGGCCACAAGAAAGCTCAGTGTGTCCCAGAAATCGTGTGAGGCGAGCACGAGTCCTGCCGAGAGCAGGGATCCCCCAGTGGCTGACCACCATGTCCCCAGGCTGCGCTGGAACCTGCGCGCCCCATGCCCTGCCAGCCTGGCTGGCCCACCTCTGCCCGTACACTTCTCCGTAACCCCACCAGCCCTCTGTGTCACCCGGCCTCCTCCTTGACCCAGCCCAGGAGGGGAGGGACCACAGGGCCCTGGGCCCTCAGGCCTCCTCTCAGGCCCCACTTCCCATAAACATGCTTGATTTTCCTCTGGAAAATGGATTTATTAGCTCATAATTAATTCCCGCCTGCCTTTGTAAGAGAAGGTCTCCAGACTCAATGCACTAGACACAAGCTGATTGAGGAAAGAAAATCGGGCTATCCTCCAGCTGCCTGCAAGCCTTATGGCCCAAAGCATCCGTTTCCTCTTAGCCTAACCTAACCCTATTGCCTCCACCTCAGGCAGGACGCAGCTCTTCCTGCAGACTGGCCCCCCTCCAGGTCCCCTGAACGCAGGGCTCCAGCGGCCCAGCGAAGAGCCTGTGGAAACTCAGGGGCCATCACTGGCTGCCCAGCCCCAGGTCCCCACTCCTTCACCTGGACCCTGGGACCGAGGCCTGGACCCAGCTGGCCAGAGTCCCTTCACCCACGTGTTGGGGCGCCTCAGGGAACACATGCCCAAGAGCAAGGCCCTCTGCCCAGCCTCTCTCAGGAAACTCCTGGCGGCCTTTCCGGGGGCGGTGTGAGGTGCCCCTGCCCTCACCACCAGCCTCCCCACGCCACTGTCCTCTCAGCCTTGCCCTCTCTCAGGTCCCAGCAGCCCCCAGCTGTCTTCTGAGCCAATTTCCTGCCTTCCCTGGAGACCTGCAGATCAGGGAAGACCCCGCCCCATCCTCATAGCCATGGACCTGCCCGGGGTGCCACCAAGAGTCACTGCCCACTTGGCAGAAGTGGCTGAACCCCCCATGCAGGGGGCGTCCCACCCCCAGGTCCCAGAGGGCACAGCCGCTCCCTGCGTTTTCCTTCCAGGAGCTTTGACGGGAGAGGCCAAAGGGCTCCCTGGAAATAATGGAAGGTTCTGTGGGGTTGGGTGGGCAAGCCCTGGTACTGGAAACACCCCCCGGCCTCTGGCACTTTGCATGAATTACTGCTCACCCTAAGCTTCCTGGGAATGAGGGAAGAAATCGGATAAACTAGGATAAAGTAAATAAGATGTAACAGGGCATTACCACGCCATGGGAAACACCCTCACGCCCGTCCTTAGAGCAGCCCTGTGGGGTTGAGTGGCTGCCCAGGGCCGGTGAGCTGGGATCTGCACACTGGCTTTCTCCTCCCAGCGGCATTCTGACCTTGACCCAGGCCACACCTGCGATGTGGGGAGGGGGCGATCCTCCCCCTCCATCCCCCCACCCCAGGCTCTGCTTGGCTTCAGAAGACGCGCCCCAGGCCGCTGCACCTCCCTCGCTGTCGGCACCCCTGAAGGGAAACGATGTCGTCATCAAGATCTGAGTCTCCTGGGTGGGCTGAATGGTGGCCCCAAAGATACACGGGAAATGTCTGGAAAGAGCCTCTGCAGGTGCAATTCAGGTAAGCTGGCTGGGGTGGGAGCCCCCTGCGTCTGCTCACCCCAAAGTCAATGGCCAGAGTCCCTAGAGGAGACCCACAGGGAAGACGACACAGACCCAGAGACAGGGGTGGCGCGGCCCCAAGTCCAGGAGCACCTGGGTCCTCCGAGCTGGGAGAGGCCAGGGCGGTGCCTCCCCGAGCGGCCCCCGCTCACCTCCCTGACAAGCCCAGGGTGTGGATTTGAAGTGAGGCAGCGGATTTCGGGTTTCTCTCCGACTCCCAGCACCTGCACTGCTTTGTCCTGAACCTCATTTCTGAGACGCGAGGGCCAGTGGTGGCCGCCGCGCAGTGGTCACAGAAGCTGGCAAACGAGACTGGTGGGGGAGCCGGACCTCCGGGGAGCGCCTGGCCTCTGTCCACAGTCACGCTGCCCACCAGGTCTGCCTTCCTGGGCTCAGGCACCATCTCTCCCACCCATCACTGTCGGCAGGGCTGGCCCCTCACCGTCACCTTCAGGACTCACCTCCAAACCAGACGCACCCGGGCTGCAGGGGCACCATTCCTCCTGGCACCCACCATGGCCTCTAGCTCAGAAGTAGCACCCACTATTGAGTGTGTTTTGCCCAAACTCTGGAATCAGGTTGGACCCTGTTTCCCTTGGGCAGTTAGTCAGGACAAACCAGTGTAAAGAAAAGAGAAGCTGGCACCGTCCCCATTCTAACTCGGTCAAGTGGCCAGTGTGGACGCAGTCTGTCAACAGGACAAACAAGCAGGATGGAGATTGGTGAACAGAAGACAGCAGTAGTGAGGAGACACCCGGGTGGGGCATTCCCGACGGGCAAGGCCGGGACCCCCCAAAGTGCGCATCTCACACTTGTTTGGCCCTCCAGGGACATGCGCTGTCTTCGCGGGGGCAGGAGGTCAGCTGCACCTTAAGAAGCCGGTGGGGGAGCCAGCAGGGGCAGGGCCTCCAGGGGCCACCCCGAGGGCGGCGGGAGCGAGGGGGCCGCGCGAGGCGAGTGAGGGGCCTGCGCTCAGTGGCGTCCCGGTGGCCTGCTTTGCCAGGCCCCACGGCTGCCCCGTCACCCCTGTCCACAGGCCAACCCGGCAGAGCACAACGCCAAAGCGGCGCCCCTTACGGGCACCGGGTCTGCAAGGCCACACCGTCGCCCTGTGCTCCGGCCTCCGCCACTCGCTCGCCCAGCTCCGTTCACTTCTCCCTGTACCTGGGAAGGCAACCTGAGCAAAGCCCGCGCTGCGCCCTGGAAAGGTACGGCTTTCTCACAGCTCTCCCACTTAGGCGCTCTCCCCCTCCTGCCCTCCCCCTTCCCCCCCTCTTCTCTCCTGCGCATCCTCTTTCTCCTCCTTGCCCACTCAGCAGTAACGCTGACATGTACTGGGTGTCACGGTATCCCATAAAGGCAAGATGATTCAGAGGCAGACTAGAGAGAGAGACAGCATTATGTATTAGGGACATTCTACGAGTAATAGAGTTTTATTTTCTTTTTGTGTTGGGGGGATGGTCGTGGGGGGAAAGGTCAGGGAAAGCCCGCCGCTTGCCTCCAAACATGCCAGGTTAACTCAAGCGGCATTTCTTTCTTTTCAGAAGGACATTAAGCATTTATCTGCTCAAATAAATCACTATTCCCATCTCAGTTAACTCACTTAGTGAAAACGAGCACATTGCCTGCCGTGATGGAGGACTTTCTGTGCCGGCCTGGCTGCGTTACCACGTCCAGTAGTTTGGTCCAATCCTGGTCCCGTTGCTGAGTGTTTCACAGGTGTGTCAGCATCTGCAACCAGCTGACTCCAGGTAAAGGTGGTCCCGAGTAACACGGGGACTTGGCCGATCGGTCGGAGGGTTAAAAAGCAGGCATTGAGGTTCAGGGCTGAGGAGAAATCCCCCCTGTGGACCGCTTCCTCTCCTCCCCGAGTGTCCTATCCGTGGGCCTCCCTTGTAGATGTGGACACAGGCGCAGACGTCACTCCCGCCGAATTCCCAGCCTCCACGTGCCCTGTGGAAGCCCAGTACGCCCGCCCCCCATCCCCATGATCACAACGCCCTTACACCGCTCCCTTCTCTCGCGATATATGTATATCCTGTCGGCTCTGCTTCTCTGGAAAGCGCGGACCAAGACACTCGCCTAAACAAGAGCTGGCATCCATGATGCGTCTTCTGAGGGCATGTAATTCTCACATCCCGCCAGGTCTGTGCTTTTGCAAACCCCATTTCACCAAGGAGGACATGGAAGCAGAGAGAGGTCAAGTATCTTGCCCCAAGCCACACAGCTAGGAAGTGGCACAGCCCAAGCTACCAGCCCGGCCGCCTGACTGCAGCCTCGGCCCCTCAGGTGTCTGCCGTGAGTTGAATTGTCCCCCAAAGTGACATGGTCAGGTCCTAAGCCTATGAATGCCATCCTGTCTGAAAACAGGGTCTTTGAAGAGGCGATTAGCGAAGATGAGGCCAAACTGGGTTAGGGCGGGGGAGAACTGGAGACAGCCAGTGGGAGAGGGGCAGGGGGAGCGGGCAAGCTGGACAAGGTGGATCAGAGCCTCCCCAGGGGGTCCCGGAAGCACAGTCCTGCCCTCAGCTTGATTTGGCATTTCCAGCTTCCAGAACCCAGAGACGATCAATTCCTGCGGTTAACCCCCTCCCCCCCAACTGGTGGTGCTTGGCTGGAGCAGCCCCAGGACAAGCTCCTTCAGCAGAGAACACGCGGGAAGGAAACGGAAAGCACCTCACCAGAGCCCTATGCCAGCACCTGCCCGTTCCAAAGGGCTCTAAGCAAACCCAGACGCCGAAAGGGTCGTGGCGAGCAGGGGGCCCTGGCGTAGAGAGGGCACGGGAAGGAGCCCTGCCACCAGCGCGGTGCCCCTCGTCAGAGAGGCCCACCATCGGGGCGGCCGCCTCCGCGTGCCCCCATGCCCCCCGCACACAGTCTGTGGGTGCCTCCGCTCACTGCCGTGTCCCGGTGGAGGCACACTGCACTCGCCTGGGGTCTGGCTGGCTGCCAGCACACGCGTGTTCATGGGGCGACCGCACGAGTCGGAGCAGGGAGGACCCAGGGGCTGCCTTGCTGGGCCACGACCCTGCACCCCAGGCACCCCGCTTCCCAGGCTCTGGGCTCCGAGGTGTAGATCCGAGCGCTGGGCCAGGATTCCAACCCTGAGCTGGGAGCACCCAGGCACTGTGGAGATCCAGGGCAGGGCGAGGGCGGGGGCTGCGGGCGGCAGCCAGGGACGGCAGGGCAAGGAGGAGCCTGCCAGACTGCCCAGACCTGGGGCTGGCATCTCCCTCGGATGGCCCCAGGGGGCTTGTCCTGGGGGTTCTCTAAAGCCGCGGCCAGCCTGCCTGGGAGGGACAGGACAACGCCCCAGGAGGAGCTACCTGGCTGCTCCTGAAGGCCCAGGACAGCCCGAGCCAGTCAGTAGGAGCTTGAGAGCGGGAGGAGGCACCATTGGGCCCCAGCTCCACCCTGTTCTAAGGAGTGGCCTTGGGCCCCTGGGAGCCCCAGATCCCGCCCCAGCGCTGTCATGAGGCCCCGCACAGGCCGGGCGGCCCTTCCTCCACACCTGTCCCCTGTTGATTCTCTTTCTTAAAGCAGCCACACTGCGGGCTTATCTAAAAGCTGCCCCGGGACCCACTCATTTCCCAGACACTTTTGCACACTCCACGCGACGTGCTGCAGCCTGAGACTGGGGGTGCAGCCTCGTTGTGGGAGATGGGCGTGCCGAAGGTAACCGACTGCCCAGGAAGCCTCCCTGACTGTCCTCCAAACTGCAGCATGCCCCGTTTCATCCTCCCGCCCCACGTGGCTCCTTGTCACTCAACAACAGAATGTCCTCCAGAACCCAGCACGAGTCTGGCATGTGGCCCCCAGCCAGGGGATCAGTGGGAGATGGGCTATAAACAGACAGACACACGGATGTGCAATGTGCTTCTGGTAGCTATGTGCCCAGAGAGGGTGAGCGAGCTGCCCAGGGCCACACAGCAGGCAGGAGGTGAGCCGGTACTCAGGCCAGGCCCTCTCATGCTGGCTTGTGCGGGGACTGGCATGGCTGTGGCCACAGTTGGACCAGAACCCAGTGTCCGGCCCCCATCCCACAGACTCCCCACCAACAGCAGACCCCAGGATAGCTGTCCACCTCCCTCCCCTCTCCGCCCCAGGACTTCCTCCAGAGCAGCCAGTTTTTCTCATCTCAGCCCCTAGGCTCTGCGGACAGGACCCCCACCTCTCCCACCCCCAGAGGGATGACCACACCCCCTGCCCCCAGGGCAGGGGCTTTGGTGCTTGTTTGTTTGGTAGCAATGCCTCTTCTTGGCCCACATCCTCCCTGGGCGCCCCCTCATGCAAAGGAGAACAAGACAAGATATGTAAGGCCTAACTTGCAGTGACCTTTCTTTTTTCCCCGAAAACCACTTGTTTAAGAAAAAATCTCAACCGTCATAAATCACCATCACTCAGGAGCACGCGGGCCAGCGCTGGAAGCTCAAGGGCCATTTATCATGGTTTTAGGGACTTTGACAGCCTATTCGCTCTTGAATTTACAAACTGCAGCCCCTTACCCTCTGCCACCACCTTTCCTGGAGCTTATAAAATTTCTCGCATCGGATCCCCTTCTCCCCTACAGCCTCTAGTGGAGACCTTCTCATGTTTCAAGGCAGCATGGAAATCACCTCTTCCAGGAAGCCCTCCTGGGCCTTCCCCCAAGGTTAAGTGTGTTCCTGAGAGAAATTTTGGTGGGCCATTGACAAGGTCATGGACAGCCTACCCTATGAGGTAAAGTTTTATTGAAACCCAGCCATGCCCATTCATTTAGTCTGGTCTAGGGCTGCTCTCGTGCTACAATGGCAGAGTTGAGAGCTGTGGCAGAGACCTTGAGGCCCACAAAGCAGAAAATATCTACTACCTGTTCCATCACGGACAAGGTTTGTCTACCCTGCCATTGCCTGCTCAGCCTCTCCATGAGAGGTAGCTCTTTCCGTCTTTCTGAAGCAGAACGAGGCTCAGAGATGGCTAGCAGCTCCCCCAAGGCCACGCAGCAGCAAATCCTGGAGGTGAAGAGTGGAATCCAGGATTTGCTCCCCCAGGCCAGGCTCTGCTCCCCGAACCCTCTCCTCGAGGATCTGAGGGTTTGACCTCCAAGGCTGGCCCCCAGAGACAGCGCCCAGAGGGAGTGACCTCATCCTTTCGGGGCCACCACCACTCCCGGGGACCCAGCCCGGCTGGAAGCCCCCGGGGCCAGCAGCTCATCAAGGCCCAGCTGAGAGGCCCAGGGCCAGTGCTCGTCCCCTCCCAGGTAAGGCTAAGGTGCCCCAGCCCCAAGCCGCCAACCACGGGGGCGCTTCGCTCTCTTCCCTGGCCGTCAGGCATCCACATGGAGCGCCCAAGGAGCAGGTGCCCAGGGCAGGTTCCGGACAGCGAGTTCCAGGCATGGCTCAGGCTCAGAGAGGGTGAAACCCAGGAACATGCCGGCGCCGCCGTGACACAGAACCATGACGTGGTGGCTTCGAAGAACGGCATTCCCTGCCTCACAGCTCTGGGGGCCCGAGCGTCCATCGAGGCGTCCGGGGGCACCACTGCCTCTGAGACCTGTCGGGGAGGCGCCTTTCTGTGCTCCGTCTCCTCCCCCCAAGTCATCCAGGCCCAGGCACAGGAGCGCATCTTAATTGATCACATTTTCAAAGACCCTGTTTCCAAAGAAGCTGACATTCATGGGACAGGGGTAAGGGTTGAACATGTCTTTCGGGGACGCACGGTTCAACCCCTAATAGGCCCAGCAAAGGGTGCCGTGCCCCCCAAAGACTGGCAGCAGTGGGAGCCGAGATCCCCGGGGGTTGCCAGGGTTAGGTGGGAAAAGCCATGGCTGAGGAGTGGGAGGGCCGTGGACAGGGGCTGTGGCCTCAGGTAGAGCAGGGGCTCTTAACCAGGGGTCCCTGAGCTTGACCTGAAGTTCAGAAAAGCAGGAGTCTTGTGGGCACCTGCTGGTGCAGGTGTGATGTACTCAGTGAACAATGCACAGTGCAGTGTGGGCTCAGTAAGGGCTCCGGGCTGCGCACCTGACTGGCAGAGGGGTCCGTGGAACAAGGGAGGTTAAGAGCCCCTGAGGCAGAGGAAGCGCAGGGGAAGCCAGGTCCCAGCCTCTTCTTCCCCTCCCTCCCTCCCACTGGCCAAACCCAGCCAGGAGCCTGAGGCAGGGAGCCGGCCAGGCCTTCAGGGCCCGGGGCCGGGAGGAGGAGGGGCAGAGGGGGTCCCCAGGGGCAGGAGGGAGGGTGCAGCCGTTCCACACCCATCTCTCATGCCCCTGGCCAGAGCGGAGAGAACTCAACCCATAGAAGCAGGACAAACCCGGAGGGAGAGGGAGGCCTAGAGAGAGCCCAGTGGGGGAGCCTCTGGCTGGGGCGAGCCCCGGGGGGGCGTGCACTTGGGAACAGGGTCAGGCCTCACCCCTCAGGGGCACATGCTGGGGACAGTCCTGCACCCTGGAGTAGGAGACGGCTCCGAGCAGTCAAAAACAGGCAACGCCGCTGCGAGGGGGATAAACGAGGAAGGTGGAGGCAGGGCCGGCGGGGACTCCCCTGGGGAGGCCTGAGCTGTGCTAGGGGGTGGTTAGACACGAATGAGGACCAGACAGGCAGAGGGAGACGAGCTTCCAGGCAGAGGGAACAGCATGTGCGAAGGCCTGTGACGGGAGGGAGGGCAGCACGTCCCAGAAGCAGAAGGACGGACGTCCTGGGCAGCTGGGAACAAGGGCTGCGGTGGCAGGTGAGGCCCGAAGGGCAGCCGGTGCAGGGCACACGGGGTGAGGGGCTTCATCTGGCCGGCACGAGCTACAGGACCCAGTCCCTCTGGCTGCTGGGGGGAGTGGCTTTGGGGGGGCCCCCCTCCACAGGACAGAAGGTGGGAATGTGAGTGGATGGGGGGACGGTCTGCCAAGACAGGAAAGCGGGGAGGGGGAGACTCAGCACAGTTGCCTCCATCCCTAACCCTAACTCCAGTGAGCAGGGGCTGCACTGCCAGACCCGCCACCGACCAGCCCCTCTGAAGTCGACCCACTGCCCGCACTCTCTGAGCGCCAAGCTCCTCTAGCCATCACCTGCTGGCCTCTCGGGCATCCCAAAGTCAACACGGTCAACCCACCGACAGCCTCCCAAACCTGCCACCCCTGCCTCTTCCCCTCTAATGGCCTTTCCATTCACTCCATTTCTCAGGATATCGGACCCCTCTTGCTCTTTTTCCTTGATTCTTCATCAACTTCTGTCAGCTTTAAATTCAAATACATCCCAAGTCCACCCAACCCTCTGCTCCCAGCTGACCCAGCCCTCTGCACCTGGTAGCACCTGGGCTGCCCAAAATGCCTCCCTCCTGTCTTTACCCAGTCCCACCTGGTCTTACCTGCTCCCACCTGGACTTGCTCCTTCCTCTTTGCCCCTACCAGCCAGTCTCCACCAGAAGGCAGGGGGGGTCTTCCTAAAAGGTCGAGAATGACCACGTCCCTTTCCTCTGCTGGCCCTGCAAGGGCGCCGTCACATCAAGGAGAAGCACACACACACACACACGCAAGCACACACACACCCATGGCTAGGACAACCCCAGTCCACTTCCCTGCCCTCTGTTCCCAGCTCACTCTGCTCTGGTCACACTGGCTACACCTGCCAGAATGGCAGATTTGCTCAGTAACAAAAGCCCCCCAAGTGCAGAGCTGAGACGCAGAGGTTGTTCTCTCCCTGCACAAAGCCCCCTGCGGGCCGCAAGGCTCTCCAGGGCTTCCCACACCACCACTTTGCCTCTGCCATCACCGCATCCAGGGAGAGAGAGGAGGCCGGCACGGCCAGCCCGGCGGTCAAGGGCTTCCCCTCCCGGGAGCATGCGTCACCCTGATCCTGTTCCAGTGCCCAGGCGAGGCATGCATGCACCTCGCTTCAGAGGTGGGGAGGTGGGTCCTCCCTGGGCCAGAAGGGGAGGCCTGGACCTGGGTGAGCAGCCAGATGCAACCCCCACCCCAGACACGGAGCTCCTTGAAAGCAGCAGCCCCACCCCAGCACCCTCCACTGCTGGGGCCTGGGAAAGCCCCTTCCTGACACGCCTGGCCTGCTCCTCCCTTCCAGTTTGCTGGAAACACTTCTTCCTTGGAGAGGCCCCGGCCCCATCCCCACCCCCATCCCACTCCCATCCCCACCCCCACATCCGGAATCCTGCCTGACACACAGCACGTGCCCAGCAAGTACTGTGGATGGGGGAGCCCCATCTTGGCTCTGCACCCTTCTCGGGGCTGGGGTTGGAATTGGGGCTGGGTCCAGAGTGGGTTCCAGGCCGCAGGCATAGCCAGCCCCCATCTCTGCCAGGCAGACTCCTCGCGGCCACCATTCCAGGCCACCATCTTAGAGCAGCGTCAGCGGCCAGCCACGCTCCGTTGCCAGCAGACCGGTCAGAACTCCACGCACTGCCAGATACAGTCCTTAGAACAAAAGCCTCGTGGACCCTGTGGCCATTTTGTCCTGTGCATGTCGGGGTTCCCCTCCTGCTCAGGCCGGCCCTGCTGTGTGCTCTGCTGGCGGGGGGGGGGCACCATGGAAGGGAGACACACCCCTGGCCCAAGGGAGTCCCCAGTCTGCGTGAGACATCTGACACAAATGGAGGAGTCATGCATTCATTCACTCATTCATTCATTCACTTATTCATTCATTCACTCATCAAGAACCTATTAAGTCTGTCCAGCAGGACAGAGGTCAAGCAAACTCCACAGCTACCGAAGTCAAAGCGCAGCCGAAGCAGGAGCCTTGGAGGAGGCAGGGCGGCCACTTGGGGCAGGGAGGAGCTAAGAACTGCAGGATGAAGAGGCTGCCAGAAGCAGGAAGGGGCTGGCGTTGGGGAGCAGGGAGGAGGGAGGCTTGGGACTCAGGCTGGCTGTGGAGGTGAGAGAAGCAGGAGCAGCCTTGCAGACACCTTGGAAGAGTGTTGTTTTTTTCCCCAAGAGCAGAAGAAGCCATTGGAGAGTTTTGAGGAATGGGGGTGGGGTGTGATTAGCTTAGACCTCGGAGTGGAGTGCTCTCTAGGGGTGAAATGGACAAGACCAGGTGAAGAGGCGCTGGAGCGCAGGGAAAGGGAGGGCGCCAGCTCCTGGCTTCCAGGCTCAGACACTTAGTGGAAAAGGGGGTCACTGCCAAAGCTGGGGAAGGACAAGGGAGGGAGGGAGATGAGGGGGGCAGTTCTCCTGGATGCCCTCCTGATCCTTGGGCGTGGGACCCAGAGGGCAAAATGCAGAAGTCACAGCTTCCAGGCCTCCGAGAGGTCACTGGCAGCCATTCTGCCTGGATCTTCTTGTTGGAACTTTCTTAAAAACTGGAGCTAGGGTCTTGATGAAAGCTGCATGCATATTCATGCAAATCATATGCAAATCACACCACCCCCAGATCAGCTGGTTGAAAATGTCACTGCCTCTTCCTTCTTCCCTCACAGAGGAAGCTCAGCTCCACCAGAGCAGCTGTAAAGCTATGGGGCCAGGAGAGACCTTGTCACCTACCCCCATAGACACACAGATGGGGAAACTGAGGCCAGAGTGAGGGAAGGCCTGCCCGGGGTCGCCCAGCAGTTTCAGGCTACCCTCTACCATTTAGAAGGAAGGGCTGCAGTGCCCCCAGCTGGCAGGCACCCAGCAAACAAAGCATGGGATTCTCAGAGGAGGGCAGCGCCTTGGCAAGAGGGCCCTAGGTACCTTGATAACAAACAGTAATATTTGCTCTTACATCCTCTCCTGGGGGACACAGCGAACAATGCCATCCCCAAATCAATGCTAGCTCCGAAAATAAAGCATCTGCCACCCCCCGCAGAGATGAAAATCATGGTCAAGAAGCTATGGGGTAATAACGACTCTTCATTTAGAGTCAGGAGACGTGGGATGGGGTGCTGAGGGAAGCAGCTGGCCTGAGGCTCCCCCATACCGGGTGCCTGCCCTGGCCGTGCCGTGGAGTTCCCTCCCCACAGCCAAGCAGGTCTCAGCATGCCGGCTGTTCAGATGGGGAAACTGAGGGGGGAGGTGATGGGTTTAACGAGAGTGTGTGCAGGAGCTGGAACTTGAACCCAGGGCTCCAGTCTCCAGGTCCCACAGGCCAATGTGCGCCATATCTGCCTCTCTGGAGCTGGGAGGGCCCTCACAGCAGGACAGCACAAAGCCTAAGCCCAGCTCTGCCACGGCAAGGCCTTTGGGCCTCAGGCTCCTGGCCTGTGAAATGGGGGTGTGAGCAGCACTTCCTGCCCAGGGTGCTCGTGAGGATTCAGGGAAAGCTGGGGTCTGGAACATTAGCACTAGATCAACACATATCAGGTACCGAGGATGGTGCCTGGCAGGCAGGAGGAGCCCCAAAGTGCAGCTGTGGCCGCCTTGAGCACTCTTACAGATGAGGTGTGTGGATGAGAGAGCTGAGGCTCGACCAAAGCGAACAGTTCCAGGGTCCGAGGGCCCTGTCCCCTTCTACAACCCCTGGACCACCTGTCCACTCTCTCCCAGTGTTTACTGACGGCCTCCAGAAATCGCTGGCACAAAGTCAGGTGAGGAGGGAGGCCCAGGCCAGGCCAGACCCAGATGGGGGAGTCTGGCACTTAGCAGAGCAGAGGGACCTCAGAGGGGTACCTCAGAGCATGAGCATACCACTCACTCAGCTAGCCTCTCGTGCTGCACACCCTACGATCCAGCATCCAGGGGCTATGCTCACAAATCTGCGAGTTGAGCAGGGCTCTGCAAGGACGGCTCACCTGTGCTTCAGCCAGCACTGGCCTGAGCTGCTCGTGTGGGGGCTGGAGCGTCCACTTTCAAGAGGCTCAGTCACGTGGCTGGCCAGGCAGGGCCGGCTGCTGACTGGAAGCTCAGCCAGGCTT
>JAKSZT010054489.1:30288953-30354693 GCA_026826555.1 Tolypeutes matacus | reverse complement strand
GGGGAGGGAGGGGATGCTGGGAGATGGGGGAGGGAGGGGATGCTGGGCGTTGGAGATTGATGCTGGCAGGGGGACGTGACAGAGAAGGGAGACTCTACAGGTCACTCTGTGAGCCCCACAAATGGACCCTGGGCTGAAGCAGGGTCTGCTCCCACATGTTGATACAGACCCCCAATCACCCCCACACAGACTCCTCCCCCCAGAGAAGCTTACCCCCCAGGCTGCCGCCCCCTCTGAGAGTCACCATCCTGGTCCTTGAGGTGGGGTCCTCTGCCCACCTGGCTGCTGCTGCTGGCCAATGGCTCCTCGCTTCCCGCCCCACCCCTGCCTGGCCCCACTTCCCCAGCCCACGGGCTCCGGAGCCTCATGAGCTCTTATCTTGGGCAATAGGAAGTGCTCCAGGATCACGGAACCAGGTGACCAGGTCACAGACTCCAGTCATGTTATCACACCAGGATCCTCACCGCCGGGAACAGCGCTGCCACGCACGGAGCGCCACCAAGCCAAGCCACAGAACCAGGGAGCAGGCCCAGGGGCGGCGCATGCGGCAGGGGGCCCCAGGAACCCCGTCACCCAAAGCCTCAATTCAGGGCCGCCGGGCCGCGCGCGAGCTGCAAGTCCACAGCTGAGCCGGGGCTGGGGTTTGGGGAACCTCGCAGGGATGGGTCGGGCCTCCTTCCAGGCCCCACCCGCGACAGTCCCCATTCTGTTCCAACCAAGTAAGCGCTGGGCACCCTGGCCCCCAGCCCAACCTGGGCCCCAAGGAGGAAAGACGCAGCAAAGGCGTGGACCACACCCTCGGGGAGCCTGGGGTCCAGCGGGGGCCACTCCACGCCTGGCTCAGGGGCCCAAACAGGTTTGAGGGGACAGCCGAGAGTGGGCAGGACACGAAGACAATCAGCCCACGCTCGGGCCCACTTGCAGGAACGGGCACGTCACAGGGCCTTCAGACAGGCGTGCCGGGGTTTGTTGAATGAATGACCGACCAGAACGCAGGCGCCACAAAAGCAAGAACCACCTACATCTTGTCCACAGGCCTCGGGCCCAGTGGTATTTGTGGAGTGGATGGTGGAAAGCATCTCAGGAGTCTGCCCCGCGCCAAGTGCACTTCTTCTGCGGTGTCTTCCTGACAACCCTGGGGGCGGGGGGCTCTATTTTTATCCCCATTTCACAGCCAGGAAAGGAGGACAGATAGACGAAGTGATTTGCCCGAGCTCCTGCAGGGAGGGGGGACACAGTAGGGTTTGGGCCCTGGCTCTCTCTGGCCCTGGGGCCTGTGCTCTGAATGGCCATGTTGTCCAGCCTCTGCGGCGTGATCGCTGCCAGTGGGAGTGATCAGGGAGGGCTTCCTGGAGGAGGTGAGACCGGGCTGAACCGGGATCAGGTAACTTGGTTCAGCAACTGGACGTTGTCCTATGTGGGCGAGGACTGCGGCAGGCTGGCTTCACCGAGACTCTGGTCGATGCCCAGCCCCGTAGCCCCATGACTGCAGACAATGGAGGAGCGTCACACACCCACACAGAGGGAGGAGTCCTCATCCCGCCCCCTGAGGAGCTCATCTCACCCTCCGGGTCGGTGAAGACAACACTCTGCTCACTGCCATTTGAAAGCCTTCACGACACCAAGTCTACTGCTCGGCCTCTGGCATCGGCACAAGCCAATAGGATGCAGCAGAGGTGGTGAGGGGCCGGCTCCCAGCCGGACCCCAAGACCTCTTGGGTGCGTCTGCTGTCTGTTTTTCTTGCACCCCTGCGGCTGCTGGAGGAGGAGAGGTGTGGAGTGGAACCACATCAGCCCAGGTGGACACACGAGTGAGGCCAGCGGAGCCCCAGAGCCAGCCAAACAGCTCTGGACTCATGAGAAACCATAAATGGCTGTTGTTCCAAGCCCCTAAATTACAGGGTGTTTTGTTACGCAGCATTACCATGGCAACAGATAGCTGATGCAACTTGTACAGGGTTAAACATAATGCTGGCTCCCGAGAAAGGGTGTGATGTGTGACAAAGGCACAAGGTGGACCTTCTCCACCCTGACTCTTGTTGTTCCTCCTGAAATTGTCTTCCCCAATTCTTCATTCTCTGGGCAACCTTTGTTGTTTCTTTCTTTTTTTTTTTTTCCTTTCTTTCCTGCAAGGTAAGATCAAGGAAAGGTTGTAGAAACAAAGCGCAACATTTTTCTTCTGTGACAGTCCTGTATTGGAGGGTTCAGCGTGAACCCCACTCTGGGGCGTCCCTGTAAAGAGAGCATCAGGCAGCGACAGCAAAGCGGCCTGAGGGCGTGCCCACTGATGGTGAGCAAGCAGCCCCGCTCCCTGCCTTCTCCTGTCCACAGCCCCGGACCCGCCCCTCCTGCAGCGCCAGGCCCAGCATTCCTGGCTGCTCGGACTAGAGACGATGCCTTGGAACGGAGCCAGCTTCAGGACTGCTCCTGGGAGTACAGGTGCAAGTGCAGGTCCTGGGACCTGTGGCGCTGCCTTCCCACCCCCACCCCAACACAGCATTGCTCAGACACCAGGACTGGGAATCACGGAGCCCGGTGCCACATTCCAGACAGGGAGATTGAGGCCGAGGAGGGGAGGAGTGCTCCTGTGTCTCACAGAGAGGGCACTCCAGGGCTGGGGAGGAGCCGGGATGCGTGTCCCAGGCATGTGCCCCTCTGTCTGCAGCCCTAGCTCGCCGAGAGGTGGGGATTTCAGACCTGTCGTGGAGGGACGAGGAAGATGCAGCCGGAAAGACCTGGAGGCCAGTGGGAGCTGGGAATGCCATCCCGGAGGCCAACGGGGAGGGCTCCAGGCGTGCTCTGCCGTGGACTCTCACGGCCTCGGGCACACTGCTTCCCCTCCTGAGGCTGCCACTTCCGCATCCCCAGGCAGCATGTCACGGTGGACAGGATGGTGCTGAGGTCACTCCCAGCCAGAGAGCTGAGGACAGCGAGGCTCGCGGCAGCAGGCAGAGGGGCTGAGCAGACACGGGTCGCTGGGGCCCACCGGGAGCTCACACGGGGGCCAGCAGGGGAACAGGAGCTGGAGGGGGCAGGTGGCTGCAGGAGGGCACCTCTGCCCTCCCCCACCTCAGGGCTCAGGAGAAGGGAACCCAGCAGCCTTTATGGAGCACAGCTACGTGCTCTCCATGGCTTAGCCCACTTAATCCTGACCACCACCGTCTGAGGTACCTATGATCTGGAAACCGAGGCACAGAGAGGCTCATTAGCTTGTCTGAGGTCACACAGCTGGATTTACCCCTGGGCAGGCTGGCAGTAGAGCTCACAGTGGCTATGGGCACCTGGGCTGGGAGGGCAGAGGCCCTCGGGACCCAGGAGTTGAGCCAGGGGCGGGGAGAGGCTCGCACACAGAGCAGGGGACACCATGCTCCTCTCTCTGACCCCACAGTCCCTCCATCAGCCACCTCTCCTTCACCTCTGTCTCCCTTGCTGGGCCACAGCCAGGGTGGGGGGTTCCAATGGTGGGCTCAAGCCCCCACTTTTTTTTTTTTTTTTTTTTTTGCCTCCTCCTGCCTGTGCTTTGGGACAAGTTATTCCAAAGCCCTGAGGGTCAGGTGCCTCCTTTCCAGATGGAGACGGTCCCCTCCCTCCTCGGCATGTTGGGGAAGGCAGGGGCCCAACGTGGAATGCCTGCCCTGGCCAGGCACACAGAGCCCCCGCAAGCCCCTCCCACGGGTCCTTCCCTGGGCTGTCAGCCTCCCTCATCTCCCCCTCCTGCCACTTACCCCCATCTTCATCCCTCCGTCCTCTCTGCCTGTGTGGCTGCCTCTCTCTGACTCTGTCCTCTTTCATTCTCTCTCTCTCTGTCTCTCTCTGACTCTGTCTCTCTCTGTCTCTGTCTCTGACTCTTTCTCACCATTCTTACACCTTCTCAGGGGACGGATGGCCCAGGACCCCTACCAGATCCTGGGGACACCCAGGCCCTGCTCCCACTTTTCATTGTGAACAGCAGGAGAGAGGAGGGCTGCTGCGGAGGGAGTCCACAAAGCCGCCCCTGCACCCTCCCCCCATGCTGTCTATGCAGGCTGCCTGTGGGGGAGCAGGCGTCTATGCAGGTTCCCCGGGGGGGGGTGGAGCAGGCGTCTATGCCCGCGGCCCGTGGGGGGGGCGCAGGCGTCTATGCAGGCGCCCCTGGGGGGGGGAGCAGGCGTCTATGCAGGCTGCCCAGAAGGGAGCACAGCGTCTATGCAAGCTCCCGCCTGGGGAGATCACCCTGCAATTTTCTACCCTGAGCCCCACAGCCTCAAGCCCAGAGTGCCTGTGGGAGTCGGCACCGGGCCAGGGCCTGATGATGGGCTTCCCACCAACGTGGCCTCAGATGATTCTGGGGTCTTCAGGGCCTGGTGTTCCAGGGCACTGCCCGGAAGCCCCCCTTAGGGGGAAAGGAAGGTCAGGAAACCAGTGGGAAGTACAAGGCGTCTAGATCCCTGGGACTCTGAGCCTGAGCCCTGGTCTGTCCAAAGGGGAAACTGAGGCCCAGAGGCCTGGCAGGTGCCTCTCCCAGGACCACCCAAGGAGCCTGGGACAGCACTCTGGCCAGCATCCATGTCTGGACCTGCCGGGATCACAGTCTCCCACCCTCCTCTCAGCGTCCGGGTCAGCTCCAGTGTGCAGGCACACCTCCCGCCTGGTCGAGGCTGCGGGAGGAGGCCACAGGGCTCACTGAGCCTTCCTGAGCCGCTTCCTCCACCGAATACACTCAAAGCTGTGCTTTACGACCTAACAGGGAACACGAGTCCCCTGGAGACCCCTGGGCCTAGGACGTCACCAAGGACGCTCAGCAGGGCCCGTGCTCGGAGGCCCGCGGCCCAGGGGACGGCGTAGTGCATGGTCAGTGTATGGGCTCTGACCCGCCTGGGCCCCCAGCCTGCCAGCTCCCAGGTTCCCCAACTGTAAAGCGGGGCTGATGACAGGCCACACCCCGTGGGATCCCAGTGCAGGTTACGGGGAGAACGGGCCTAAGGGGCTTGGTGACAGCAGCCTTTGTCACTGTCCCACAGGCACATGGAGGGCTAGAGGAGGCTTGACAGAGGACAGGTCCTGGGGCACAAAGGCAGGGGGCAGCGAGGGCCAAGCTGGGCAAAGTCAGGTGCTCGTTTAGGATCACAGGGAGGAATCGCTGGCACCTGGGGTAGGGTCGGAGCAGAGGACTTGGGATTCGGCGCTTGGTCCTAAAGGCAACGCTTGTCCCGAACACTGGCTTCTTGCCACCTGCTGACTGGTGTCAAGTTTCTTTTAAACAATCCTTTGGTCTTGGGCTTCCCGTTGCCCGCTCCTTCCCAGGCTCACTGGTCCCAGGGGCCCTCAGCCTTGGCTGAGCCCCTTGGCCTCTCACCTGGGTGGGGCGACCTGCCCCCCGCCTGTCTCCCCAGTGAGCTGCGGGCCCCTCAAGGGCTGGGCCAGCCCAGAAACGGGCGTCAGCAGGCCCTGTCTTCAGGTCACCATCGCAGTATCCCTGCCAGGGACACCTGGTGTGACCGTGTGACCAATGGAAAGCTCAGCCCCAGAGCAGCTCGCTCACCTCCCACGGCCAGCTAGGAGCGCCATGCCAGGGCGGGGCGGGGCTGGTCAGCTCTCGGGGAGCAAGGCTTGGATGAGAACTGGGCACAGAGTTGACCCTCCCCTCTCTGCCCTGGGAGGGGGGCCTACCCATTGCAGCTGAGGTAGGGGCACGCAGTGCCAACAACACGTGGGATTTTGTTTCTCTAGGGTGGCTGGCTGGGTGGGAAAGGAAAGGTGGAATGAGGATGTGGCTGGAGGTATTTACGTGCATTCTAGAATCGTCCTTGATCTGCCAGGTGCCTCCCGCCCCAGGTGAGACAACTGAAAGACATACGGGTTCTCATCAGCCCAGCCCAGGAAGCAAGGAGCAGAGAGGGGGCATCAGAGCTCAGACGTGGGGGCTGCCCTCTGCTCAGCCTGCAGCCTGAGGGGTGCGAAGGGGGCGCCTTCTGTGCCAAGACCAGGACGGGTGGATGTTGCCTGAGGACCCACAGCGGAGCTAAGAGGGCACGTTCCAGGAGCCGTGTGAACTTCCCCTCTGCAGCAGGGATTTGTTGATTTTCTGGCTTCCCACCACCCACTCCTTCCAAAAAGAAAAGAAAAACAACTCTGAATTTCTTTCAGCGAGCCCCCCTTTCGCTCTGGAGCCACATGACTCAAACTAGGTCAACCAGAGCACCAAATTCCCCTGGCAGAAGGGGTTGGTGCAGAGGTGGGCCTGTAGCCCAGCTGGTCAGGCAGAGAGAATCCCGGGACTAAGAGGAAGCTGCTCCCGAGATACTCTCTCTTTGCCACTGAGTGTCCGTCTGGAAAGGATGAGGGCTGCTGGTTGTCATCCTGCTTCCATGGGATCCAAAGGATGAATTCAACCCGGAGAAGACCCAAGAAAGGTAGCCTTTGAGGTGCAATACTGTCTGCGCCTCTGGATCAAGCTCTAACTGAAAGTGGATCTTTTCGGTTCTATCAGCCAATAAATGCCCCTGCGTGTGTAAGCCATTCTGAATTCCCTGTTCTACTTGCAGGCAAAGCATCCCTTCTAGAGGAGAGACACATGACCTAGAATGCCCTCCCCCTGCCCCCAGCCTCCCTCCAGCCCTCGCTCCTCTGATCCCTCTCCCTTTGTCCTAGAGTCAGCAGGAGCCCTGGCGGGTAGCTTCCAGGCCCAGGGCCACTGTGCCCTGGGCCCCATCTTGTCCTTTGGTCCAGGGGCCCTTGTGGTCAGGCCACTACTCTAAGAATGTAGGGTGTCCAGGTGGCCAGGGGTGCAGAGCTAGAGCAGGGAGCCAGAAAATCCTTAGCTGCTGCAGAAACTTCTCCCAGGGCCGGAGACACAGGCAGGCCCCTCTGAGAGAGAAGGAAGTGGGAGAGAGAGGGGAGGAGAGCAGGCAAAGGGTCTCCCCAAGTCTGCCTAGGGCTCCACTTGCCTCCCCCACTGGGCTAGGTAATTCTCTGCCCTCTGACACCCACGCCCACTGTCCTCTTGTTCACACCCCTTCTCCCCACCAAGCTCATGTTGTGTCCCTCACGGCCCAGCTTCAGCACCATTCTTCCTCCAGGAAGCCCTCCCAGACTGTCCTGGACGGATGGCGAACACTGACTTCTTGGATTGCCTGAGCACATACCAACTCAGCTCTGTGTTAATTACCTGCGTCTGGAACATCAGCCTCATTCCTGCAGCCAGACTGTGATCCTTTGGGGGTTGGCGGGGGGAAAGATCAGGACTCAGTATGTGACCAGGACCAGAGCTCAAGGTGTGACCAGGATCAAGGTTCTGTGTGACCAGGACCAGGGCTCAGTCAGTGTATGGCAGGGTTCAGGATCAGAGTGTGACCAGGGCGGGCCAGGGCTCAGTTGCCACAGCCCCTCCCTCGGTGGGGAATTTCTCTTCAACCAGGAGAGAATCTGGGGCCAGCATCGCCTCCCAGCGCTCCCTTTGCTTTGTTCTGCGCCCCCCGCCCCCCTCACCCCGGGGCCAGAAGCCAGCCTCAGCCCTTCCTGCAGGTGCCCCGCTCTCTACCCCTCCCTCACTCCCACCTTCCCAGCTGGAGCTGCCTTCTTGCCCAAGAGAGGAGGAGTGAGCTGCCAACGGCTCCCGGCTCCCATCACCCTGCCACTCTGTACCACAAGCTCTGACTCATTGTTCTCCTTCCCGGTAATTGTGTTCAAATAATTTGTGAGACTCTCAACCAATTCATCGTGATTCCCACGAAGCCCTGAGCCATCTCCAGGGCTGTTGGACAGAAGGGGGGCAGCAGTGCCGGCTGGCGGCCTGAGGCTCCAGGCTGCTGATGGCGGCTCTGCCCAGAAGTGCACCAAGACCCGGCCTCCGTGGCTCACCTTCAGGATGGAGCAGCCCCAGGGAGCTCGTGGCCAGCCCCTCCCCCACTCCTGCATTGGGCCACCCACTTTACCCAGCCCCCCGTCAGATCCGTCCCCAGCCCAGCCTTCTCTGCCAGTTCCAGACCCACAGATCCCCACTCCCCAGACACCCCAGGGGCACCTCAAATCTGCACGTCCACAGCCAAACCCGACACCAGCCTTTGCTTGTCCACCTCTCGGGCTCAGAGCCAGGCAGACCTGGGGTCACGCCAGCACCTTCCATTTCCGGCTGTGTGACCTTAGGTGAACGTCATAGCCTCTCTGAGCTTGTTTCCCCAGTGGCAATATGGGGACCCTGAGAGCTGCTTTGCAGGGTCACGGCTCATTCAAGATAGCCCATGACGAGTGTCCGTCCAGGGCATGCTGGACACACATGGAGCTGTCCTGCCAGTGGCTGCTGGTGCCTCGTCCTGCCCCCAGCCCTGGCTCTTGCCCAGGCAGCCCCGCGTCTTCCTGACTCCAGGTGGGTAACCGGGCCCACAGCCTGGTCGGGCCCTCACCCGGGCACAGCCACAGCCCCTTGGCACCAGCTGCCCAGCTCCTCCTTAGCAGCTGGCACCACCTGCTCCACAGCATCTGGCCCAGCCTTGCCGGGCAGAGTGATGGCCCTGCTCAAGGCACTGCCCCCACCCAGCAGCGGCAGCCCCACAAGACCCAGGGTGGCGAGCAGCACGGGCCCCCCGCAGACCTGTCCAACTGCCTCGGGGCATGGAGGGGACAAAGAGGGGTCCATTGTGACAGGGCACCGTGGCCTGTGAGGAGAGAGGAGGCCTCAGTCCACCAGCAGAGGGGCTCCAATCAGTTTTGGTGGCTTTGCTTTGCTGAGTTTGCGGGTACAGGGGCCTGGGGTCAGGAGGATAAAGTCCCCCCTCCACTAGAAAGCCAGTGACCTGGAATCGAGCTTGAGATTCCCTGGCCATCTGCCATGCACCAACCGAGGGGCATTCAAGTACCGTGGGAGCTGGAAGACAGCCAGTCCCAGCTACTGCTGCCTCGGAGACCCAGAGGAGCACACATTCCAGAACCAAAGAGCCTATGTGGTCCCCAAAAGGGGCTCTTGGCAGTAGAGGGCAGTAATTCGAGGTAAAATGCTGCAGGAGCACAAAGAAGGCACGAGTCTCGTCCCCTCGGCCATCCCGGCAGGCTCCCTGGAGAAGGTGATCTCAGCCAGGCCTCAAGGTTGGGTGAGCAGGGGCAGAGGGGCAGGAGGGCCACAAGGGGCTTGAATTCTCCTCCTCGTGAGGGGGAAGCCGGAGAGAGTGGTGAGCCAGGACCATGGGGTCTGTGCTGGTGGAACGACAATGTCAGGGTGACGGGTCACGAAGCCCCCACGCGGGGGGACTTGAGGCTGAGGGCTTCAAGTCCAGGAGAACTTGAAGGCCCCCCGAGAAACTGAGCTTTGTCCAGTAAGTGAGGCGAGGCCTGAGCGAGCCGTGAACCTGATCTGGCTTTGAGGAGCACGCCCTGACTCTGCCAAGGGCACAGGCACCTGTGGGTCCTGGGACACTGCCCGCCTCTGGGGAGCGCTGAGCTGGGGTGCTCTGAACTGTGCCCCATCAGCCATGGTACCTGGACCTCCGGGCCCTGGGCCGGGGGCCTCGGCAAGAAGCCCCTTGCTGCACCACCCAAGCAGCCCTGGGGGCGTTGGAACAGGGCCTGCTCCCGACTCACCCTGGACCTGGAGAAACCACTTTCTCCCCCATGCTCAGCCTGGCATGCCTCACTCACGGGGCCCTGAGCTGCTGACAGTGGCGTTTGCTGAAAAGGAATCGTCCCCTAATTTATTCGGCCTCTCAGCTTCCATCTGCCATCCACGTCTCCAGGCGAGTGTGGCCGGGTTTCTGGAAGCCAGTGGCGAGCCTTCCCCTCCCCCAGGGGCTGCCGAGCCTTGGCAGGTGCTCAGGATGGGGACCGGGAGGGGCCAGGTGGGCGGGCAGCTCAGGTGGAGGGCAGGCTGTGGCTGGCGGGCACTGGCCAGGACCACCTGGGACTTGAGGGGCCGACAGGGGCTGCCAGGGAACCGAGAGAGCATCTAGGTCAGCAGGCCCTTGACAATGGGGAAACCGAGGCCCGGGGAAGAGAAGCCCCTGGCCCACGGTCGCAGGGCTCATTTGTGCAAGAGGCGGTGCTCTCAGAGCCAGGACCTCGGCGCCCTCAGAGGATCACTCATGCTCATCAGCCTCCACTCCTCACATGGGGGAGGTTGCCCACCTTGTGGGGGTCAGAGGTCATGAGGGAAAGGACTCGCCATGCCCTGGTGGCCCTGCGGAGCCAGAGGTGGTCAGTGGTCAGGCCTCGCACCCCTCTGAGGGATGGCGGCGTCCACGGCCTGGACCCCTCCGCTCTGAGCCACAGGCCTTGGCCTCTCAGGCTGGGGATGGACCCCCCACCTGTGTCCCAGGAATGGCACCTGTGCATCCAGGAGGGCAGGTGCCCCCTCACGAGGCAAAGGCAAAGGAGGCAAGACCCCAGGGGCAGCGCTCGGGGAAGACAGAGGCTGAGGGGAGCCGGGCTGCCCAGCCCTCATGGCCTCGCATCGCAGCCGCCTCCACCAGAAAGCTTTCCCTGATACGCACCCAGGACCTCTCATCGCCTTGGAGCCCTCGCAGCACATCTGTCCCCTTTCAGCTCCTCCTCTTGGCCCCTTTGAAGCCTTACTGAGCTGTTTTGTGTCTCTGAGCCATTGCACAGACTGTCCGCTATGCATCAAATGCCCTCCCCTTTCTCTTCCTGGCAAACTCCTACTCATCCCTCAGAACCCGGCTTGAGGACACCTCCACACAAAGCATGTCCTCGCCTCTGGATTCCCGTAAGCCCTGGGCTCCCCCGACCAGGGGACCTGCACTCTGGGTTGCAGCTGCCTGTTGAAGCTCCTCTTCCTCCTAGACATGGCGTGAGCCCTACTCATCGCCTGTCACAGGGGCAGCACACAGGTGGTGCCTAATAAACAGCGCGTGAACAAGTGAAGGACATCCTGTATCCTCATCTCGCCCCGCCACGGCCTCCCAGAGGCCAGCGGAGGGCCCCCCACGTTCTCCACGGGAGAGAGGAAGCCCGTGTTGGCCAAGCCCGGCACGGCGCCAGCTCCTGGCAACTGCACTTATGGCTCCTGAAGACCAGGCCAGGGGCGAGCCAGGTTGCCAGGGACAGCGCTGAGAGGCGGAGGGAGCACCTCCCCCTCATTTACGAAGCTCCCCTGGTGAGGGGCCTGGGGGTCTTCTCTAGAGGCCTCCTGGCTCAGCTGCTCAGAGACGGGACCCTCTGTGCCCTCTGTCCTGAGAGGACAGCTATGCCCAGAGGCAGGACCGCAGACCCCGGCGGCCTCTGAGGTGGGAGGGGCTCGGCTGGGCTCCTCCTACTGGGTGCCGCGTGGCCAGCAGCCCCTCCACGTCCTCTTGGAGCCTCAGTTTCCCCCTCTGTAAACCAGAGAAGACACCACTCCACAGCTCCCGCTGAGGCCGCGAGGAGTAACTGGGGAAGGCTGTCCATGCTCTGAGGACATGCCGAGGGCATGGCCACTGGCCGCTGTCCCCCTGGGGCCGCTGGCTGTGCCGCCCGACTCCACAGGGTGTCGTAGGCCACTGAGCACCGGCCCCCCTAGGTGGCCTGTCCAAGGTCAGGAGGGTCAGGGGAGCCCCAGCAGCTGGCCCCATCCACAGCTCCAGGCCCAGCCCTGACCCAGCGCCAGACCCCAGCACACCCCATGGGACACTGAGGTCTCTCGGGCCCCCTGAGCAGCCTCAGGCCAGTCACATCCGAGGAGGCAGCTCTGGCAGAGCCGCCTGCTCCCCATGACGGAGACGTCCCTCCCCAGCCTGAGGCCAAGACGTGTGGCTCACAGTGGAGGGGCCCAGGCCGTGGACGCCGCCATCCCTCAGAGGGGTCGAGGCCCACCTCTGACTCCAGGGGTATTAAACGGTCAGTAAAGTTTAAGACCCAGAAAACGGGCTTGAGATTGATGAAGGCTTATGGCCAGGGCCAGCTCCACAGCACTCACCGGCTGGCCCCTCCTGTCCCTCCACTGCCCCTGCCCCGCACACTCCGGCATCTCCCTCGGCCCCACGCAGGCCACGGCACATACGCCCCTCGCCAAAAGTGTCCCCAGGAGCCCAGAGGCCGGTGCCCCTCAGACAGAAAGCGTCCCTGCTGGAGCGAGTCAAGCTATGCCGACTGCCCCCACCCTCGAAACGATGGGGCGTCGCTGTCTCAGGTGTCCCAGGTCAGGTGGGGCATTTCCAGCAGAGCGAGGCCTGGCCCAGCCGGGCCGCCCTCCCCTGGCTAGGTCTGGAGCGCATTGCCCCCAGCTGTGGGCTCGGGCCTGCCTCCAGCCAGGGACCTTTCTGTCCACGCGGAAGGGTAGGGGAACCCTGGCCAGGTGCCCAGAGGCTGCCTGGGAAGGCAAACCAGGCCAGGGCCTCTCAGACCCTCCCCAAAGCTTTCGACAAGCATTGCATGGGGCGTCCGCTTGGAGTCAGGGCTGGGTGGGCACTGGGGACCAGAGGGGGTCAGACCCCATCACTGCCCCATCAAAGCGTCAAGGCCAGTGAGAGAGACAGACGAGGACAAGAAGACAAATTATTTCAAACATGACGACCAGGGCAGAGTGAGTGAACCCGGGGTTGGAGCCTGCCCAGGGAGGGGCCCCAGGCCCAGCCCAGGTCTTCCCAGAGAAAACCAAACCACACGTCCACAAGTAGAGGGCCAAGACCGGCGAGCTCCGGGGGAGGGAGGACGGCAGCAGGAGGGCTCCCCGAGAGCTCCTTTCCTGCTCGGGTCTCCCAGGCCCCGAGCCCCCCACCCCGTGCAGGCAGGGTTTGCACACGCATGTGTCCTCCTGTGGGGTGTGGCCCTCCCTCGGCATGTCCTAAGAGCATTTATCACCACGCTGGGATCCCCCCACTGAGACACACCAAGGAGCAAACATTCCCACTGAACAAACGGCACCACCCCCAGTCCCAGTGGCCCCAAATCCTGGCCCCTGGGGTGTCCAGGGTAGGGGGCGGATGTGGCTTCCAGGCCCCCGGCCCAGCCCACGCCCACTGCTGACGTAAATAAGCATCTGGCTGCCAAAGGGACCATGACGTTCCCCCAGATATCCCAGTGCCATTTTCCCCTCCATACCCCACCGCCGCCACCACCACCGCCACCACCAAGGTCTTCCTGGGCTTTCCAGCACAAACGGTTTTCGTCACCCCAGGACTCCAAGCGCCCTCTTTCCGGGTGAGAAGGGGGGCCCGACAAGGCCTGGCTGGTGGCCTTGGGCACTGCCCTGGCTCCTCACAAGGACACGACCCCCGCTCCTTCCATTTTAAGAAGCTTCGCACCCAACTTCAAACGCACAAGATGAACCCAAGGAGCCAGACTGAGGCCAGGTGGGAATTTCGGGGAAGCTCAAGACACCCCGAGGGAAAGCTGGAGGCCAAGGGTCAGGCGCAGTTTGGGGGGGCATGTCTTCCCAGGAGGCTGGGCCACGTGGAGCGAGCCACGGACCTGGGACAAGACCCGGCTCTGCCTCCTTAGCTGTGTGGTCACGTGGCCTCTCTGAGCCTCCTCCTCCTTGTCTAGAGAATGGGGCTAAGGGGCCCCGTGGTGAGACCCACGCAGGCTGCTTCGGGGAAGCCCTCCCCTCCATGAAAATCCCTGCCCTTCCCGGGTTGCAGGCCCAGCACGCAGGCGCGAGGGCAGCGCCTGGACCCCAGGCCTCTCCGCCTGGAGACGGGACCCCGCCACCCCCTGAGCCCCTCCAGGCCCCCTGGAGACCCGGCCCTGGCCCAGGCAGTCCAGCAGCTCAGCGGGGGGCAGGTCTCTTTCGGAGGCTCCTAAGGTGGCTCTGCAGACAAGGAACGGGGACCTCGGGGGAGCCAGGCTGCCCTTCTGCGCCTGCAGCTGCCTGGAAGAAGGGAGGCGTAGCGCCGCCCCTCCAAGGCAGAGGCCCCCAAGTCATGTCCCACACAACACAAAATCCCGAGAGGATCTACTGGAGGAAGATTTTAGGTCAAAGATGTCTTAGCACGCACGGCCCAGCCCCCTCTTGGCGAGACTCACAGACGTGAGCGCATTAAGAGCATGCAGCGGAGGAACCTGTGCAAATATTTCACCCAGTGCTCCCAAGCTCGCCCCAAGACGCAGAGTCCCCCAGCCCCTGGGACAGCGGTGCTGACAGGACCCCCCAGGAGGCCCCAGGCCTCAGCGGGCACTCGTCGTTGGGGCAGGGAGCACAGGGTGGTGACTGCTCCAGGAGCGCACAGTCAGGACAGACGGACCTCCTGTCCCACCTCAAGGCTCGCCTGAGCCAGCTGGCCTTCTCCCCACCTGCCTCCGTGCCCTCCTGCACCCACTCCCACCTGCCCCCTCCTCGAATCAGCATTCAGCTTTTCCCAGGGCCTCCCCAGCCCAGACTGTGCCCCCTCACGGCCTCCCACCCGCCTCGCTGACCCTCCCACCCATTGGCCCCCGGGGCTTGGCTGGAGCCTCCACCCTTGAGGTATGTGAGCTCTGAGCTCTCCAAAGAAGGATCCAGGGACATCGATCTTCCAGGGGTGACTCAGAGGGTGCCCGGGTCCCCGAGGCTTGGTCGGCGAACAGGAGAGAGCGACTACTCCTGCTTTATTAGGGCACATGAACGCCCCACGAGCTTGCCGCCCCAGCTCTGCTGTGCTGCCGTTAGGTAGGCTGTATGTCTCTCCAGCTTCCCCAGGGACCCGCTCGGAGCTTACCCAGAGACTCGTCCAGCTGACAGCACTGCCTTCTAGACCTCTTGAAAGCAGCTTTATGTGGAGCTGACCCGTCCACGCAGCCCCCCTGCTGCACCGACCAGGCTGCCAAGGCTGCAGGCCCGGGACCCGGAGAAGGGGATCAGGCTGGGTCCTCTGTCCCTCTCTGGGTCCGTGTCCTCTCCAGCAGCAGCATCCTCAGGCCACCACCTCCAGCTAGCATTTTCAGAGGACTTGGATATTTTCACGTATGCAGTCTCATTTTACCACCTCCATGGGGGAACTTTCCACACCCAGCTCATGGATAAGGAGCTGAGGTTCAGAGAGTACCCCGCACCCCAGGTCCCACTGCAGAGGGCGAGGGGAGACTGTCACCTACCTCACAGGGTCACTGTAAGATATCAATGAAAGCCTGTGTCTGCACAAGCCATCAGCCCCTGCCTGTGCACATGACAGCGCTGGCAAGTGCACTGGACCTGGCCCTGCCCGCCGCTGCCCAGCCCCCTGCCCAGGCCCTGCCCACCTCCCTGCCCAGCCCCTGCCCAGCCCCTGCCCACCTCCCTGCCCAGTCCCCTACCCAGACCCTGCCCAGCCTGTGCCCAGTGCTTTACTGCCAAAGACTTGTTTTTATCCACATTCATCTCATTTAATCCTCACATAAACCCAGAGAGGGACCAGCACCCCACTTCTCAGATGTAGAAACCGACAGACAGGCTCAGATCCCTCTGGCTGGCATGCTGCCCGCCCAGGCTGTAAACTCAGGTTGGTCCCACGCCTCGCCCCTGCGCCTGGATACAGAAGCCGCAGAGTCTCAGAGGCTGGAACACGGCGCCCAAACATGCCTCAGGACTGCCCCTGGGCGGTGGGTGGCTGCCACCCCTGCCCCCTTGAGGTGAGCTTGTTACTGGGCTCTTTGCAGGCTGAGTGGTCCTCTGAGGCTTCCAGGACAGCATGGGGCAGAGGCGCCAAGAGATAGGTGGAAGCTGGAGGTGGGAAGCCTCCTGGGCCCAGGGGAAGCAGGACGGGGCAAGAAATGCTTCTCACAGGAGTCAGACCGGACCCTGCACAATGGCATGTCCTGGCCAAGCTCTCCCTTGTCCTCGCAAGTCACTTGCCCAGGAGTGCCTCCCACACCTGGGACACTGGCCCCAGCGTGGCAAGGCTTCAGCAGAGCCCCACTGCCCATGGCCATCCCCTGGCTGCCCAGCGTCTCGACGCCTGTGCCAGCTCCTGAGAAGCTGCTTCTGCCACCCGGTCCCTCTTCCAAGCTGCCCACTGGGGAGAAGAGCTCCGTGCTGTTGTTCACGGTGCTGGCCAGTGGAGCCGCTCGCCCTTTCAACCGAGGCATGGCCTGGGGGTCTAATCCACCCCTTGACATCTCCACAAGTGGGGACACCGCCAGTTACGCCATGAGTTCTATAAACCTCACACCTCGGAGCCCAAGCCTCTTCACGGTGCCAGATGAGCGGAGCCAGGCGCAGGCCGGCTGCCAGGGGGTGAGGGGGGCTTCCATGTGCTCCGGGCCTGGGGGTGGGCAGGAGCGCCGGCCACCAGCTGAGTGGCTGTGACAGATCGATGTCCCTTTGAGATGGTATCAGAGACTTGGTGTCTGATCTTCTGCAGAAGGAGGATGGAGAGGTCACAGCCCCCGAGGCAGCCCGCAGCCCCAGCTTCTAGGAGAGGCTGAAGCGCCAGGCCTGGCCTCGGGGCCCCGATCCCAGCAGGTCTCGGAGGGGCAGAGCCAGGTGACCGCCAAGAGCTCTTCATGAGGTAAGCACCTCACCTTTGTAAACTAATTGTAACCCCACAAAACACAGAGAGATCCCCCCTGTTCAGCTGGGGAAACAGAGGCTCAGAGCAGTTAAGTCACTTGCCTGAGCTCACACAGTGGTGAGTGGTAGAGCCAGGCCTTGGGACCAGGCAGCCATGCTCTGGTGCTTTCGTCACCCTGCCGAGGACAAACGCCAGCGGCCGACCGCATCTGGGACCTGAGCCTCAGCAGCAGTGTCACCCTGGTACCCCACTGCGGAACCGGAGCTAAAGGGTCTCCTAGGCCCAACCTCCAGGCAGCTCAATGCAGAGCCACCCCACGATGCATCTTCATCCACCGCCAGGGCCAGGAGCCTCCATCCCTCCAGCCAGCAGGGACCGCTGCGTCCCTCGTGGGGGGACATGTAGAAATCTTGTCTCACGGAACTGATTCAGCTTTGGACAAAGAGCTCTCTGGGAGGCAAACAGGAGGGGAGGGGAAGGAGGGTCAGACCAGGAGTGTAGAGGCAGGACAGGCTGGGGGCAGCAAGCCCAAGCCAGCCCACGTGCCTGGAGCAGAGGGGTCCTGAGCTCTGGGCTTAAAGGGTCTGGGACCCCCTGATTCCAACGGGGTTCTTACTCAGGGCTTGGCGGCACCTTCACCAGGCTGGTAGCACCAGGAATCTCTGAGCAGTCATGGGGACAGCAGCAATCTCAGAGTCAGTTGTCCCCTTCTTCCTCACTCTGAGGGAAACTGCGTTTGAGGGAAATTGAGGTGGAATTTCAAGTGGGGAGGGGAGGGCTGATGGGGGCTGGAGGCCAAAGCATTGGCCAGGCAATCCAGGCCCTCAGAATCCAGTCTAAGAACCAAGGTAGTAGGGAGCTACTGATGACTCTAAGGAGAGGGCCTTGGCCTGGTTTTCAGAAAACAGAGAGAAAGGCATTGCAGGGGAAGGAATGGGTGAGGTGTGGTCACAGCAGTCAGGACAGGGAGCCAGCGAAAGCCAGTGGGGAGAAAACCCATCAGACCAGAACATCAGGAAGCCTTCACGGCCACATGCCGTTGATAGTACCAGGTTGGTGGTGGGGAGCCATCGATGGTGCTGGATCAAGGAGAGATGGCATCAGAGTCAGGGTTTGAGAAGGTGAATCTGAGTGTGGCAGGAAGGTGGATGGGACAGGGGAGGCCCTAGACAGGGAGACCTGTGAGGAGGCCACGGCGGCTGCTCTGGCCGTGGGTGTTGAGAGCAGAGCTGGGCAGACGGGAGGAGGGGCCACCCACAGGCGGTGTCTCTCCCAGACTTCAAGGAGCAAAGCTGCCCTGGCCAGCCTGGGGCAGTGCTCATGTTCCAAAATACCCCCATGCCCTCCATCCACCACCTCGGCCCCTGGCCAGCCCTCCCTGCTGGGACGCTCACAGCTCCAGCCTCCGCACCTTCGCAGGTTCCATTTCCTCTTGCAGGAACGTCTTCCTCTCCTTGTTCACCCGAACAACTGGTAGAACCACCAGGACCCGACTCCCCAGAGAGGAACGGCTCTCTCCTCTCCGAGCCCCGAGTCAGGTGTCCCCTCATCACCACCACCCCGCTGACCACAGCGGGTTTCAGGGATTTCCACCTAGCCTGGTTCGTCCACGTGAGTGAAACACACATTCCAGCCATGGTGTGCGATGGAACCTTCTAGAAACAAGCCACACATTTCAGAGCAATGGGCTAAGAGGGTTTCGCTCATTGACCATCTCAAGGCAAGTTTCCTCTTTGCAGACTTTGTACTGAATACTCTTCCCCACCTCGTTTCCTGGGACCAGACAGACCTTCCATAAAGTTGGAATATTTTTAAATTTAAAAGACAAATTTAGAAGTGGCATGTATTTCTAATGCTAAGATGGCACTCACTAACAATATGCAGGCACCATTTTAAATGCTTGACTTAAATTAATTTTTTTAATCTCCCATAACAATCCTTGGAGGGGAGGTATTATATATACCATCCCCATTTTGTAGATTAAAAAACTGAGGCATCGAGCGATTGCGTTACTTGCCAAGGTGCCACAGCTATGAGCAGCTGAGCTGGGATTCGAACCCAGGTCGGCCACATGTGGAGCCCACATGTCAACAAGAAGAGTGGGCCTCAGGGTTACCATTGCAAACAAGCTGAAAGCCACACTCCTGCCCACCCTCCGCCCCTTGATGCCTCTGGGTCTTTGAACATGTTCCTTTCTGCCTACCCTGCTATGTCCTGACTGGAAAACCCCTCTTCACCCTTCAACATCCAGACACATGTTTCCTTCAGTGAGTTCTTTCTCACTCACCAAAGAGTAGTCACGTTAGCATCCCTGCCCCACTTCCACAGCCCAGTCAGCACACACTGCAGCTGGCTTCCTCACAGAGCTCAGGGATGGGGAGGGATGTTTTTTTCCTCCACCCATCTGGGAAGGGCTCAGGATCAGGGGCTGTCCATGGAATGTTCACCCTTGGACCCCTAGGGCCTGGCATGGAGGGGGAGCTTGGTGAAAACTTATGGAAGGGATGAGTATTTGCTGAAAGGATGGATGGATGGATGGTGGATGGTGGATGTTTGGATGGATGAAAGGTTGGGTGAATGGATGAGTGGATGGATGGATGGGAGATGGATGGATGGGTGGATGGATGGATGGTGGATGGTGGATGGATGGATGGATGAAAGGTTGGGTGAATGGATGAGTGGATGGATGGATGGGAGATGGATGGATGGGTGGATGGATGGATGGTGGATGGTGGATGGATGGATGGATGGATGAAAGGTTGGGTGAATGGATGAGTGGATGGATGGATGGGTGGATGGATGGATGGTGGATGGTGGATGGATGGATGGATGAAAGGTTGGGTGAATGGATGAGTGGATGGATGGATGGGAGATGGATGGATGGTGAATGGATGGATGGATGGATGGATGGTGGATGGATGGATGGAAGAAAGTTGGATAGACAGGTGGATAGATGGACGGTGAGTGCCTAGAATGCAGAAGTCTGAGTGGGCCAAGGTGGAGTGTTGGAACCGGTAGACTCAGCAAAGGCTCCCTAGGGAATGTGAGGCCCACCTGGGCCTTGAAAGATGGGCAGGGAGTGAAAGGGCAGGGTGAGGAGGAAGGCATGAGAGGCCAGGAACAGCACGGAGGGGAGAATGGGCACAGCAGGTTCAGGGCCTAGAGAGGACAGGAGCAGAGCTCTGCTGGGGTGGGGGTTTCTCTCCCCCAGGCCTCCCGGAGCTCAGTGCAGCAGCAGAGCCCTGGCTGCCAAGTGTCTGCGCCTGCAGGGGCCTGGCACCCAGGGAGCGCAGCCTGTGTGCGTGTGCGTGTGCGTGCGTGGTGGAGCAGATGCAGCGTTAGTCACACGGCACACCTCAGGCGCTCGCTGATCACGCAGGCACTAATTTGCTCCCATCTTTCCCACACAAGGCCGTCGCCACAGTCATCAGGAGCAGCAGGGGTAACGGGCACAGACGCAGGCCCTGCAGGGGGCCCGACTGGGGGCCAATGGGGCCGGGCACTGGCCGGACTTGGGGGTCCCCGGTCCCCTTTCAGAGGTGAGGACACTGAATGTGTGAGAACCAAGTCTGGCTCTTCGCTGACGCCCGCCTGAATCCGTGTGCACATGCATGTGTGTGCACGCGTGTGCGTGTGTGTCCACAGGTCACCCAGGACCCCTGCTTGAGCGAATGCTCTGCGGTCACCGTCCTGAAATTATCAATCTTTTTTGAGCAAGGGGGTCCCACATTTTCATTTTGGACTGGGCCCCGCAAGTATTGCAGCCGGTCCTGACTGTGGGTGGCTGTGATCAGGCAGCCCTGGGGTCAAATCCTGCCTTTTCTGCCACAGGACCTCGCCTCTCCCAGTGGGCCCGTCCCCGGGAAGCAGGTGCAGCCCCTGAGGCTTAACCCAGCCGAGTCCCGGACGCCCCAGCCCGGCCTGGCCGGCCGCAGGCTCCAGAATCACCGCGCCCCCTGCTTGCCCGCCCCTTGCCCCCTGGGCTGCTGGCACAGGCCCGGACACAGGTCGTGCCGTGTGCCCCAGGGATAAGGGAGAAGACCACCAGGGAGGCAGGGCGGCAGAGAGATGAGGCTGCCAGGCAGCGGCCCCCGGCCTCTGGGCCACAATTAACGAGGCCGGGCGGCCCACACGCCGCAGCAGAAGGCGCCAGGAGATGATTGCTTACAAAATGTACCAATTACCACCGCGCCTTCCCTGCCCGCCCCCGCCACCGAGCAAATAAACACATCAGCTGCCAGGCCTGCATCAGCCAGGCTCAGAGAAGGCCCAGAGGCGGGCGGGCATGGGGGCAGGGGGCTGGGAAGGCCACCTCCCTGGGTACAGCAGGAGAGTGCTGTCCGCACAAGCCCTCGGCAGCAGATGAGACTGTGAGCTGGCAAGAGACGTGGCGCCTTTGCCCAGGAACAGGGCTAAGAGGGAGGTGGAGAAAAGGTCAAAGGCAACTCCAGGGACCTCCACCCCAAAGCCATCATCTAAGGGGTGCCCCCAGCTGCAGGTGGGTGCACTGGGGTGTGGACATGCAGCTGGGAACTCCAGGGCCTCTCGGGGTTTCCCTCTGGGCCTCTAGAGCCACTGGCTGTGCCCCACACCTAGGGCATATGTGTGTGTGTCTGTGTGTGCATGTGCATGTAGCTGTGTGAGCCCGTGCTCACGTGCCATGTGTGCATGTGTGTAACTGTGTGTGCACATGTGTGCCCATGTGTGCATCTGAGTGTGTGCCAATGTGCACGTCTCTGTGTGCTCACATGTGCATCTGTGGGTGCATGTGTGTCCATGTGGTCAGGTCTCTGCATGTGTGTCAGTGTGCATGTGTGTGCACACGTCTGTACCAGCACGTTTCCTACACGACCAGTCCAGACGGGGGTGAGTGGGAGAAGGAAGCTGGTTGAGTCAGGGCTCTCTGTGTGGGTGGGCCTGGGCCTTCCATCCGACCTGGGCCAGCCTGGAGGAGGCGGCCAAGGAGCAGAGGGAGACTGAACCTCACCCTCAAAGCACTTGGGTCGGGGTGCGGGGGCAGAGAGCCTCCTGGGGGTGTTAGCAGGCAAGGCCTGGGACCCTGTCCAGGCCACAGAGGGGCCTCTGTCCTGGGACGGGGGAACGAGGGGCCAGAGCAATGAGGCAGCTGAGGGAGAAGAAAGCAAGGAGCTCACAGAGCCTGGATCACACACACGAGCAGGCACACATGCTCGTGCACATACAGTCGTGCACACACAGACGTGCACGTGTCTTCCCCACACTCCAAAGCCCCAGCTACAGTCTCCAGGTTACTTTTTTATAATCAGACTTTGGTACATGCTCAGAGCCAATGGGCCCTGGAGGCCCTGCTCCAGCCTCTGCTGGGATCCTGCAGTGACGGGAAACTCACTACCTCTGATAGATGGGAACAAAGGTTCATAGAAACCCCAGCAACTTTCAGGGGTTGGCTCCACCACTCATTGCTGGCTGGGCCCGTGGGCTCGTCACTCGAGTTGCTAAGCCACAGTTTCCTCCCTTGGAAAATGAGGTCACAATTGGAGCAGCTGCGTTGGAGAAGGTCTGGGGGCTCCCCCATCACTGGAGCCATGGCTCACCCTCACTCTGCACGCAGTTTTGGGGCATTGCCCAGAGTGTCCTCACATCTTCTCCAGGCCTGGCCATCCACACGGAGCCCCTCAGGCCTCTTCCTCTCCCCTGCCCCCTCCCCATTCGGGCCCCCTCCAGGGGTGTGACAGGCCTTGGAGAGTGGCTGGGCCTGAGGCCTGGGCTCAGTGACCACCCCGCCTGACCCCCGCCCCCTAGGCAGCAGGTCCACATCTGGACTCTCGTCCCAGACAGGCACGTGCCTCCACCTCCCTCCCGCCTCCTCTCCTGCATTTTCAGCACATGTCAGAGCTAAATGGGGGCAGCTGGTGGGGGGCACAGGAGGGAAGGGCGGCCCGCGGTCGTTCATCACAGAGGGCGCTGCACAGCCCACTTGCCAGCTGCGCCCCCTGCAGACCTGCCTCCTTCCGCTTTGAGCTGATGCTTCTGAGGGGTCTGGGGTACCGGGCGCAGACCAGGCTCCTGACTTCCTCAGCCAGAAGCTCGCGTCCACTGAGCAGCCTCTGCCGGGAGCTCCTCCCCAGCTGCCCCCCACCAGCTGGGCCTGAACTGACCCGTCCCCCAGCTGGCCGAGCGGACACCACCCGGCTCACTGCCGAAGCAAGGGAGAGACGGAGCCTGCCCTGGAGCCACTCCCTGCCCCCTGCAAGGTGCAGAGTGGGGAATTTACGGGTAGCATGTGGCGTGAGCCCTGGCACCCGCGCCCACCCCGAGCATCCCCTGGCCACTGCCTGCCCTCTGAGTCTCCATCTCCTCTGCATGGGGGTGGGGACAGTAGAGCCGACTGTGGGGATGGAGAATGGCCAGGGCTGTAGCAGGCACGGCAGGGACCCCCATGGCAGCCAGGGCGGTTGTCATGCTGAGCCACCATCCCCGTCTCATTCCCTGCTGAGCCCAAGCTGGGCTGCGAAGGGCGAAGCACACACCCCCTCTGGACCAGGTGACCTCTCAGCAGGTCTCAGCCCAGCTGAGTCCTGATCGGCCCCCAGGCTTCCCCTGCTGCTGCCACTCGCCGAAAGCCCCTCCACTGCTTGAACCGAGGCCATCACCCAGCACCTCTTCTCTCTGCCTGATGTCAGCTCTCAGAGGCCGTGGTGGCCAGGAGTAGGCCCTCCTTCCAGCCCCCGCCAGGTGGCAAGGCCGTGGGCAGGTCCTCGGATTGCCTGAGCTTCGGTCTCCTCGTCCAGAGAGTGGGGACGAGAACACAGAGGGCTCACCCTTCCTGACCGCTGGTGGCGCAACAGCCCCTTGCCAGCTGAGGCTCACGCTGCCTCTCTAAGCCTCACGCCAGCCCTGGAAGTGGGTCCTGGTTTTACAGGTGGGTCTAACAGACAAGGAGACCGAGGCCCAGAGAGGTCAAGCCACCTGCCTCAGGTCTCACCGCAGTCCGTGGAGCAGCCAGGTCCTACGCAGGTCTGCGTGACCCCACAGCCACCATCCTGGTCCCTCACTGTGGGTGCACAGGGCTGGGTGCAGGGCAGGGCAGAGGATGGGCACAAAGCTGCTGGACCCGTCGCCGCTGCCATGTCTCCCTCTGGCCCCAAACCAGATTGTGGCCAAACGAAGGGGGAGGTGGTGTCTCCATCTGTGCCCCCAGCCCGGCCCCTCACCCCAGCACAGGGCCCTGGCAGGCAGGTGTACCCAGGATATCGCTCGACCATCACTGCACAGGGCTTCAGGGACTGAGAAGAGCGTGCATCATCCCTGCACCCCAGGGTTCACAGGTCACGGGAAGGGGGCAAACCAGACCAAAGGGACGAGGCCCAATGGCTGGAGCCCCTGCAAAGCGCCAGCACCGCAAGGCATTCACCCAGCTTCTCTCTTAATGGCCCTAACAATCCTGCGCAGTAGGAATGATTACCCTCTCTGACAGGTGAGGAAGCTGTGGTTCAGAGAAGAAGACATCGGTGTAACAATAGCCACCCTGGCTGAGCAAGTACCCAGGAGCCGGGTTGCACGGGCCAGCGCGCAGCCCACGGCACAGAGGGGATGCGCAGGCTGGCACAGCTGGTGAGTGGCAGAGCCAGGCTGCATGCCTGCAGGCAAGCAGTGCCAAGGCCCAGCTCACCAGGCTCAGCCTCATTTGCTGCATGTAGCGGCACCGAGTCCAAGGGCTTTATCTCCCGCCAGCAGCTTGTGAGGCTCCCCGGGGCAGGCCCAGCCCCCGCCTCCCCTCCTCCTTCCCAGATCCAGCGCGGCCTAGGCACCCCTGAAGTGGTTCAACAGATAGACTTGAGTTTACAGCAAGGGGAGCTGAGCAAGCTGTGGGTACTGGAGACGGGACATTTATCTTGTTTGACTGTTCTTGGAATGTCAACAATGAATGCCAAGATGAACGATGAATAAAAATATTCCCAGAAATAACGAGAGCCATGTTCCCCAGACAGATACAGGACTAGGATAGGGGGTATGGGGAAAGGGCAGGTGGGATGTGGGATTGGGACTTCTCAGCCCGGGCACCCCATGGCCAGACAAGCCCCTTCCCCTGTCCGGGGCCTGGGGCCCCCTGATGAGCCACCAGGAACGAGGGGGAGGTGGTGGCAGCCAGGGAGGCACCAGAAGCCCCTTGGGAGCCCTCCACCGCTTGGCAGCTTCTGTGCCCACCCACGCAGCAAGCTGGAGTGCCAGGGAGTTGCCGCCCTCCCCCAGGGTCACGGGAGGGGCTGGGCAAACCCCCGGCTGCCCTGCACCTCGGGTGGCACGACGCGGCCCCACACTGGACCCAGGGCTTCTCCAGCAGCTCTCAGCACCGCCGCCCACCGCGGGGTGGCTTGGTAACAGCCACTGTGGGCCACCTCCCTTCTACCCTGGTCACCTCCCCCTCCCCGCCCGTGTTTCCCCCCAGACAACGGCTTGCACTTGGATGCTGGTCCCAGGCTCCACTGAGGGGGACCTGAAGCAAAGACAAAACGTCCCACAGCGTTTCCAGCCCCTCCCCATCCCCGCGGAGTCCCGCAGCCCGGGGAGTTGAGGTTTAAGCCCCGGCTCCTCGTGGCCCCGTCCGTGGAGCCACAGGCCCGTGTCTGGGCCCTTATGGGTGGAAAGGCTCGAAGGGCCCTCGAGAAAGCTGAGCGGGATGACACAGGAGAGGCCTGTCGTTCTCCCCTCCTGCTGGTTCAACCCCTGATACTGCTCCCCGTCACTTTCCTTCTCCGTCCCCAGGGCAGCGGGGACCCCAGACCCACCGGCGCCCTCAGATTTCACCCTGCGCCACAGCAGCTTGATTTTCCCTAACAACCCTAACCAGCCATGGCCTCCCGCTAGCCCCCATCAACCACAGCCCTATAGCCTGACCGGCAAGACCCTCAGCGGGGGCCCAAGCCCCCTTTAGAGCTGTTTCCATCTAACCTCCAGCCAGTGAGGTGGACATGCCCCCAGTGAGGTAGACACACCCCCAAGTGATGGACACACTCCCCGTGAGGCGGACACGCCCCCAGTGAGGTAGACACGCCCCCCTCATACAATCAGGCTAAAATCAGCCTCCACCCGCCAGGCCAGAGGAAGTAGTAAGTAGCACGAAACGTAACTGTCTAGTTACCCTTGCTTAAATTAGGTTTTAGTTATAATAGAAAATTCATTTTGAAATACCAAGAAAAGCCAGAGTGGCACTTTCACCTATATGAAAGGAGCCTGGAGGTGAGGCCAAAGACGTCTGGAACAGGAAGGCAAGGCCATCCGCCCTTCTGAGCCAACGGGAGCAAAAAAGGGAGAGCTCAGGGACCCAGTGTCCTCAGAGGCCGCCCCAAGGCCAACCAGCCCCACCCTCTGCTCAAGTTCAGGGTCCTGGGGAGGGCCCTGGGGCCGCACAGTCTCGTGCCCTCCCTTCGGGGGTGGGGGCACCTGGAGCGGTGACATCACAGACATCCTGCCTGCCAGAGCACCTGGGTCCCCTCCACTGGCCTAGGGGGCAGCATCGGGGGCCATGGTCAGGAGACTGGGTTTGGGAAGCCGAGGCAGAGCGGCAGGGGGGGTGGGGGGTGGAGGGGGCAGGAGGGCGGGCGAGTGGTGAGGCGAGCGGCAGCTGTGCGCAGCTGTGGAGGGAGGGCCCTGCCATGCCTCCGGAGTTAACTGCCCCGCGCCATCCGCTCGCTCTGAGTAATTGCGTGCAGGGTCACCCTCAAGCCGAGAAAACAACACGAAGCAATTCGGGGTCTCAGATCCAAACGAGATGAGGTTAAACCTGAGAATGAGTCAGTGGAAAACGGAGCATGGCAACCCACTTAGATTTTGTTCCGTAATGAGAAAGAAGCGGGGGTAGGGACTCAGCTGCTTGCTCCCCAGAAAGAGAGCAGGATGAGGGTCTTCAGTGCCAGCGGCTGGGGCTGGGGCCCTCAAGGAGCCCACGGGGACCCCGGGCCAGACAGTGCCTCGGAGGTGCAGTGCAATCCTTCAGACAGAGCGTGGCGGGGACAGATCTGGGGCCAGAAGGGGCTGGGCTGGCGCTGCGCCCTCCAGGGACCCCACCTGAGCGAGGCCGCGGTGGACAGGGCAGGGCCCAGACCCCCGGGAGCCAGGAGCAGGGAGGGGCCTGGCTGCCTGCTGAGCCACCCCGCGCTCCGGGGCTACTCGTGTGCCCAAGGCATAGGGTCGGACAGGGAGAGCCCTGGCTGCGATTGGGCATGGGGGTTCTCAGCCGGCCAGACGGCCCCAGGGACACTGGACCCTGGACTTGCTCCCTACGCCCTGCGCAGGGATGGGCAGGAAGAAAGGCCTTCCCTGGAGAGGCCCCTGGCGCCCGCCTGGCCCTCCTCTCCTTGCCCTCATCACTCAGCACTAACCTCTGCCAGGAGCTGCTTCCCTGGATCCCCTGCTCACCCCCTCCACTGCAGCACCCCTGCGCGGTGCCTCGGCCAGTGCTGAGCAAGCGCGGGAGTGGGCGGCTCAAGCCTGACCCCTGCCCTCAGTCAGCTGGCCGGCTGCAGAGAAGGGCAGCTCCATGCTGGGGCGAGAGGGACAGGGCCTCTGGTGGGGTCCGAGGGCCCCTGGGGATAGCTGGAACTGGGCTGGACCATTAAGTGTGGGAGGGGGGGTGTGCCCTAAGACCTGGTCAGGGCCTGAGCAGGTGGGCAGGGCTGTGAGGAGGCATCATTTTTGAGTTTAAAAAGAATTTATTGAATAAAATGAATTTGGTAATTATCAAATCTTCACTTTGTCTATGTGTGTGGACATAGCCCACGTCTATGTCAAACATTTCTGCTTTCTTCTTGACAAATACCGCCACCACGGTCAACTTAGCACAAGCCATGTATTCAGAGAAAATCATATGATCAGATGGACAATCTTGAATTGACCGATGCTCTGTGGTGTCTCCTGGCCACAGCATAGTTTTTTTCTAATATCTGGTTTTTAAAGAAATTGGTTTTGATCTTTGATGTGAAAATACTTTCCATTAGCTATAGGGAAGATGTGGAAAATATTTTGTAAAGGCAATGAAATAAAACCTTCACCAAAAAAATAGATAAAGATATATTTGCCGCAGCAAAGGGGGCCAGCCAGGCCTGCTCCCTCCTTCTCCGAGTCAGGGGAGGGTCGACCGGCCCCAGAGCCACTCCTGCCTGCGGAGCCTCAAACCCAAGCCCCTTGCTCTCCGAGCTGAGTGTCCCAGCCACGGGCCTGAGCCACCCGCAGCCTAGAAGGACGCCCCCACAATCAAGCGAGGGGCTGGCGAGACCACCTCTGAGGGCGCACGAGGGGGCCAGAGCCCAGCGCAGCAGCCGCACCTGCCCTGCTGGACGCCCCCACTGCTGGCGTGGGCATGACACCCGCTCTCCACCCAGCCTCCCCCACAGGGCACCTGCGCTGGCCTCGGCACTCCAGACAACGGCGTGACAGCCCCGGCTCGTGGCGGGGCGTTCGGGTCGCGAGGCTATCGGGCGGGTCATCCTGGCTGGCCTTGGGGACAAGGCTGGAGGGAGGGGCGGAAACAGAGGCACGAGGGCTGGGCCCCAGGCCATCTCCTGTGCCGCCAGCTGCACACTGTCCCCTGGAGCACTGAGCATCCCTGGATCCTTCAGAGGTCAAGCCTGGGGGGATAGTCCGAAGGATGGGGGGAGGGGAAGAAGGTGCTGCCTGCTGACAGGCGGGAGGGGCCGGGTTTGGGGTGAGGCCACCAGGGAGCCCCGTGGGAAGACTGGGGTAACACTGATGAGGAGGGGCGATGGGGCCATGGAGAGTCCCGCTCAGGTGTCCCGGGCTGCAGGCAGGACAGAGGGCCTGACTCGGAAGCTGCTTTCCCCTCGTCCACCCACCCCCCCCCCCAGCCCCGCCAGGCCCATCCCCTGGGGCAGCAAGGAGGAAGCTGCCAGCCTTAAGCACACCTCTGAGCCCCTAAATCCTGGCAGCCCATTCGGAGCCAGCTTCTGCAGCCTGCTAATGTAGCTGCATGTGCTTCTGGCAGGCCCCAGGGAGCACTCACCAGTTGCTCTCAAATGTTAAGTGAGCCCCAAGCCAACCTCCTTCCAAATGTCACTTTCTGGAGAGGAGGGCTGAGCCTCGCTCCCCGCTCCCAACGGCAGGAGCCGCCCCCTCCAGCTGCCTATCACAGCCCCAAATCCCCCTCATTCAGAGAAATGCGGGGCTCCAAGGGCGCAGAGTTCCCTCCGCACCCAGCTCCAACCACAGTTCTCGTTTGCCAAGCGCCGACTGCACGCGGCCCCCCCCGGCCAGCCACTGTTGTCCAGGACCACATTTAATCCTTATGCACCCTCGGTGGAAGGTAGTTTTCCCAATCGCACAGCTAAGGAAACAGGCTCCAAGAGGCAGTGCCCCTTGCCAAGGCCACCGTGACTGCAACAGAGGTGCTTGCCAAGCTATCCGCCTGCTCCTCTCTCTCCCAGTGTGCCATGGGGGGTGGGGGGGGCCACACCTTGTCTGGCCACCTGGAAAAGCCAGCAACTGACTTCCCCGTTACCCCTTCCCTTTCTGCAGTGGTCAGCAACATTGTAGAGGAGGGAGCCTCTGCCTTCCTGGAGCCCTGAGTGACTGTGTGGAGCAGAGTCCCCAGTCCAACCTCTGCAGCCTACAGCAGACTTTAATGAGCAAGAAATAAGCATTTTGAATTGTTATGTAACTGAGGTTGGGGGCTGGTTGTCACTGCAGCAAATCCCACCCATCTTGACGGATTGTCCACCCAGGGAGCGGTGCAGCTGAGGTTTGAGCTGCAGCCTGGGCTTGTTCTAAGTAGACGGATGGGACAGAGTCGAGGCTGCGAGATCAGAATTTCTGATGCCCTTCTTGCGCGTTTGTCCTCAGCCTCCCTCTCCGGCAAATGGGTCTAACAGTAGGTCCTACGCTCCCTTGCTTCTTAAGAACATCATGAAAATGGAAGGAAGCGTGAAGTTCTTGAAGTGGAAAATACCTCTCCAACGGTCCTCCACCCTTGCCCTCTCCCTGGGATAAGACCCTGCTGCTGCAGCTACATGGGGCCAATAATTGCTCAGAACAGACCACTGGGAAGAAGGGGGGTCCCCAAGCGTGAGTTACAGAGCTGCCACATGGTCACAGCGCCCTCAGCAGCTCGGCATGAGGCGGGCTTGCCCGGAGGTGGCCTCAGCCTTCTGCTCCACTCCTGTTCCCTCAGGTGGATGCAGGGTTGTAGGTTAAGGGGTTCAGGGATCTCAAGTGTTTGGGAAGGCTTGGCTTAAAAAGTGCTGAACCCTCAATGGGATACAGCTTCACACCCACCGTGTGACCAGAATCCAAAAGCCAGACACCAACAAATGCCTATGAGGGCACGGAGACCCTGAAACTGCCCACGTTGCCATGAGAATGCCAAATGGGGCAGCCGCTGTGGAAGACAGTCTGGCAGCTCCTCGAGCAGTTCAACACGGAGTTACCACTTGACCCACCCGTGAGTATACCCGAGAGAAATGAACGGCCATATGTCCACGGAAATGTGAACACGGACGTGCATTGCTGCGTCCTTTGCAGTGGCCAAAAGGTGGAAACAACCCAAGCGTCCACCCACGGGCGAGCGGATGAACCAGTGCGGTCTGTCTGTGCCGTGGAATGTTGCTCGGCCGTAGGGAGTGGAGTCCTGGCCCACACTGCAGCCCAGGTGGCCCCTGAAGACCTCGCACTACGTGGAAGAGGCCAGTCACCAAAGGCCACGTGTCACACGATTCTGTTCATATGAAAGCCCAGAACAGAGAAAGCCACAGAAACAAAGCAGTTGAGAGGTTGCTAGGGCTGGGGAGGGAGAGGGGAATAGCTAAAGGGCACAGGTTGCTTTTCGAGGTGATGACAATGATTTAACGTGGACCGTGGCAGAGGCTGCTCAAGGCTCAGAACGCGCTGAATTGTGCCCTTAAATGGGCCTGCTGTCTTTTAAAGGGGTTTCTTCAAACACGTTAACCCACTTTCCTCCCCGCAAGCCCCTCTCCTCCCCAGGAGGGCTGCCCAGATTGCTCTGTGGCATCCATCACACATCTCGACCAGCTCGCCCCAGGGCCGGCGGACCAGCGCCTGGGCTCTGAGACGCCTTCCCGTGGCTCGGACGGGTCAGCCTCGAGGTCCGCACTGTGGCTCCTCACTAAGAGACAGACAGCAGCCCCAACAAAGCCTTGTCAGGACGCGGGCACGGCGGGTGCCACACCACCGTGTAAGGGAAGGAAAGCACCGGTAGGAGACGTGCGCGGAGGGTTGGCGGTGCTTCCCTCGGCCTGGTGGCCTTGGGGCTGATGTGCACCTTCCTTCAGTTTGCTCGTGAGTCCACGTGGACCGGTCACTTTAAGGTTTTGCTTTTAAGATTTGGTGATGCTGGAGGAGGCGATTTTGTTTTCAGCCGGCCCTGGATACCCAGAAAGGAGTAAGGGAAACTCCTCAGGGACCCCGCTGGGAGGCGTTTGGGGACCCAGCCCCAGGCTGAAAACTGCCTTGGGAAGGACAGGAGGCTGGAGGCAGCAGCAGGCTGGCGGACAAGAGCTGGAGCAAGGAGAGGCCGCGGGAGGAGGCGGTGGGGGAGGCAGCCAGAGACGCTTCCTGGCTGAACCTTTTCATTTCCTCTCCTTTCAGAACTGATTTCCGCCTCAATTTGGGTAATTACTCTCCACTCAGCATCATTTCTTTCCTTCATTCAAGAAGGGGAAAAAATGCACCGGAATCTCTTTGAGGGGGGAGAATTTCTTTCAGAATCTGCACAGCTGTTCTCTGCATGGGTGGGGGGAAGGGGGGTTCTTCAAAGTTAAGGTCTTTTGTCCCCTAAAAGAAATCCCCATCCCTTCTCAGATGGAGTTGTCACAGTTGACAATGCTTTACACTCGCAGAGTCCTTTAGAACCCACAGGCATTTCTCATGACAAGGAAGTATTTGATCCGAGATTTGCAGACTAGTGGGCAGGAGGAGACTTACAAACAGCCTCTCCTCTGACAAGCAGGAGATGAAGAGCCTGAGGTCACAGTGGACATGCAGACCTGAGGCCACATGGTGGGCCACATGATGCACCACCTCACCCAGCCCTGGCACACAGGACAGAGGGGTTGCCTCCATCCCATGGGGTGAAAGCTGAGCCCCCAGAGGGTAAGTGGCTTTCCAAGTCAGGTGCTCAGCCCTGGGCAGAGCTGGATTAAGAAGCCAAGGGCTCTGCCCCACCATGACCCGTGAGTCGGGGTGTCCTGTGCCAGAGCGCTTGGTCAGCATTTTCTAGACTACGCAGTCACAGCGAGGCATGAGGCACGGCCCCCAAGGAGCTTAAAATCCGGTAGGAGGAGAAAACAGTCAGAAATAACAGCCACATAGACTGGAGTGGGCAGCACAGCAAAGCACTGTGGGATGCAATCGGGAGAGGCCTCCTGGGTCAATGCCCTGGAACGAGTCTTGCAGGAGGTGGGGTTCAGGCGGGAGTTGGGGATCGAAAAGGCATGTGGAGGTGCCAGCCCCTGTCCTGGAAATGTTATCGGCCAAGGTGTGCCCAAGAAAAGCAGACACGGAGAGAGAGGTCACAGAGCAGCCCGAAGCCAGGCGTCCTCAGAACCAGAGGAGAAAGCAGAAGACGCAAAGCCCAGGAGCCCCAGGATTGCTGGCTCGCCCGAAGGCCCTGTCCCCGCGAGGAGGCGAGCTTTCCAACCCTGAGGCCTCGCACCCTAAGGCCCTGCTAAGCCAAGCCGTTGTGCAGCAGCTGTCTTAGCAGTAGGCTCGGGTCTCCACGGGGTCGTGGAGGCCGGTCCAGGTGGAAGGAAGGGCAAGTGTGGAGGTGAGCGCGACGGCAGGGACGGGTTGCATAGGTCCACGCACACAGCCGACGGCCAGAGCCGGCCTCGGCACGCTGTCCCCCTCTTCCAGGAAGCCCTCCGTGAGCCGCGGACCTGGACACACACCCCGCCTCCTCTGCATGGCCAGGGCACCCCCAGCATCACTGCCTTTCCATCTCCCCAAAGGAGGGAAGCTGCCTGGGGCAGGGAGAGTGTCTACTTCACTCTGCAGACAGAGGGCCCCCCACAAATGTCTGTCAATTGAATAACAGACAAATGCCACCATGCCCACCCTGCAACACAGCTCTTAACACACGGTTCAAATGTCCAAGGCCACTGCAGCTTCCTGGAGGAGCTGAGTCTCCATTTCCTAGGGAAGAAAGAGGCAGGCGACTGCGCCCACACCCCTGCAGGGTAAAGACCTCAGGCCCCTGCAACTGTGCCTCCATGCCAAAGACTGGAATGTTCTAGAATTAGATACCAGTGATGGCTGCACAACTTCGTGAATGTAATAAAAGCCAATGAACTGTAACCAAAAAAAAGAAAATACCTCCATTCATCTCAGCCACTCCTCCCCTCAGAGGACCCCCTGGAAGTGGCTGGGGCACCCCCATCACCAAACACACTCAAACACCCCCCCAAACCACACTGAAAGCCAGAGTAGGTAATGTGGTTTATTAATCTGCCAGAGACTTTTCAAAAATTTAATGTGGTATTTAGAGTCTATTTTACCGGGTAACAAAAGCACCCAGTGCTAGAAGTGGTAAATAATTATCAAATGCATCGCGCCTTCCAACTCTGGGCTGTTACTCGTCTTTCCCCGCAAGCCGCTCCAAAGCAATTTGGAGTAAGTCCCCAGCTGATCTAAGCAAGCACCATCCGTGGGTTCCAGGGGTGCCAAACAGGGATCCCTGCAAGTCTGTGATTAGAATACAAGAGGGAGGACCAAGGTAATTAATTTTTTTTAACTTAAAAATTTTTTTTTCAGTTACCCCATCAGCCCCTGCAAAGCTTTGTGAATTATATCTGCTTATGTAAATAAAGCTAACGGGTGATAACATTAATTAGCAGCCTAAAACTTTTGCTCATCCAGCTGGAGATAGCAGATAGTTGGTGAAGAGGATTAATTTCTATTTTAATTAGAAATGTGTGTTTCTGGCAACTTGGCCTCCAGCAGTGAATAACGCCAGTGCCCAGTGACAGATTCCAGGCCCTTCCAAATGTGTTGGCTTCCAAAAGGGCGTTGGGGGCAGCTGCTCCCCAGAGGGGCTCCGCGCTCAGCAACCCCGCCAGCGTGCAGCCGCCTAATTGAAAACGAGATGGCAGGGTGGCCAATGTCTTCCGTGGAATCTGCTGGTCCGGAGGGGGGTTGTGAGTTCTGCCCAATCTCTGGCCGGGCGGGCCCTGGGGACTGAGCTGTCACCTGGAGGGATGGAAGGAGGAGCAGCTGTGGGCTCACCTGACGCCGCCCGCCTCCCGGCAGCCCCTCTGCTCTAGGAGGCTTTGGCCGGCAATGAACAATGCGACGTGGGCAGAGGACGCCAGCTCAGGGGGTGTCACCTGGCAGCCTCTTAGCGGGGACGGGCATGCCATCCTCAGGCCCTCTGCCTTCCCGGGCCCCACCCGGACGTAGGGAGCCAGACCCTGAGGGTGGGGCTCAGCAATGGGCTCGTAACGAGGGCCCCAGGGGGTGCCGGCGCCCTGCGAGAGAGTGCACGTGGTCCTGGGCACACTGCCTGTCCACGCGGAGTGCCGCTAAGTGTGAGCGTGGCGTGGCTTCTGGGCTCTCCGGGTTGTGCGTGAGTGCCATGGGTGCGAAGGTATGGGCAACGGACAAGGAGTCTGCGTGCACGTGGCTTCGATTTTATTCTACAGCAATGGGGAGGCCGGCAGGATGCCAGCAAGGCGAGGTCGGAACCAGACGGAGGGAAAAACTAAGCAATGAGGGAGCAGGGGCTTTCCTTGCAGGGCTGCTGGGAGCAGGCAGGGCCCGGTCCTGGAGCAGGGGCTGTCCCAGGTTAAAGGGGCAGGGCCTGAGCCTGCGAAACGGGGCTGTGGTGAGTTCCCTCGGACGGAGGGGTCTTTGGGAGGAGGGGGTGTGATGGGGGCGCAGGCAGGGACCAAGGCGGGCAGGAAGCGGGGTCCCCAAGGGGCCAGGGGCTTCCTTCCCCTCCTGGCCCCGTGGACACCGATGAAACCCCTCCTGTGAGTCGGGACCCAGAGATGGGGAGACGAGCAGCACCCTGGAAAGCCAGACGCCAGCACGGCTGTGACCCCAGCAAGGACAGGGAGTGCCAGGGCTCGTGTATGCGTGTGTGTGTGTGTGCTCATGTGTGTGTGAATGTACCCGTGCACGTGAGGGTGAGTGCGTGTGTTTGATGTCTGTGTGGACCTGTTGGTGTGTGTGCGGGTGTGCTGGTGTGTGGGTTTTGTGTGCACGTGTGTATTGCACACGCGTGTGCGTGTGTTGCAGGTGAGTGGCTGTGTGTGAGGGTGCAGGTGCACATCCCTGCGTGTGTGGCGATGTGTGTGCTTGTGTGCCTGTGTGGGAGTGTGTGGAAGGAGGATAAGGCGGCCTCAGAGCCCCGGGTTCACACGCCTCCCTGTAACTAGGAGCCGCGGCCTTGGAGCAGATGCCGCAGCCCCTCCAAGCCCCTCTTCCCCTTCTGCAAGGAGGGGCTTGAGGGTCCCACTTCACAAGGCTGTTGAGGAATAAATGAGGTGCTGAGCACGGAGTCCCACACACAGGCGGGCGAGGGGCAGACCAGTACGCGTGAGGCGCCCCCTTGCCCGCGCAGGGCTCGCACACAGCTCCTCTCAGACCCAGGGACTGCCGTGACCCGCTCTGCCAAGCTCAGTCCCGCCCGGCTTCCCAGGAAGCCTGTCCCTGGACCCTCCAGCAGTCCTTTCAGCATGAACCACACGCTCCAGCAGGGACAGATGATCCCAAAAGCTCCATGGAACCGTGTCAACCTCCTGCTCTAAAACCTTCAGTGGCTCCCCATTGCCCAAGCCAAGAGTGCAGCAGGCGTCATCTCAGGGTATAGGAAACGCCCTTGAGAGGGGCCGTTTGGAGCCGTGGGTTGAGTGTGACACGGGGCCGCCTACAGCTGGTCAGCGAGGAGCATTGCTGGGGGAGGGGGGCATCGGCACATGACCACCAGCAGGGGCTAATCCAGCCTGTGAAACTCCAAGATTCTCAGGCTGGCCCAGAGCCCCTGGGAAGTACCTACGGCGGCGGTCACTCTGGGCTCAACGCTGGCAGGCACGTGAGGAGCCCGACTGAGGCCCTGTCTCGGGACCGTGCCTGGGGGAGGCCACGAGGGAGCCAATCAGTGACCCCTCAGGGTGACGAGGAAGCAGAGGCAGCAGGGCGGCGATCAGGAGGCCCTCTGCCCGCGCTGGCCTGCATCCCACCCCCGCCGGCTCCATGCCCCTCGGCCCCCTCGCCCCCTGAGCCTCAGTTTCCTCATGTGTGAAATGACGCCGCCCCGGCTCTGGCCTGGGGGCTTCCTGGGTTCACCCCATCCCTGGTCAGCCTCGTGCGGGGCATGCAGCTCCCCCATGGCCTGCAGCTAGCAAACCTCTGGTCCCCTCCCCCACAGCGCAGCAAGCAAGACTGGGACCCCCTGATTGCTGAAGTCCCTCTGACCCGACATGCCATAGACTGCGCCTTGCAGAAATGCTGGTCTGGGTGGGCTTCTGAGGCCCCTGCAGGCCAGCCTCGGAATGGCTGGGTGAAGGAGACTCACTGAAGCCCCCACCCCCCTCCCCGACAAATCCGAAGCAAGGACCACCACGTCGCGCTCCGGAGGAGGGGGGCAGGCGGCGGAGGAGGGTCTGTCACAGAGCCTCCTATGACCACAAGCGGCTCTGATGCCCCATCCCATTCTTGACAAGAGACAGAGCAGGTAGCGAGCCCACACACAATGTTTTCTTCCTCCATCAGGAGCTCCTCGCTGCTCCCTCTGCTTGGGCAGCTTCTTGTCCTCAGCCGCCTTTCGTAGAGCTTCTCTTCCACTCTAAAGAGGAGGCCGACTGGAACCGCAGCAGGCAGAAGCCAGGTTAGACAAGAGGAAGGACTTCCCACCCACGCCCAGGGGGCCCCAGGAGGCAGCAAGCAAGCTGGGACGGGCCAGAGCCTGAGCCCATGCCATCTCCATTAGGCCTGTGTGGTTTTCACACAAAAACCCTCACCTCCAGCCACCCTGAGCACCCAAGCCCCACCCCAACAGGGCCGGGACCCGGGCCTCACTCCACGTGCTCCCCACAAGTGCTCACAGGCACGCCGGCAGGGCTGGGAAGGGCGTGTGGTGGGCCCTGCCCCTCCCCTGGCCTCCCCAGCCCTGCAACGGAGGGCCCTGCGAGGCGGGTGGCCGAGCTGGATGTCCCTGCGGTCAGCTGCCCAACCCAGCCTCCCGCCGCTTGTGGACCCCACTGCACAGCTGCTGTCCACTGGCTCCTCAGAGAGCCCAAACACAGGGCCTGGCAAGGGCCACTCACCTCCAGGCCCCTGGAGCCCAGGCCTGGGCCCAGCGTGAGGGGGACGTCCAGGGGAGGCGGGAGGACCCCCGCGGGAGCAGCCACCCCTGCTCACGCAGCCCCCAGCCCAGGGCTTCACACCCAGGCTGCATTTAATCCTCCCAGCCACCCGCAGAGGCCAGGACTATTTGTTCCCCGTTTTACAAATGGGGAAACTGAGGCATAGGAGCCTCAGATCCAACTAAGGAGTTAGACTACCCTGCACAGGGAGGTGGGCGCGGGGCTGAGCTCAAAGCTGACCACAGGGCCCTTGGTGAGATCTTCACTGACATCAAAGCCCCTTCCTTGCACAGCTGGGGAAACTGAGGCTCAGAGCGCCCCCCCCACACACACACACACACGCACACACACACACATCTAGTGTGCCTCGGGGACACAGTGAGCCAGGTCAATCCGAGGTGAGAATTCGGCACCTCATACAGGACCCAATGAATGAATGAATGAATGAATGAATGGGGCCGTCCCACTGCACTGGGTTGAACAGTGTCCTCCAAAATGTCCTGTCAATCTGGAACCTGTGATGTGGCCTTATTCGGACCTCAGCTCTTGGCAGATGTAATTGGGTGGCCATGATCCCATACGGCTGGTGTCCTCAGAAGGGGGAAATTGGGGCACACAGAAGACAGAGGCAGAAATCAGGATGAGCCTGCCGCACACCAAGGAGCACCACGGCTGGCAGGCAGCCCGGGAAGCCCGGCCTCGGGGACACCTTCAGACCCCTGCCTCCAGAACTGCACCCGGGACCCCGATGCCACCCATGCCGCCGGGAACGCCCTGGCGGCCCCTGACCTCTCCCCTGTGCTTCGCTTGCTGGGAGGGGGCCCACGCCTGCCTCGGAGGCAGCTCTGAGGACATACGGGCGGCATCTGGCACACAGTAGGTTGTCCTTCCCAGCAGCTCCCGTCTGCCCGTCTCCACGTCCACGCCTGTGACGCGGACCCCTGGGGCTGTCAGGCCTGCAGCTCCAAGGGCCGTCAGACGGCGCCAGCCCCCTCCCCGCCGCCTGCCGCCCCCTCTCCCTGCAGCATATGTTCCCGGCAGGGGCGGATCCGGCGCCCGGGCTGCTATTTTTGTGCAATGTGTTCCGCTGTTGAGAGCGAATGTTCTCGCGGCTCCCACACCGAGGGGCGAGCCAGCCCCTGCCCCTGGCAGCAGGGCAGAGGGCCACGGGCACGCAGCCAGACTTCAGGCCGCGGAATCTGAGGAGCCCGGCTGGCGGGAGGACGGGGTCCTCCAGCCCCTCCCTGTAGCAGAGGCACAGCCAGCAGGGAGGGAGCTACCAAGGCCACTCAGGAGTCAAGGGCAGGCCCAGGGAGAGAACCCAGAGCCCCCGCCCCCAGGCAGGCGGCCTCCAGGCCACCTCCGCCCTGGTCTCCCCCATGCCCACCCACCTGGCCTGGCTCCATGACAACTGGCATCCCCATGTGCACTGGGCCCCGGGGACAGGGGAGGGGCAGGAAGGGGAGCCCCTACCTGCCATTGAGTCCCTAAGAGAGCAGCCGGTCCTCCACTTGTCCTTTTTTGGCTCTGGCATGGGGCGCCACACTCTCCCCTGCACACACCAAACTCTTTCCCACCTCAGGACCTTTGCACTGGCTGTGTTCTCGGTTCCAAATCCTCTTCCCGCATCTGCCTGTGGCTGCCTCCATGTCCCGTTCCCATCTTGGCTCCAAGGCCACCAGCTCAGAGGCCTGGTTGACCACTGGCTCCCAGTGCCCTCTGCTCAGTGACCTGCATCTTCGGGGCTTGTCACTGGTGTTTGCTTTCAGTGTCTCCCCCACTCTACTACAAGCCCCTGACCCAGGGCCTCCATCCTTGCAGTTCAGAGGCCTGGAGCAGCATGTTGCCCGGCAGGCCCCGGGAACACGTGTTCCGTGAGCGAGCAAGGGCGGGCCGGCCTGCGAGAGCCCCTGTGAGCACAGGCCCCATTTGTCCTCACGCCCCTTGGGGTCCACCAGACCCCACATCCTCTCCAGGAGGTAGAACCTCCTTTCTCCTCCTACATATTGCTGAGAACCCCAAAGAGCTTTTGGCGGTGGGGGGGAAGTGACTATATTTGAAATTAAAATGGAAAAATGTTCAAAGTATTTATGTATGAATTCACGTTAAAATAACAATAATAAGCCTATCATTTGTTGATGTAAATAATGTCTTTTTATTGAAAAAACAATTATACTTTCAAAATTTTTTTGTGAGAAGAGCAGCATTGTTTCACATTTTTGCAAATCCCTTTAATGCCTGCTTAATAGAAGACAGCTGTGTTCTCTCTGCTTCTGCCTTCAGTTGTGAGAAGTTGTTTTTGCTGAAATCCATGGAGAAAATCCAGCCTCACACAGCAATGGGGCTGGGAAGGGCAAGGTGCATTTTAACAGTCTCTGGACATACTTGAGGACATTCTTCTCTGACATTACACTAAAACTCTACAAGTGGTAACATCTTAAAAATCCGTTGCGATGTGGAATCTGAAACCAGAGCACGAGCTCTGCCTTCTCTGGTACCTGAAAACCCATGGTCTGTCTTGCACTTTGAATGGGTCTTTTTCTCGCATGTGATTTTGTCATTTCCAGCCTTGGTCATTTGGAAACTCCGGCCCCCTGAGTTATGCAGACCCTCCCAACATTGACCCACCTCAGCATCACCAGGGATCACATTCAAGAAATCCATAAGTATCAGGTCGCTTGAAGCTCATGGTGGCATTTGTATGTTTTCCAAGAGTCTCATTTCCACCTAGAAGCTCAGATTCCATCACTGCACGCAGGATTGTTGTCCCTGACGGGGCAGGATCACTGGGTTGCTCCCCGAGAAAACGCCCACCAAATGCCCGTAACCAAGTACCTGTAGTTTGCGCGTCCACCGTTCTCTCCAGGAAAACTGGTCTTCTGTGAGAAAGCCAGGCCAGCCGGGCCACTTAGGAGCCACAGGACGCGGGCAAGCAAAGCTGAGCGGAAAGCCCCCTGCAGTGCCAGGGGCACGGAGCAGCCCCCAGGCACGGGAGCCTGCAGTGGGAGGAGCAAGCCCGGCCTCGGGGAGACAAGGAAGCAGAGGGGCAGGGGTGTCCAGAACTCTCCAGGGCCGGGCACTGTTTCAGAGTGTGCACGTTTCCTCTCCTTACACCGTCCACGTGGACAGGGAGGGGCTGCAGTGGCCGCCCCTCCTCCAGCCCGGGAAGGGTGACACAGAGAGGTGCTGTAACTTCCCCAAGGTCACCCAGCCGGCAGGCGGCAGGCGGCAGGGCCTGGGTTGGTGCTGTCGGCCTGCACCTGGGAACGCGCCCCCGGCCAGGCCGCATACCCGAGGACCACACTGCTCTCTGCTCTGTGCCGACAGAGACAGAGATGCGTGCCACTGCCGCCTTGGCCTCGCGGAACCCCTCCCCGTGACCCGCTCCCCTGGCTCCTTCCTCCCCGGGCAGCTCCGTCCTGAGGCTTGGACTCTTGGGGAGCCACTCCTCTTGGTGGCCTTACCTGGGGGGGACCCTGCCCCCTGCCTGCCACCCCTGCCCCAGTGGCCACCTTGGTCAAGGCCAGCTGCGCTGATGCCAAGTCGTGGGAAAGAGGTTAGGTGTTGTCCACAGCAAGGGCCACGCCACTGGCTGGTGGCTTCTCTGTGCTGCGCAAGTCTTCGCGGATTCATTCCTCTATTAAAAAGGCAGTACTGAGGGCTCGCCAGGGAGAGGAGCCAACAAGGTGGTGTCGGGATGTCACCGTGGAGACCCAGTGAAGGGAGAGGCGGCAGGCCAGGAGCTCGTCCAGGGTGGCGGGAGACAGATACCAAAGTGAACAATTAGGGAAAGCGCGACGAGCACTGTGACAGACTCAGGGGACCTGGGGTGCTCGAGGCTAAGGCCTGAGGGACCAGCAGGGGTTGGGGAGAAAGAAAGTGTGCCCTGAGAGAGAAGAGCCAGGGCAAGAGAGAGGAGGAAGGCGGGAGCAGGGCGCGAGCGCAGACTGTGGGGCTGGGGCCCGACGGCTCCACCACGGTGACCTCCACAACCTCAGTGCCCCTGGATTTTGGAGCAATCCGTGTGCCGGGAGAAGGGCAAGCCAAGTCGCTCGTTCACCCCTCATTCGTTCAACACACACTGCCTGGTCACCAGGGGCAGACACTCCAGAGGGACGAGAGGAGATGTGTGGACGTTCCGGGGGTAGGGAGGATCTCGGGGACCCAGGTTAGCAATGCTGGCTTCCTCCTCTGGGCCGCTGAAATTTCTTGAGCAGAGGAGGGCCACGGCAGCTTTGTCTGCCCTGGGTGACGACATCTCTGGGCCGCTGACCACCCAGTGCCCCCGGGGTGGGCAAGAGCGGGCAGCAGCTTGGAAACAGTGACCTGCCTTCTTGCCTACCTCGAGGGGCTGTGCAGACTTCTCTGGCCTCCACCTCCTGTCTGGGGAGCGACACGTTTGCTAAGTCGCTCACACCCCCCTGACCCGGTAAAGGAGAACGCAGGGAATCCCACTGAGGAACTCTCTGGAATCCCCGCTCGCTTATCAGCATTTAAATGTAAAGAGGGGACTTATTAAAGAGGTAATAACGCTTATTACTGCAGTTTATCTTTGGGCAAAACTCATAAATATGACACTTTAAATATATAATTAGCATAATGTTTTCATTAATTCAATATTTTCAATAATGCCACAGAATGAAAGTGACAGATTGCTACAGTGCGGGCGACCGCCACCCTCCCTCCGGCAACGTCACGTGCCTCTTCACAGATGCGTCGCTGTCATCCGCTGGCCCTGCCAGGCCCCAGGGTCCCCCAGCGAGGGCTGCACAACACCTGGGGCATGAGGGCGTCAGCCGCACGGTGCTGGGGGGCCGCCAATCAGAGTCCCGTCGCTCTGGCAGCAGCTGATTGGTCCATGGTGTGAGCACATGACCCAACGTGACCAATCAGGGCCCTTCCCTTGGAGCTTTTTTATCTTGTAGTGATAGATTTTTATTTCATCGTCATGCACATAAGGGAAGACAAAGTTGGACAGAGCAATCCCAGGCGTATGTAGACTAGACGAGAATGCAGACAACACGCAGAGAGGCCGAGGGCAAGCACGAGCCGGGCGCGCCCGGGGCTGAGCTGCTGGAGGGGGGCCTTGTCTCCTCTGTGACTGCCTCCATGCCGCCCAAGGAGCGCAGGTCCCTCTCCAGCAGGGCCCCCTGCCCCCCAGCACCTGCTGTAGCTCCCCACTGGCTCCACAGGCCTGGGGCTTCCTTCTTGTCATCTGTCTGCAGGCTTTAGCCAGGGAGACTCAGACCCAAGCCCCCACGCTGCCACACTGCAGCTGGGGCCTTGGCAAGTCAGCCCATCCCCGAGCCCCAGGGCATCATTTGTGAAGTCCAGAGGCTAAGTGGTCCCTGCTTGGGGGCTGTTGGGAGGATGGGAAGCAGCTGAGCACATGCGCTGACCACTGGATGATCTTCACAGACCTCTCCACCACCCCCTAAGGCTCTGCTTAGACGCTAAGTTCCCCTAGGGGCCTCCGAATCCTCACAGGAATAATGTTGACTGAATTTGGGAATGGGCAGGGAATCTGGGGTTCACCTCTCAGCCAAGAGTTCCCAGAGGAGCCTGTCCTAGCACCTCTTTCTTTGACGCCCACATCACTACTCTGGGGCCCACAAGGTCGTCTGCATGTTCCGACCCACCATGTTTGCCTCCCATTGGAAGCACCAGCAAAGGGAGATGTGGTTATCAGTGCAGGCCCGAGAGCTCAGTGTGTGACCAGGATCAAGGCTCAGTCCATGGCTGGGATCCTGGCTAAGTTTGTAACCAGGACCAAGGCTCAGTTATTGCCCAGGATCAAGGCTCAGCCGTGACTGAAGTCAGGGCTCAGTCTATGACCTTGGTCAGAACTCAGTGTGTGACCAGGAATGTGATCAGAGCTCAGCTTGTGACTAAAAAAATGAGGAGCAGGGCTCAGGGTGTGACCAGAAACGGGGCTCAGCATATGACCAGATCAGGGCTCAGCTTGTGACTATAAAATGAAGAGCAGGGTTCAGTCTATGACCAGGGTCAAGGTTCAGCGTGTGACTGGGATCGGGGCTCAGTGCGTGACCAGGATAGAGGCTCAGCCTGTGACTGCAAAGTGAGAGTTGGGGGGGTGGAGCCATCTCCGTATTCCTGCCAAGCTGTGGAATCTGTGTGTGGCCGGTGCAGTGCCTGCAGAAGGGAGGTCCCAGAGAAACTGGCTGTCGCCCCTGATGGCAAACCATGCTTGCTTTGCCTGATTTTTCCTCCCTTCCCCTACCCTCAGCCCAGCCAGGCAGCAGGGGAAGGTGTAATTAAAAATCAGGTTTGTTAACATGAACACGACGTACATAATATTTAAAACATCCAAGCGCCTCTAACTCGCTACCAACGTGCGTTTGCTCATTAAGCAGGATTTTTTTTATGGCAGCAACACTGCAAATAGCTCTTATTAAAATGCTCAAAACACCATCTGGTCCTTTGCTGAAACTCCGAATCGTTGTGGGGGTGGCCAGCCTGCCCGGTTCTCTGGAGACCTGGAAATTCCCAGCAAGGCGGCAAAACTGATGTTCCCACCAGGTCCCCGAGCTCGCCAGGGGTCCTGGTCAGCAGCTTCACACTCCTCCCCTACTTCATCCTCACAGCACCCCCATTTTACAGGTGAGGAAACTGAGGCTCAGAAAGGGGGAGACGCTTGCCTGGATTTGCGCAGCTCATAAGTGGGGATTCCTGGGGTGGAGGTCGAGTCTTCCGGACCCCACGGCCCAGGTCTTCCCACCAAGGCGGTGATAAGGAAGGAGCCGGGTGGCCGTGCCCGCCAGCCACTTTCTGTCACCGTCTCACTGCCCGAGGGCTCAGCTCTGTGCGCTGCAGCGGGGACACCTCCACCTGGGCTGCGAGGGGGCGCGGGGAAGGGTTCTGCAAACAAGACATGAGGCTACCCCGTCCCCATGGGGTGCTCTCGGCCCCCTGAGCCGGCCCCGGGGTGGGGTGGGTGCCCTGGGCGCTGGCCACAGGAGCACCTGGGAACAGTGGCTGGTGCTCATGGACATGCTGTCTGCCAGCTCGCCAGCTCAATAACTGCAGGGGCGGGCGACGTTGCCAGGAGACCTGGCAGCGTGGATCCCCACGCGCCCCTGCATTCCGGCTCCCCGCACAAGCCTCGTGTGCCCGAGGAGCAGAAAACCCGGGCAAAGGGCGCCCTGGACGGGCTGAGCCCAGGCCTCCTCAACCACCCTATGCGTGTCCAATCCTCCCGCCGGGCCGCTCCCACCCCACACCACCAGGGCCCGTGGGCAGCTCCTTAAGCAAGTTCTGTGTGTGCCAGACACAGACCCCAAGAGAAAGAAAGACCCCCAGTTCCTGCAGCCAAGGGGATGCTGGGGGCTGGGCCTGCCTCAGCCACGCCAGCCCCCACCCCCTGCCCACACCCATGGCAGACATCACCAATCTGTCAGGATGCAGGCTCACCTCGACTGAGAACTTGCACCAGGAGTCTTCTCAACACGTCCCTGGAAAAGGCGAGGACCAGCCGACCGGCACCTGCACACGGCACAAAACCTATTCGCCACCCCCCCGAGGGAAGAGTCAGCAGCGAAGCAGATCGGGACACGGCGTGGGTCTGAGGCTCTGGTCCACAGCTCGTGACCACGGAGCTTTCTGCCTCGGGCCTGATGCACCCAGGCGCGGGAGACCCAGCACTGCCAGGAGCAGAGCCGTGCAAAGTAGCCGTCACGTGGGGTTGCCACAGCCTGGCAGTGCGAGCCTGGGGGGACCTGGGGTAGGAGGAGGATCCGGGGAGGCTCCCTGGAGGAGGCATCCCCATCGGGAGGTGCTGAGCCATAGAGAGGTGGAGAGGAGGGAGGGTGAGGGTGGTGCTCAGGCTCAGGGCAGGGAGCACTGACGGGGAGCCAGGAGCCAGAAGACACCCCAATGTCTGGCTGCTTGGACGGCAGGGTCCCAGGAGACCGTGCAGCCAGGGAAGGCGGTTTGGGGAGCATGGGTAGCTGCAGGCTGCATCCAGGCCCAGGATGCCCCAGTGCCAAGGCCTGACGTTTGGGCAGGGCAAGACGGACCACGGTGCTGGCAGCGGCAGGCGGAGGTGGGAGGGGTGGTGGGAAATGAGGAGAGGCCAGCGTCAGTGCTGAGAGTCAGCTGGAGCTGAGACCCCCAGGAAGGGACAGGAGGCAGAGGAGGTCCGAGGGGAGACGGGGAGGTATCCTGCCTCCTTGCCCCACCATGCACCTGGGCAGCAACTTCACACTTGCCAGGGGCCTGGTGGACACACCTTGGCCAGGCTCGTTCTCGGTTGGAGACCTCAGACACGTCCTCTAAGATCTCACAATTTCAGTTTCCTCATCAGTAAAATGAGCATAAAATTCCAGAGCTCAGAGAGTTGCTGCAATGGAGGGAGGGTGAAGGGGGCATGGGCTCCAGGGACTGCCCGGCTTTTCCAGTATTTATGGACCAGACAAAACAGGGCACAGGAATCCACACACACAGACACATACACACAGACCCACGTGTGTGCACACACACAGACAGCCGTGCACCTGTGCACACGTGTACATGTGCACGCACGGTCAGGCCTACACACACGCTTGCATGCTCATACACACATGCACACTCGGAGCTCTGCACATCCGTGGCTCTTGTGCCCTTTCTTGATCACACGTGTGGCCTCAGTCAGTATTAACAGCCATGGGACGTGGTTCTCTGATTGTAAGAAAATAACCACCAAATATCCCAGTTAATAAACTGAATAAAGACAAACTCCAACAGAAATGAAAACACAGGAAACCGAGTGAAAAGTACACCACGTGGCAAGCCCTGGCTACCCTCCCCTCACCTGTCCTCTGGCTCCTGGGGGGAGCCCACCTTGGAGCCCCAGGAAAACACCCACATATAAAATCCAAGCGCCCCCGGCTGCCCCTGCCCTCCCACCACCGACCTCCCGAGAAACCAGAGGCCAAGGTGGCCCACCCCTCCGAGTGTGGGGCAGACGCACTCCTGGGCAACCCGCTCCAGATCTGGGGGCTTGATGAGTGTGGGGCTCCCTCCCGAGCCCCCTTCCCTCGCCATAAGTGGCAGTTTTTAGGAAGTGTCAACTTATTCCCAGCTGTTGTTGCCAAAAAAGGAAAAAAGGGGGGGGGGGAAGACGCTCATTGGTTTCAACCGAAACTCAGCTCACATTTCCCCAAATATTCAGCAAGGCCAGAGGCCCCGGCTCTGCCCCACGTGCTTTGGAGCCGCTGCGAGGGGCCCGGCCCCATCCGGGGCTGCGGTTGCTCCCGGCCGCACTTCCACGTCTCTTCATTCCCAGGAATAAAGGCTCTGGACATGAAGGGCTCCGCTAATTAGCCACGATTAACGGGGCAGGAAGGCCTGTTGGGAGGGGTGGCTTCAGAACACATGCGCCTTTGACTAACGGGTGGGGGGGATCCTGGGGACCCTGTCAGCCTTCTGGGCCCCGGGTCGGAGGAGCCCCAGCGTGGAGGGTGGAGGGTGAGGGTGGCCCCCGCCCATTGCTGCGACAGGTGCTTCGAGCGCCGTCAGTGGCTGGGGGAGGTCCCGTGCCTCCTGTGGTCCTGAGCCTGGTATGCCCAGGCTTGAGCACAGACCTCGGAACAGGGCTTGAGTGAGGAAACATTGTACCCCCGTTTCGCAGATAAAGACACTGAGGCTCAGAGAGGCCGGGGAGCTTGTCCATGGTGCAGGAGGTTCTTAGGAACATGGACGCTGGAAACCTGCTCAGGTAGAGGGTGCTGATCTCTGCCCTGTCATCCACGTGTGCCTCAGTTTCCCCCTCTGGTCTGGGCCGGGGTGCGCTCCCGTATGCCCCTGCCCCCACCTGGGGCCAATCACTTCATCTCCCCTGCTGCAGAGCCCCCTCCCCTGGATGCCCACATGTCAGGACCCTGTGAACCTCCAGGTCTCTCCCTCCTCGGGGAAATCTCACTCCAGACGTCACCTCCCTGGTGCCCAAATGTCCCGCGGCCGGGCGGGCTGCCGGGGCTGCCAGCTCTTCTGCATTGACTTCCGGGCCTGTCAGCACTCAGGAATCAAAGGGCCTTGGGAGCAGGCATCGCCCTGGCAAGGGCCCAGCCATTCAGGCCTGAAATGGGTCTGGGCAGCCCCTCCCAGATAGTCCTGCAACCCAGAAAAGAGCCTGCGGGTCATGGTCAGGGTCAGTGCCCGTTTCACAGGGGAGGGGCCGAGGCGAGCCAAGCCCAGAGGCCGCCCAGCGCCTCTCGGGGGTTCTAGCACCTAAACCCCTCCGCCCCCCACCACACCCTCCCTCCACTCCGAGCTCGGGCCCCAGCACATCCATCCACGTGCCACAGGCTTTCAACTTTGCTGTGACCTTGACCCTTCTCTTTCCCTCCCTCCCTAAGCTTCCAGAAAACCCATTGGCTCCGCCTTCTAAAGCAAGCCCCACAGCCGTCCACTTCTCCCACCTCCTCTGCCGGCCCCGCCCCGCTGAACGAGCAGCTTCTCTCAGGGGTCACTGCACAGCCCCTGACAGGCCGCCCCGCTTCCACCCTCCCCCACAATCTATCCTCAACCCACAGAAGCCAACATGAGCTTCTAGAACAGCGTCCCACGATCACCCCCCTGACAAGCCCTCTCGGACGTTTTTCTCTGGTTGCCCCACGCCCCACCACGAGCTTCCGTAGCACAGATGATCTGTGTATCTGTGTATGATCCCTGCACGCGATACATTAAGAAGTACCATTTTTCAGCTCCCCAAAAGGGGGCAACATCACCCCTTAGGAGTGCAGGCTCTAAAGCGTAATTGGGGGGATGTCCATTCTCTGCTCCAGGCCCACCAGGTGTGAGCTCCAGCTCACCAGTCAGGAGGTGAGGGGCTCGGCCTCCGCCCTCGCCAGCCCGCACAGCTGCCCCTCCGGCAGCCTCCAGCCTCCTTCCCCAGCCATCAGTCTGGCTCCAGGCCCCCTTGCTGAGGGTCTGTGCTCAGATCTCACATCTGGGGGGCTCTCCCCACCACCCCATCCCTGCCGGACAACAGGTGTTCCCCGTGCCCCTGGCCTACCCCCAGGAGGGTCCCCAGTGCCACTGACAGAAGCAGAAGCGTCGTCCTGCGGGCAGAGGGCAGGAGGACAAGGAGTCCTGGGGGGGCTTACTCACCATCAGCAGCGGAGTCCCCAGCAGCGTCCGCGTCTACTCCCTCCTCAGAGGAAGGACCCACAAGTGACACCTGCAGAAGGCGGGAGCCGAGGTCTGCAGCGGGCTGCTGCGTGCGCGGGCGGCCTGCACAGCCATGCAGGGCACTGCACAAGCGCGCCAGCCCGGGAGGACCCGCTCAGGAGGCCCCACACCTGGTCCGAGGCTTCGCTGCCACCACCACACAATTCTTGCTCGTATTTGAGCCGAGCCCCGCATTTTCGGTGTGCACTGGGCCTGCACGTTACACAGCCAGCCCTGACTGCAGGAGCCTGTATCAGTCAGGAGAGGCTGGGTTATGCTACAAGAGGAAACAGCCCCTGATGGCGCCACAGCTAAGGGCGATGGTTAGTTCTCACTCACGGGGCATGCCCTCTCCCCAGCCACGCCCAGGGTTCAGAGGGTCTCCCGCTGGCCATAAAGGACATATGTCATCGTGTCCACGATTCCCTGACCAGCACCAGGCCCAGGGGCCAGGAGGAACAGCCCACCCTGGGGAGCACCTGGAGGGTGAGAACAGGTTGGCAAGCTCCCGGAACACCCTCCCACGCCTCTGCCCACAGCCGACCCAGCAGCCTCGGCCTTGGCCCCGGGGTCTTCGCCCCAGCAGCTGGCGCCATCCCCCCCCACCCCAGGCCCCATTGTCTTTCCAGCCTCGGCGGGTCATGAAGTGGGTCCTCGCAGCAGCTCAGGTAATCCTCCACTGGAAACTTTCACACGATCAATTTGGGGAGCGGCCGACATCACGGCACAGTAATTAGGAGCAACTTCCAACTCCCGCTTCCTTTGAAGATTGTAATTGCAATTAATTAAACATCCTCGGCGGCTCCTCGGGGCCCATTCCCGAGAAAACAGGAGCAGAGAGGGAGAGGAGGGGGTGGGCCTCCCCGACCCCCGTCCCAGCAGCGCAGGGACCAAGCGCGGGGCCTGTCTCCTGGGGACGGTGAAGGGCATGACGCTGCCTCCTCCCCCAGGCAGCGTGGACCCAGCTCGGGGCTCCTGCCCTCCCCCGGGCCCTGCCTGTGCCCAGATCTGATGGGGGTCCCCGGGAGCCCCGCCCCTCTGCTCGGCAGGGCTGTATCCCAGGTTGTGTTCACACATTCAAACTCACTAAGTGGCACTTACTGTGTGCAGAGCCTGGATCCAGGGCCTGGGGACGGAGCAGTGAGCGGGACAGGCCACCCCCTGCCCCGCGGAGCCTCTGGGCCCAGGCACCGCCTCTGTCCAGCTCTTACCAGCAGCCCTGAGGAGGCACAGTTATCGGCGCGTAGGGCACCCAGTATTGAAGCCGAGTCTGCCCGCCCCAAAGCCTGCGCTGGAGCTGCAGCCCACCCAGCGGGCCCCGGGCCTCACAGCTAGCGGCTCCCAACAGCAGCCACAGCACTTCAGCTCAGACCACCGGGCTTTGTGTTGAAAAGATGTCAGAACCTTCTGGCAAGTCAGTAGGAGGTAGGTGGGGGTGAAGTGTTGACAACCAGATCCAGGGTCTGTGACTTTTAAAAGAAGGTGCTTTCCTCCAACTTCCAAAAATAACCCGAAGTATCTATCTTCTCATTATAGCCCAGGCATCCTAAGACTTGAAAGCCAGACTGCCAGAGGAGCCAACACAAGCGGAGAGGAGGGGCAAGTCGCCCCAGAAGATCACGCCTGGGGAACATTAGATCAGCTGAGCACAAAGGTGCTCTGAGCATCCCGGCAGCCATAGCAAAAAGAGCAACACGAGGGCTGCATGGCTCTCCCTGTGTGATGGGGGGAATGGGAGAAACTGAGTCCCAGGAGGGATTGCCCAGGCTCTCCGTCCAAGGGGCAAAGAGTAGGACGTTGCCTTGACATCCTCCTGCCCCCCGTCTGTGAGCTACTTGATGCAGAGGGTGTGTTCCCTCCCCGATGTCCAGCCCCAGCACTGGACCCAGCCCGAGCAGGTGAGTACACACATCAGGTCATCGACCCTGCTTTACACAGAAGGCAGAGGCCCCACTCAGGGCTGTTCCACCCGTGCTTCTCCCTGGGAGCTCTGGGGGGGATCGGGGAAGGCTTAGCAGAAAGTCATGCCTCTGCAGTGGGCACAGTGTCGCCCCATCATCCCTTACCCCCTCCCCTACTGCGGGTCCCCCTGGGGTTCGGCACTCAGAGGTAGAACCCAGGGAGGTAACCCCGCCCCTTGCCACAGGGATTGGTTCGGGCAGCACAGCCTCGGCCCCTCAGTGTGACCCACCTGGACCGACAGGGCATTCCTGGAGACCTCCTGGAGCCGGGGGAGACACTGCTGCTCGTTCGTGTGAGGGGGCTCCAGGGAGCCAGTGGCCTCTCTCCTTCTCAGGGGCAGGGAGAGACTGTAAGGTGGAGAGGGGCAGCCATGCGGATGCATTGGGGGAGGTAATGGCAGGGAAGAACTGGCCCCAGGAAAGGCAGGGTCTCCTTGACAACATCAAGCCCCTGGATCAAACCTGCCCTGAAGCTCACACAACTTCTGGATCTCCCAGTCCCTTTTGTGATTTAAGCCTGTTGGCTGATGCCCTTGGGAAATCCCTTCTCCTCTTGGGCCTCAGTGTCCTCTTCTGTCCAATGACCTCACGGGATTGCAGTCAGAGTGAAACGATGCTATAAGTGTGAAAGGGCTTTGCAAGCCCTAGAGCTCTGTCCAGCAAGGAGGGCACTGCCTGCCCCCTGCTTGCTTGCTCTGCTCTGGCCTCACCGCCCCTGGTTCAGGTCCAGCCTCTGCACACATCTGGGGCACCCTCCCTGCTCTTCCCATGGCTGGCTCCTCACCCTACAGGCTCAGCTTAAATGTCGCTGCCCCATGTGCAGTAGGGTCTGTCCTGCCTGTCTGTTCCTTCATGACACTACTCCGCTTCCATCATGTTTGTTTTCCACTTGAGCACTTCTCTGGGGTCTATGTCCCCTACACCAACGTTTCTCCAGCTAAGGCTGGTGGAAGGCCAAGGGTTTTGCAGTGAAGCTGCCACGGACTTTTGTAAACTACACTAAAAAAATTTTTTTCTAGAATTATGAAGTAAAGAAACCATGTGCAATATAACCCCCAGATTATTTTCTGTTTCTTTATTTTTTTATTTTTTTTTTATATTTTAAAAGATGCTTAGATTACATAAATGTTACTCAAAAATTACAGGGATTCCCATGTTCCCACCTCCCACACCTCCCATAACATCCCACATAAACATCTTTCATTATGTGGCACATCACCTGCAATAGATACACACATCCTGGGGCTTTGCCACTAAGCAAGGACCATAGTTCACATTATAGACCACACTCTCTCCCACACAGTTCTGCATGGTCTATGCTGATGTAAAATGGCCTATATCTGACGTTGTAATGTCACTCAGGATAATTCCCAATCCTGAAAAAGCCCCTGTATTACAACTGCTTTTCCCTTCCCTGCCCCAAAACGTCCAGTGGCCACTGGCTCCACATCAGTGTTGTAATTTCTTCCATTGCTTGAATCACAATATGTCTACAACAGAATACCAGTAAGTCCACTCTAGCCCATAACTCTTCCCCCAATCCTGATGTCCACTCACCTTCCAAGTGAGAGGGGGCTTATATTCCATGGATACGATGGATGGGATTATACTGCCTGCAGCTGCAGGCTCTCTCTATTCCCTGGGATGGCCGTTGTCTGTCATCATCTCCTCGCCAGGTGACTTGGGTGAGTCCATTGAGCTGTACGGTAGGAGTTGCAGCTCCACCGAGATTCCAGGCACAGCTGGCACATGGCAGGCCAGAGGCTCCAGTCTCTGGAAGTACATTTAAAAACTCCAGCACCACATTTAGGTTTAAATAGAAGGGACTGATGGACCATGTGCAGGGAGGACTTATTTGAGTCCAACGCTGTCACTCTCAGGAGCACAGATTCCAAAGTAGAGCCCACTGATAAGGCATCAATGTCTGGAGCTATCCCCCCTTATATAGGACCTGGGTGTCTCCAGAGCCCTCAGGAGCCCTTCTGTGTGGGGTGATATCCACTTTGGTGTTCTATGAGATCCTACTGAGGTATGTGTAAACGTTACCTCTGGGATGACCTCCCTGCTCTATTTGAAGTCTCTTAGCCACATGAACTCATCTGTCTTTACCTTTTCTCCCTTTTATTCTAGGTCTTTTTCCAGTCATATTGCCGGATGGCACTTCGTATTAATCCCTCGTTGCCAGGGAGGCTCATCCCCGGGAGTCATGTCCCACACTGGGGGGAAGGTAATGCATTCATATGCTGTTTTTGGCTTAGAGAGAGGCCACATTTGAGCAACAAGGAGGTTCTCACATGGCAGCCCTTAGGCACCCCATAACAGAAGACTAAGTTTCAATTACAAGAGCAAAGACTCGTAAGGCTAGTCATCAATAACAAGAACCCATTAGTAGATCCCCAGATTATTTTTATTACACTCTACAGTCACAAAATTATAGTCAAATCATTCTAAAAAGTTTCTAAAGGATTACTCTTGATTTGTTTTCTCATAATGAGAGGACACAAGCTCCACCCCCCTTGGGGCCTCCCAGTGAGGACTGGGAGGTGATTGAATAGCTATTTTCCTCAGCCCTGGGCTGGGGTGTCCTGGTGCCCTGGGCTGGGGGGCCCTGAGGCCTTTTCCATTCTGCCTCCCAGGGGTACCACCCATTCGTGGCAGCCTTCCCTCCCCGTTTCCAAGGATCACCTCCCAAGGAAACCACCTGCTCTTGAATCCTTGCTTAGGATCTGCTTCAGGGGGAGCCCGAGCAATCAGCACACAACACATGTGACATGACACGTACTGGAAAGATTACCCTCATGCATCACAATTCAGAAGCACGGAGATTATCACAGCATAGCTGTTTGTGCGTCTCTCTAAGCCTGAAGCAACCAAACAGCAGCAGGGGGCACAATGTCCCGAGCACTGGGGGGTCTTAGCTGGGAGAAGCTGGTCCTCCTCCTCCCCCAGAAGAGGGCACTCCCAGTCACACCTCCCAGTTCTCCGCAAAACCAAGCAAGAGTTTGGAAAAGCCTCCCCCCCACACCACTGGGATGCTACAAATAACTATACAAATAACTTTGAATAGAAGAAAGAAAACAAAAGCTGATTCCATCTGCACTGGAGGGAAAGCAAAGCCTCCAGAGTCCCCCGGGCCTGCACCCAGCACACCTGGTGAGGTGCTCGGCCCCAGCACCAGGAGTACCTTTCCCCAAACGCTGCTGGTTCCCTGTGGCCCAGATGCCTGAGCAGGGAGGGGAGCCCAGCCCAGCTCGTCCAGCACACGGGGGGCTGCAGGCGGGCAGCAGCTCAGGGCAGGGCGTGCCCTGTGCCTCCCCAGTACGCACCGGGCACCTCCTCACCCCCACTCCGTCTGTTTCCTGCTGCCCTGCCCCCTGCTCTAACCCTCTGCCTCCCAAATCCCTGTTCCCCTGTCATGGAAATGTGGAAAATCCCTGACCTTGGAGTCAGACACAGGGGAATCTAATCCCAGCGACTCCCTGGGGCCTCGGGGTGCTGACCTGTGGGATGGGGACACTGCCCACCCCCCAGGGCTCCGGCTAGGATCGGAGAGGCAGCCCCGAGAGCCCGGGAGCTGGCAGGCCCTCCGCCCCTCTCCCCCTCCCTCACAGCTGCTCTCCGGTCTGGCCAGCCTGGCCCGGGTGCCACTTCTCTTTCCTCTTCCATCCACTACGCATTTGAGAAGCACGGGGCTCGCTAGTCCTGTAAAGGCTGATCTGAGCCGGCCCGGCCTGGTGTCCGAGAGCCCACCCTTTCCCCACCCCAGGAGTCCAGCTGTGGAGTCCAGAGGCCTGTCCAGGTGTGTCCAGCAAAGAACCTCGGGGGGCCAGGAGAAGAGAGGAACTCTTTATTCAATTTCTCTGGGACGCTGGGACCTCTCCCCAGGGCAGGGCCGCGGCTCCCTGGCTAGCCCAGCCTGGGGGTCCCGCCTCCGGGCGTGGTGGCCTCGGGCCCCGCGGGCCCCGGGAAGGCGGCAGCGGCAGGGCCGGGTGCGAGCAGGACCAAGCCGGGGCGCTGCCCGGCGCCCGCGCTGGCATAGCTCAGCGCCAGCTGCTCCAGGCGCCGCTTGCGCACAGCCGCCTGCGCCGTGGCGTGCAGGGGCCGCAGGAGCGCTGGGAGCTGCGCGCCCGGGCCCCGCAGCAGGAAGTCGAAGCCAGTGCGGTCGTGCGGGTCATAGAAGAGCGGCCCGTGGGCCGGGTCGGGCCCGGACGGCCAGGCGAACGGGAAGGGCAGCGTGAAGTCCTCGGTGAGCACGCGGATGGCGAAGTCGTCCTCCTTGCCCAGCACGCGGTAGGCCCGGCCGATGCCGCGGAAGTGCGCCTCCCAAAGCTGGGCGTCCCCTCCGTAGATGTCCGGAAAGGGGGGCTCCTGGGGGGCGGCGGGACCTGCGGGCGGTGGGGGACAGTAAGCCAGGGGAGATGGGGTCCACGGGAGGTGGTGAGGGAGGCGCAGCAGGTGGAGCCACTAACCGGGACTGGGCAGGCAGGAGTGTGGGGAGTGCAGGGGGGTGGGAGAAACTTCTGGAAGGGTGCCGCCTGTCTGAGCCTTGACGGGCTGGCCTGAGAACAGGAGAGCAGGGTCAGGCGGGTGGAGGGAGCACAGGGTGGGTAGAAAGGGTGGGAGGCAGGGACGTCCCGGCATGCGTGGGCAGTGTAAGCCACTATGTGGGCACAAGGTTCCAGGCTGACCATGCAGGGCCTCAAACGCCAAGCTCAGGGTGTTGGGGTGCAGCGTGAGCAGGGGTTGATGTGCTCAGACTCTCCAACTGGAAGTTTATCCTGGCCAGAACGGGTCCCAGGAGAAATGAAAGTGTCCAAATCTGTGCCGTGGCCTTCCGTGGGCCACGTGTGGCTACCCTGGGGAGTCTGGTGGAACCGCTCCCCAGACACTCATGGGTACGCACAGCGCCTGGCCCCTAGTTTGGGCGACATGTCCATGGCCCCCAGAAGGCAACCCACGCCCTGCCTGGACCACTGTGTCTGTCTGGGCCCCTCGATTCAGGAGCGAGCCATTCATTCATTCATTCATTCATTCCATGTGCTCAGCTCTGGGGATACTGAAGTGAGCAAAGCAGTCACAGGTTCTCCCCAAGCATGGAGTCCAGAGAGAGAGGTATACACCCGAGGGGGACGGGGACAGAGAGCAGAGTCCTGGGTGGAGGGGGGGATGAACCCAGCACCCCACGAGGGAGAGCCGTCAGTCCACCTTCCCGAAAAGGCTCTGGGCCCAGAGGTGGCACAGCAGAACCGAGTGAAGACCCGGGCTGGGCACGCACCTTGCACCGTGCCAGACCTGCTGGCTCGAGAGCCGCTTGACTGTGCCTCTCCGCCTCTGCACAAATACTCACTGAGCTCCTACTGTGTGCCAGCAGGCATGGTTCTTGGGACCGGCTATGGCAGCCAACAAAACAGACTCGGGTTCTGGCGTGCTCCAGGGCATAGAATGCGCAGCCCTGGGTCAGGCGTCCAACCTCCTACCCGTGAGGCCTGGGGCAGTCTTTTACCTTCCCTGAACCTCAGTTTTCCCTTCTATAAAATGGGAACAACCCAGCCTGTTCGGCCACCTTCCCGAATGAAACCTGCTTTATCAACAGGAAAGGACTTTCCTGGACCAGCACCTCCCAGAGCATCTCCTGGAGCCTCTGGCCTGGCTGGGGGAGGGGCGGTGCTTCCCTCCAGGGCAGACTGGCCACCTGGACGTCTCCTCCCTGCAGGCCTCTGGGGCAAGTGGCTGGAGACGGAGATGCAGGGCTGCCCAGGTGGCCGAGCCCCTGGCCCGGGCCCCTCTGTGAACCAGCTAGTGGGTGGGCAGTCGAGGGAGGGGTTGTGGGGTTGCTCTGGGTTAGAGGTGAGAGAAAGCTTGGAGAAGAGGGGAGATGTGGATAAAGCCTCGAGGAAATGAGAGGCCACCGGGCAGCCCCTCAACACATCCCCGGGCATGAGGGGTGACACCACCTGACTCACATGTACCCAGGTGAGTCTGGTGGCAGTGTTGCTGCCGGCAGAAGAGGGCCAGGGCAGGGATCAGGTGGAGGCGAGGTGGCTCGGGGAGTCTGCTCAGACTCTGAATGTGTCTTGCAGACAGAACTGGCAGGATGGGGTGGATGGGGGAGGGAGGAGAGGACGATGCTGGGGGTTTGGGCCAAGCAGCCAGAAGGAAGGAGGTGTCTTTTACCAAGATGGGGACGGCCGAGAGAGGAGCAGGTTGTGGGGAGGAGGGTGGAGAGTTTCATTCCGTTCAGGTTGCGCCCTGGGGAGGACAGTGGCCATGAGTCCATGTTCAGAAGAGAGGTCAGGGCTGCAGAGAGACCCTGGGAGATGGTGTCGAAAGCCTCCAAGGTGAGGAACCCACCAAGGGAGGGACGGTGGAAAGAGCAGACGGCCGAGGACTGAGCTGGAGTCCTGCATCCTCAGGTCAGGGGGCCGAGGGGCAGCAGCGGGGGATGCAGGAGCACCAGGGCCACGGGGGCCTGGGAGCCCCCGGGGGAGGCGTGGGAGCTCTGGGTCCTGTGCTGCTGCTGGTCGTGCCCAGCGAGGCTGGAGCACTGACCTCAGATTAGCGGCGTGGAGGACAAGGTGACCTTGACGAGAGCTGTCAGAGCGAAGTGCTGAGAATGAGCGCCTGATCGGAGTGGGTTCAAGGGCAAACAGGAGGAAAAGGCACGGAGGATAAATACCCCTTTTAAAGAGTTCCGCTATAAATGGGGAGCAGAGAAACAAGGCGGTGGCTGGAAGGCAAGTGGGGTCAAGAAGTAGGACAAACACCAGCAGCTTTTACGCTGCTGGACGTGATCCATTAAAGAGGGAAAATGCCATGATACGGGGGGGGGGGCTGCTGGAGGGAGGCAAGAAGCAGAAGCATCAAGACAGCCTTGGCTGGGGGCAGGTGCGGGGAGGACAGTGCAGGTAGGTGCAGGGACAGGCGGCTGGCCCCGTGGAGTGGGCAAGCTGTGGCTGTTCTCTTCCGTTGGCTTCCAGCTCCTAGTGAATGAGGGAACAAGGTCAGCGGCTGAGCTGGAGCACGGAGAGGCAGGGGTGGCACTGGGAGAGTGAGAACGTGCGAGCTTGTTGCCAGGAAAGGGAGAGGGTGGCTGGACAGAGGGAGTGCAGCGGGGCCCTAGCAACGCGGAGGCTTCCTGGAGGCTCGTGGTCAGGAATGCAGAGAGCGCGTCAGCGTGGCAGTGTCCCTGGCACGGCTCAGTCGCACGGGTGCAGGCATGGAGGAGGCGTAGAATTGGGGTTCACCAGGCAGTACAATCCAGTGAGGGGGTGGCCAGGGAGGGGAGGTGTGAGGTCATCTCAGCCGGGTGAGCAGGGAGAAAGGTGGGTGAGTGAGGGGTTCCTGTCCAAGCAATGCTGGAGTCGGCCTCTAGAGGGCATGAGAGTGCGGCACTGAGGAGACCAAGGGCATGGGGGGGGGGCTGAAGTGGGGGACAAGATCCTTGGAGGAGAGGAGCCTGGAGGTCCGAGGGTCCAGGGAGGGCGAAGGAATCACCCATCGTGGCGACAGGAGTGATGGAGAGAGGGTCATTTCCTAAGTCTTCAAGAAGGGAGGGGGTGACGCAGGTGGGGGTGGATGACTGCCCCCTTGAGGGAGGGTGAGTGGGACTGTCAGTCTTGGGGTATCAGGGTGGAGGCACCCTGGGGCTAGAGGCGGCCCCTAGCCCACCTTCAGGTCCCAGCTCTCAGGGCTGCGGGGGAGGCACGGGGGGGGGTACACTCTGCCCTGGCCCTGGCCTGCTCTGTCCTGAAGGGTGACAGAGGTGGAGACCCCACCCTGGCCCGATTCCTTCCGCTGTAGGGAGAGAGGATGGAGCTGCTTCCTGGTCCCCGTTTCAGTGCCACACCCCCCACCCCTTCTCCATCCTGCACCCCACCATGTGCCTCACCTGGGGTGGCTGCAGGAGGGGGCAGACTGGCAGGGCTGAGCTCCCCGGAAGAGGGGGAGGTCATGGCAGCGGCTGGGGCTCAGGCTTCTGTTTGCCTGTTTACCGCTGCCCAGGAACCTGGGGGAGGGGCTTCTAGGGGAGGAGAGAACCTGGCGTTTAAAGGGGCCCTGCCTGGCAGCAGGCTGGGAGAGGGGCTGCATGGGGGTGCAGCGGGCAGCCCTCCAGCACCCTGGACTTCTCACCCGGCGCCTGCTCTGGAGCCATCACAACTACCCTGGTGCTCAGAGGCCCCGCCCTGCCCCCAGCAGCCTGCCCAGGCTTCCCACCCCCACTCCCCTTCCTCCTCCTTTGCTCAGGCAGGACTGGTGTCCACAGTCCCCTGCATGTGCCCATGGGGCAGTCAAGGCCACCATCCATCTCTGCTGGGCCTTCCTGTCCCGACCACGGGCATCCCACGGGCATCCCACGGGCATCCCCAGGGTCCAGGGAGGCCATGTGAGCAGGCTCTGTCCTCAGCCACCACGTGACCTGTGACACAGGTCAAGCCAGGCCCTGGCCTCAAAGAGCACGTGCGCCCCCCCAAAGCAGACCCATGCACCTGTGCCGTGAGACATGACAGAGGTGCGTTACAGACCTGCCTCGGAGCCATCCCACCTGAGGGCTGAGCGCTTGTCCCCTGGTTCCCATGAGATTCCTGGGGGGACGGCCTGCCAGCAGGCTCCAGGGGCCTCAGAACCCTGCCCGCAAAGAGCTGGAAGTGAGAGCCCTGCCCCAGCCTTGGCTGTTCCGTGAGCGAGAACAGAACGTCCCGGGTGTTGAGGTGGGAGAGGGGTGCAGCCTGGGTGGGCTGGCAGGACAGGGTGGGAGGGGCCGACCCCAGAGGCTGGGCAGACAGGGCCTGTCACCTGGGACCTCTCGCGACAGCCCAATGGGAGGTGCCATTCCATACCCTGATGCAGGGATGAGGACAGCGAGGCTCATGCAGAGGAGGAGCCCCAGGACATTCAGCGGGGAAGGGCCAGAGCCTGGACAGGAGCTGGAGCCCCTGCTCCTTCCTCAGCAGGGAGGAGGGAAGCGGGCCCAGTCCCGGGCTGGGGGGTGGGGCGCTGGGCTTGTTGCCTTTCAGCATCGACCTAAGGTCGAGGTCCCTTGAACATACCAGCTGGTCACACAGGGTCATTGGGCCCCTGGGGAAGGGTCCTCCCCGGAGGAGGGAGACCAGGCTGGGGTGACTCTTCCAGCGTCAGCTGTGGATGCTGCTCAGAAAAGCCAGAATGGACCAGCAGCCAGGGGAGCTGGTGGCAGCTTCCCGGAGCGGGCGCAGCACCCAGCGGATGTTGAGCAAGTTCCCGGCAACGGCAGCAGGAATAAAAGCTGGGGAAGCTTTTCCCTGAGAAATCTGAAAGCGCTTCGCAGAGGGGGTGACGCGCTGGGGTCCCCAAGGATGAGGACGAGAGAGAGAGCAAGGCGTTCCTTTGGCAGGCCGGGGCAGAAGGGGCATTCCACGAGGAAGGCGCTGGGAGGAGAGCCTCCGGGGACACCCGCGGCTGGCGCCTGAGCAGGAGTCCCAGGGCTCCAGGGCGGGGCGCCAGCGCCTCCTGAACGGCCCCACCGGGAGGGCGCGGCTCCGGGCAAGGGCGCAGGTGGGAGCCGCCTTAGGGCGCCCACCGGAAGGCCGGCCCCCTTTCGCGGCCCCCGGGCTGGGGCGGGAGGCGGGCTGGCGGAGGGCGCTGCTCCAGGCCCACGTTGGGGGCTGGGCCGCCGCAGTCCGCGCCCCGCGCCTCCGCCCTCCCTCGGCGCGATTCCTACCTGGGCCCGCAGCGCCACCTGCCGGCGGCGCGGGGAGGCTCGGCCTCCGGGCCTGGGGGCGGCTCGGCGGGGCTGAGGGAGGGTCTCCACGCTGGGGCGGGGAGGGGGAGGCAGATGGGCGAAACAGGCTGGGGGGCGAGGGGCTGCCGTGGCCCCGCCGGGAGTCCTGGCAGCATGGGATGCTCGTCCTAGACCTGGGTTTGGGGTGGCAGGGGGTGGTGCTGGCCATGAGCTGGGGCTCTGCTGTGTGATGTTGTGTTGGTCCCTGGCCCTCTCTGTGCAGGCTGCTCCCTGTCCAGGTCTGGGAGCTTGAATCCCACAGAGGTTCATGCTCCTGGCCTCTGAAGGGGCTTCTGGCCCCTAAGGGGCACTTGGGGCAGACGGGCAGGCTACAAGACCTGCCCAGGGCCCTGTCACCCTGGCATCTTTCCCCTTCTCAAACATAGTGAGGAGTGGGGAGAGAGATGAGGGCGTCCCAGGCCCAGTAGGTGTCCTCCCTGGTCTGCCCAGGCAAGGCTCATCCACTCCCCCCCCAGTGTGATGCTCAGACGCTGCCGCGCTCCCAGCCTGCCCTGGAACACTGAAGAGGCAGAAACTCACGGCTGCCGGGGACAGCTCATTGCCCTGTGCCTGGCGTGGCCTCGGAAGGGTCTCCTCTCTTTAGGTATGAGTCTCTCAGGCCTGGCAGCACCTGCAGCCCCCAGGGCGGGCCTCCACTCCCTCACTGCCTGCCTAGAGTGCTGAGAAAAGGATGTGACAGCCCCACAGGACCCCCACTCCCAATCCCAAGACCGAATTTGGGGGTAGGACCCTGATTGGCCCACCTTGTCCAGTCAGGTAAGGCCAGGGAAAGGCAGTGAGGTGCTGGTAAACCTTCAACAACCAGTTCTCCAGATTAAAAGCCCTGGTCTCAGCCTTTGCCATTTCCATGGGGTAAACACTCCCATCGCAGCCAATTTCAAGCCACCAATGTCTCTGAGCGCCGAGCTGGGAAGAGATGCAGAGTAGCTCGCCATGGCACAGCTTTCAGGACCCACGTGCTCAGCATAGATGCCATGTCAGTAGTTAGGAAGCAATGCCTGTGTTTGCAGTATCAGCTCATTGGAAAGTTGCATGGCTCTATCTAACAACGGGCTCTCGGCGTGCCTGGGAATTTCTCAGCTCCCACAAGCCTGCTGGGCTGGCTCAGCCACCCACTGGCCAAAGCTGCCTGACAGTGATTGCCAGAGGTTCGCCCCGCGGCGGGGACACAGTTCAGAGAAAGGCAGCCGTTGGTGGCTGCAGGCATCCCCAAAACACCTACCCGGTGACCGTCCCTCACAAGAGGGTTTCCACCTGGCCCCTTACGAGTAACCTGAGCGGTCGGCTCCACCCCTTTGTGCTTCAGAGTTGATAGCCTGCCTGCCTGTGGGGCAGTGAGACTTAAAACACAGGGAGCCTGCCCAGAACAGGAGACGTGGGGAGGGCGTGGTCAACCTGCCAGCCTCATTAGGCTCACCTCACCCCTCCAAGCCTCAGTTTCCTCCTTTACCACCCAATGGGAAGCCACACCTACCTCAGGGGCACGCCACGAGGCTTCACCCCATTACAGACCGGCAGCTGGGCAGCATTGCACATCATCCTGCGCCAAGCACTCGTGCTCAAAAGCGACCTAAGCCTCAGCACAGCCTCAGGAGATAACACTGTCAGCCCGTGTACAAGGGGGCTCTGAACCCCCTGGGGCCAGCTCCAAAGCCACCAAGGCCTCCGGAGGGGGCAGGGGACATCTGCTGTCTCTGAGCTCCCCTGGAATACTGCAGAGACAGAAGCTCGCGGCCTGAGCCCGGTCCCAGGCATGTGGCTTTTTCCAGAACGTGGGCGCTGCCCACACAGCAGGGCTGCAAGGAGGCCAAGGGCTGACCCCAGAGAAAGGGCTGGACTGGTGCAGCAGCTAGTCCAGGGGTCCCCAGCCACACAGTGCTGGCAGCCTCCTCACTCGCGCCTCCTCCAAAGGCCAGCGCCAAGGGCTCCAACGGCAGGCGCGCTGACACCATCCATGCTGGGAGTCCCAGCTCTGCCCTGCGCTGTGCCCGGAGCTCCCTGCAGCCCCTTGGTAGCCCTCACTGAAGCCCACAAGGCACAGTGGCTGTGCTCCCATTTCACAGATGGGGAGACCGAGGTGCAGGGAGGTTGAGTCACACGGTCAGGGGGTGCCATCCAACCCCACGCTGAGCCCCCCAGGTTGTCCTCGCTCACAATCCTGTAGCTGGAGAGGAGCCAGTGGCCTCGGATGGCAGCCCCAGGAGCAGAGCTCGCACCTCCCAGGTGCTCAGACCAGGCCCACCCCAGCCCGGGACCTCCATCTCCACTCCCCAAGCTGGGTCCACAGGCCCCATGGGAGACCACTGAGGCCCAGAGAAGGGCAGGGGCAACCCCAAGGCCATGCCAGGACACACGGACAGCCCTGGGGAGAACGCCATGCATGGCCCCAGGAGCCATTGTGACCTCAGGGTGAGGTCAGGGCTTTTGGGGTGGGGGAGGGGCGCCCAGAGACAGGGCTGCCTGCCAGGAGTGAGGACAGAGCTGGTGGCTGGGGCCTGTGGGTCCCCCACACGGCACCCCACCATGGATGAGCAGCATCCCAAAAAGCCATTCAGCTACATCTCGGGCGACTGGGTGTTGTCAGCCACGTCCCCGAATCCCAGGTCAGTGGCAGCCCCGGGGATGTGGGAGCCCATGCAGAGGACCCCCAGGCTCCCTCCTGGCCCACAGGGGCCCTCGCCTCTCCCTTGCTCAGGCCTAGGAAGGAGGGGTCATGCCACCAGCACAGCCGGGGGGTGGGTTCGAGGTGGGCTTCCATGCCGCAGCCCTCACAAGGTGGGGGAGAGGCCTGGAGGGAGGCTGCTTGGATTCAACAGCAGGCTGCGTGGCCAAGGGCAGCCCATGAGGGTCCAGGGAGTCGATGACCACGCATCTCCCGCACACCCGCACATGCTGCTGTGTGCACGGATGAGTTGATGGACGGACGGACAGATGGATGACCTGCAGAATGGGAACAGGACGTCAGCCAGGGTGCTTCCAGCCATTTGCGGGAACACATAGGGAAGGTTCCTCTAGGCCTCCCAGGGCCCCGATGCAGGTCGGAGACTGGCTCCCTCCCCTGCTCCGCCCAGCCTGGGTAGGCACCCCTGGGCCCTGGGCCCAAGCTCTGGCCCGGGCAGGGTCCCCGAGTGGGTCGCTGGGTTGGCTCCCTGCTGCCACGGGGCTGCCCCGGAAGGCGCCTGAGATCCTGCGCTTGCCCCAGCCGCAGTGGCCGAGTGCATGTCCTGTGCTGCTGCCGTCAGACCTGTCCTTTCCTCTGCCACATCCTGTATCGCTTCCAAGCTGGGAAAACGCAGATGTTTGCCTGATATTGTGTTCGTATTGCTTTTCTATTTTTAAAAATACATTTAACTCCTGACACTGTGAGAGCCGTGCCGCGGGTTTGCGGCCAAGGTAAGGAACTCGCTGAGCCTGTGGCCGTCGGAGGGACAGGCTGGTGGCCCTCCCAAGTGCCTGCAGGGCCTGCTCTCAGGCAAGGCAGCTGCAGCAGGGGATGCCTGCCCAGCTGACACCAGCAGGGCTGGGGCTGAAAGGCCCCACCTCGGGCCCAGCTGGGAAGGGGCTGGCTTTCTAGAAGCAGAGAGGGGCCTTCCAGGGGGCGGGGGGCACTAAAAGGTGCTGTGCGCAGACTGGGCAAGGACCCTCGGTGCACACCACCCGTCAGACGCAGCTCCAGAGCCGGGCCCGGGGTTGAAGCCGGCATCGCCCTTCCTGGCTGAGTGACCTCTGGGGGCTCAGCTGTATCGGGGTTGGGATGAGGGGGTCCGGTTGGCTCCCAGCACTAGCAGACCCCATCTTCATCATCACGGTGGAAGGGGCAGAGGCAGGGGTGACGCAAAGGGAAGTCATGCCGAAGGCCGTCATTCATTCCTCATTAGCTCATTCATTCAACACACACCCTGGGCACCTACTGGGCATCGTTATCCACATGCCACCTCCTCGGGGAGGTCTTCTGGACCCCACCCCACAGCTTGTCCAGCCCCTTCCTTGCTTTGTCTTCTCCGGCTCAGTCCCCACCTGACACAGGGCGTGGCTTCCGTGCCTGTTGTCACCTCTCCCCTCCCCCAGGTGGTTCCCTGCTGAACCCCCAGGGCCCGTGAAGCACCTGCCCCCAGGGGGGATTTACAGGCTTTCACTGGATGAACAAAGGCAGGAAGGAACACACACGAGTGTGCCCAGACACGCACATCCAAGAACACACACGTGTGCCAAGGCATGCACACCCACAATTGCACCTCCACAAATGTACACAAGTGTGTCCAAGAACACCCACAACTGCACACAAGTGTGCCCAGACACACACAGAGCACCCTGTTTCCATTTCAGAACCTCCTCCCTCCTCTCTGAAGCCACGAGGGTTGCTCAGAACCCAGCCCACAAGGACGGGCGGGTGCTCCCCACCACCATCCTTCTCCGCAAGTCCCGGAGCAGCCAGGCTGCACTGGGGCCCAAGGAGCACAAGGTGTTCATGGAGGAGGCCTACAATGCAGGTGAGCACAGCTGGGGACTCAGGCCAGGGCCGGTGGCCCCAGAGAGGATCAAAGTCCAGCAGGTCCCGCCATGCCCCTCCACCGAGGTGGTCCCAGGGGGCAAGAGCTAGAGGGAGGCCCCCTCTCTGGGATCCTGGGATGCCAATGGGTGAGATCATAGGCTCTCAGCAGGAACCCTTGCACCGCCTCCTTGGCCCCTCAATACCTCCTGAGGCACCATTCAAAGTCCCAAAGTGCTCCATCTCACATCCCACACTCGTCTCCCCTCCCATACCCTCTCCCACCTCAGAACCTCAGCTCAGGCCTGGCCGCATCCCAGGGAAGGTTTTCCCTTCAAGGGCTTGCCCTTGTCCTCCCAGGCTGAGTCAAATGCCACCTCAATTGTCTGAGAGCCAGCCTGACACTCTCCATCTTAGTCAGGGTTTATTGCCCCTCTCCTGTGTGCATGCCCAGGGTATTCTATACATCTACCCCCACAGAACCTAATCCACTAATACTGGGTAGGGTGTCCCCTGCTCTGAGGCTCCTTCAGAGCAAAGCTGGGTCCTGACTTCTTTTTCAGCCCCCACAAACAGCCCTTGGCCCACAAAGAGTGAATATCAGTGAGTGTTGGGAGACTGAGTGGAGGGCAGAGAGACAATGGAATGAATGTAGGGTGAGATAGAGGAATGGATGAATGGGTGGGAGGATGGCTGGCTGGCTGGCTGGATGGATGGGTGATGGTGAGATGAGGGGATGGATGGAGGGATGAGGGGATGGATGAGCAGAAGGATTGATGGATGAATTATTTTATGAATGATGAGTGGGTGGGCAGACAGATTGATGGACTGATGAACAAATGGACAAAAAGATAAATGTGTGGGTGGATGGACAGAAGATGAAGGAATAAATTGATGAATAAAAATTTGGTTAGGTCAATGGATGGATGGATATGTGAATGGGAGAGTAAGGGTATGCAGACTTACATGCATTCCCTCTTATCCTATCTTAAACCCCAGAAGGAATGTTCGAACAGCCAGGAGGACCAAGATTTCCCAATGTGTCCAGTTCGCCAGTCCTCATTTTCAGATAATTCCTTCCCGTTCCAAACACTACCCCTCCCGTGCCTGCCCAGTCCTGCTGCCACAATACGGCTACCCCACAGCCCGCCCACCCTCACACCCTTCTTGCCAACTTTAGCCATCTGCTTCAAGATGCTTCGGAACCTAAATGGATCAGATCCCCTCCATCTGAAGTACATCATCAAGAAGATCAAGAACATGGCTCACCAGTCCCCCAACCTGGTGCTGGAAACCATCCGTGACTACTTCATAGACAACCCAGAGGTGGGGGCTGCTGGGGCCAGGGGGGGTTAGGCATGGGGACCAGAAGGGAGGGCTGGACCCCAAGGCAGGCTCAAACCCTGGCTCCTTCATAGAGCAACTGCATGATTTGGGGCAAGTCTTGACTTCCTCATATGTCAAATGAGATGAGAGGATTGGAGGAAAGTGTACCAACTTGTGTTGATCATCCTCAGAAAAGTCTCATGAAGTAGATATTAGGATCTTCACAGATGAAGAAAATGGAGCTTAGAGAAGGAAGTGATTTGCCCAGTCACAGAGCCATTAAGTGGCAGAGATGGATGGATGGATGGATGGATGGATGGATGGATGGATGGATGGAT
>JAKSZT010054489.1:30258291-30288943 GCA_026826555.1 Tolypeutes matacus | reverse complement strand
TGGATGGATGGATGGATGGATGGATGGATGGATGGATGGATGGATGGGTGGATGGGTGGGTGGATGGATGGATGGATGGATGAGTGGGTGGATGGATGGATGGATGGATGGATGAGTGGGTCGATGGATGGATGGATGGATGGATGGATGGATGGATGGATGGATGGATGGGTGGGTGGATGGATGGATGGATGGATGGGTGGGTGGATGGATGGATGGATAGATAGCTGAGTGGATGAATGTATGGATAGGTGAATGGATAGATGAGTGGGTGAATGGATGGAGGGACAGATGGAAGATAATCTGTCTGGGTTATGGAATGAATGAAATGACTTTGAAGATGGAATGAAAATCCCATAGCATTTCCCTAAGAATAGGGGCAAACTCACTTCTCTGTGTCTTCACAGCACCTGATTCAGGGCGTGCCCATAGCAGGCGTTCACTACATGGTCGAGTGAATGGTTGAATCCTTCCCCTCTCATACCCCCACCTGTGTTCCCGCCAGTGTCCCTGACCTCCGTGCACTCTGCCACCCCCAGCTCTCCACCCGGCACAAGTTCCGGCTGTTCCAGGTCTTGGAGGCCGTCATTGGAGCCAGTGACTTCTTGGAAGAGACCTGGGAGAGAAACTTCATGCAGCTGGCCCTGGAGAACATGACCAAGACCACGGTGGGCTTCCCCTCCCCCTGGGAACGCAGGGGGCTGCCCTGGAGACCCAAACAGTGCCAGGCGCCCAGCCCTGTGCTCCACCTAGTGATTTCTGTCCCAATGTCTCATTTTCTCATCACCAGCCCCCGCAGAGGGACAATCTCACACACTGGTATTTAACAGTTGAGGAAGGTGAAGTCCAGAGAGGTCACTGCTTGCCTGAGGCCACAGAGCTAGTTGGTATGAGGTCCAAGCCTCAGGCTGCAACTAGCACCCAGAAGGACCCTTCCCTGGGGTGTGCCCGTGCCCCCCCATCTCCGCCACCTCTCCCACCATTCCCATCACTTCCTCCTACGCTCCAGCCTCTGGAAGGCCTTCTGCGGCTGTAGCTCAGCCCTCACCCCTCGCCTGCCACGTTCCTGCCCGACAGGGACTTAGAGGCTTGGACCTGACCCACCAGCCTTCCAGGTTTGCATTCCAGGAAGTGCTGACAGCCTCGGCTGAGTGGCTCCAGGGCCGGGAGGCCCCTGGCCCTCACTGAGACCGGTTAGCACAGGGCCACCCCCAGGGGCCACGCAGCAAACACCACCATCAGTCAGGGTCAGCAGTGACATGCCACCCGGGGCCCACCGCAGGCCAGTCTGACACACCACAAGACGTGAACAGAAACAATGCAACCCTCCAAGCAGATGCTTGTGATCCCCATTTCACAAAGGGAAACTGAGGTTCAGAGAGTTTAGGGACTTGCCCAGATAGTAAACAGTGAGTGTGACAAGCTCCTGTGCTCCCCCAAGGAAGTCCAGGATCTCATCCCAGGTGTGACAACAGAGGAAAACGAGGAACGAGGTCCATGTCCACCTTATTTTTAAAATTCCTTTCACCTTGCCACTGTAAAGGATATCATGCATACATCTTTTCTTAAAGTGCTGGCATTGATGTCTAATTAAAGAGCTGGGGAGGGGGCCACTGGTGACCCCGAGATGCGGCTGCAGACCAAGCAGAGCCACAGTCTCTGGGTCGTCGCTGGCGTCAGCCTCCCCAAGGGTGATGGGAACCCCTTCTGGGGCAGTCTGAGGGTGGGGCCACGGACAGGGCCACGGCAGGGCTGGGGCCAGTGCTTGCCGTGACAGTGGGCGGGCTGCTGTGCTTGGCAGCCCACTCCAGCCACCCCAGGGCAGGTCAGAGCAGACGCTGCGGGGGTGCCAGGAGCCGGTGCAGGACCCGGAGGGGCGAGCAGGTGCTTTCTCACTAGCCAAGCGCAGACAGGCGTCCAGAGGCCAGTTTGGTGCTCAGTGTCATCCTGGGACTCCCTGCACCCTCCCTGTCTGAAGCCCCATTTCCTCTCCAAGTCTTCCTCTTTCCTGATTTATTCTTCCAAGCTGGTGACACACATCTCCCAGCAGCTTCTTGAGAAAGGGTGCAGTGGAAGCAAATATTTGAGACCTGGCATTTCTGGAAAGATCTTTAATCTCTTTCATCCAACTACGAGTAGGAGACCACTGTGCCGCCGTCTTCTTGCCCCCGAGTGGCCGCTGAGACCACACAGCCCTTCCGAGCCCTTCGGCTGCGACCTGCCCTTCCTGCTGGGAAGCGTCTGATCTTTGTCCTGGAAGTTCTCAGTTTCCTGGACCTACTTCTAGCCGCCGAGCTTTGCGTGCAGGGTGTCCTTTCAATCTGGCCGTGTGTGCCCTCTGGTTCTGGAAAGGTGGCTTACATTAGTTCATTGATGATGGATTCCCCTTTCTCTGTTCTAAGCTTCAGAAATTCCTACCACTCTAACGTGGAACTTCACGGCAGTCCCTAATATTCTTCTCTCCTTTTTTATTCTGCTCTCTGAGCGATTGATCAACATTATCTTCCAAACCTTCTATTGTGTTTTCCATTTGTGCCATTGTCCTTTTAACTTTCAAGAGATCTTTATTTTGTTCTCCAAATGCTCCCACGTGCCGCCATCCTATTAGCATTCACTATCTAAGATATTGAAGACAGATCTTCCCCTCAAGTCTGCACTGGCACCTGGCCTCTCTCCTCCAAGCTGCCTTTCCTGGGCTTTGTTGGGGCTTGGGGTGGTAGTGTTAGTCTCCCATGTCTGATGCCTTCTCCAGTAAGCTCAAGGGCGGGCGACAGATCTTGGCTTCGAGGATGCTGACGAGCTGAGCAGCGCTGGGCTCCAGTGTCAGTTTCTCTGTCCTGGGCTTTGCCAGCTTCCCAGGGAAGACCCTGCCCTGCTCCCCTGCCTGGAGGGTCAAAGGCCTGGCCCAGGGACCGGCCACTTCCTTGCGTACAGGCACCCACCTTGGCTGGGCCTGCCCCCACCCCACCCCACCCCCTGCCTGCCTGTCCAGAGCCTGAACCTGCAGACTCCTGTGGGGGCGGGGGGGGCAGGCCCTCCAGGTGTGCAGAGGTGGCAGTTGGGGGGTGGGGATCTAGGGACCCAAGTACTTCTCAAACCACGTTACCCTTATTTTACGGCCCCTCCCTCTAAGTCCTTCAAGGCTGCGGAGGCTAGAGCAGCGTTGCAGGGGCTGGTTCAGCGCCCCCCCCCCGCCCTGGCGTTGCACTCAGCCTTCAGTTACCCCTCGTCCAGCTGCTTTGCAGCTTCCAGAATGTGGCTGTGATTGTCCTTAAAAACATCTCCTAAATGCAGTTTTACTTGAGTTGATTTTGTTTGTTTGTTTGTTTTAGAAGAGCAAAATCAAATTCAATCCATCTCAGCCAGAAGGCCTCACGCCCACATTTTCAGTAAATGATAAACAACATACTGATTTTATAGGATGGAGTCAATGCACAGGAGGGCACGCAGGAAGGGACCCCAGACCCCCTCTCTGAGATGCTGACTAATGCTTTCGCCCGGTGATAAGCCCACCACACCTTCCCAGGCCAGCTGCTCCCCCAGGCCAGCAGCTCCCCCAGGCCAGCTGCTCCCCCAGGCCAACAGCATTCAGAAACAGAGCTGACTAGAGCTCAAAAGCAGAGCCACTTCTAAAGATCCACCGCCCTGTGGAGAGAAGGGCCCAGAGTGGCAGCAAGCAGGCAGGCTCAGGAGCACAGGGTCTTCTCCTGCCTGCGACGACCTCCTCCATCAGGCAGTGGTGGCCGGCGCCTGCCCTGGGCCTGGCTGGTGCCAGGGAGGGCCAGGGAGCCTCCAGCTGGGCCCCCCTCAGCACCTGACACCCAGGCTCCTTGGCCAGAGAACGCTGGACAGCAGCGTTCCAAATTCACTGAGGTGAAGAAGTAGAGGGCGCGACGCTGTCTGAGCCTCAGGAGCGCACCAAGAGGAGAGGAGTGCGCTGGGCGTCAGCTTTAAAACTGGACCAGGCTTTGGACAATCAGGGCAAGTAGGGAGGGCAGTCCAGCAGGGCAAAGGCTGGGAGGCAGGAATGAGAGCTGCTAGAGGACCAGGCAAGACCTGGGAGCACAGCTCGGCCTCCCTCGGCCTGTTTTCTACCAGGACGGGTAGATAAGGGCGGCCCTGTGCGTGCCAAGGCCTTGGGGGAGCTGACGCGCCTGCCCCTGCCTCCCTGCCCTCTGTCCCTGCTCAGGAGCTGGAGGATGTGTACCAGGACGCAGCCAGCAGCGTGCTCTTGGCCATCTGCAGGCACTCGTGGCGGGCAGTGGCCCAGCACCTGGAGACCGAGGCCCTGACGGGCGTCTTCCCTCACCGCAGCCTCCTCCACGTGATGGGCGCCCTGTCCTCTGACGGTGCAGGCCTGAAAGGGAGGGGGCCCCCTGCGTCCCGCTTCTAGGGATACAACCCCAGCCACCCTGGGGAGGCCTGGGACAAGGCAGCACCCAGCTCGCCTTGCCCTTGCACCCCGCCCTGGATTGGCAGGCTCGGTGGAGACACCTCTGTGCCTGGGGCGAGCCCTGAGACCCCCAGGGTCATCCTAGAAGCAGCCCTCTCGGAAGTGGGGCTTCCAGAGCTCCTGAAAAGCCTTCCAGTCCCATAATGCTCCCCCCAGACCTCTCCCCTTCCCCCTGAGGGGACCCCAGCCCGTCCTCAAGGGCCAGGCTTGGAGGAGCCTCAGATCACCAGCCCCTTCATCCGCCACCAAGGCCCAGAGCGAAGCTGCTCTGCTGAGGTCACAGCAAGGGCAGCCCAAGGGGGGTGGGGTCTGTTGCCCACAGAGCCGCAACGGGGCGGAGGCAGGCCGGTGGCTGGCAGCTCTGGGTTGAGGCCTGGCCTGGAACCCCCTCTCTGCCCACAGAGAAGCTCCTCAACCAGGGAGAGAAGGCATGCTGGGAGGAGCAGCTGGCCCAGGTAGGGAGGGGGCCCGCTATGGGGCCTTGGGGGGCAGTGGGGGAGGGCAAAGACTGGCATGAAGGGGCCTGCTGCAGCCCTATGAGGAGGGGATGAGGGAACGCGGGAGGGAGGGGCGAGGTGAGGGAATGTGGGAGGGAAAGAAGGAGGGGGTGAGGGAATGAGGGAGGGAGGGAGGGAGGGAGCCACCAGACAGGAGAGGAGGTGCAGGGACCAAGGTCCAGGGCTGGCCCCGAGTGGGGCTGGGGTTGGAACTTTGGGCTCCGTGTGCTTGGCACAGAGCAGGCGTCCAATACAAATGAGACCCTTCCCACCCAATCCTGGGGTCTGGGGCCAGGACTGAGGGGACAGAGAGGCTGCAGAAGCCAGAGTCAAGACCGGGGTGGTGAGAAAGCAGGTGGGAGTGGACAGAGGACGCAGCCAGGGGGCAGTGCAGGCCCACCTCTGACCACACGCCCGAGGAGGGCTGGGGGTGCTGGGAGGAGGGCGCGGGACCCTGCAGACCTGGGTCCAAGCCCAGGTTCCACCATCACAGCCATGTGACCAGGTGACCCCTTTACCTAGCAAATGCAGGTGAAAGTACCTAGCTCAGATGGTTGTCGTGAAGATTATAGGGAAAATACACTAAAAGTGCCTGGCACAGGAAGTCCTCATTAAACGTTAGTTATTGCTGTGACAATAGTAATAGCAGTCATTAAAGGGCGTCTGTTAGAAGCAGCAGCAGCAAGACAGGTAATTAATAGAACAATAAGACAGAAAATCGGTAACCACATAGAAGACTTGAATAGCACAATCAGCCAGAGTGGCCTGACTGACATCGGTGTTGAATGCAAACAACATTCACCAAGACAAACCGCACGCCAGACCAAATACCAAGCTTCGATAAATCTAAAAGAACTGAAATCAAATAGAGTGCATGCTCTGACCAAAACATAAATTAGAAACCAATATCAAAAATATATCTGGAAAACTAAACTTTTAGAAATACATATATATACCTGGAAAATCCCCAAATTTTTGGAAATTAAACAACACACCTCTACAAAGAAGAAATCACAGGGAAATTGGAAATATTTTTAGCTGGATGATAATGAAAACACAATATATAAAAATATGTGATGCAGCTAAAAGCAGTGCTCAGAAGGAAATTTATATTTTCAAAGCCTATATTAGAAAAGATAATCTACACTTCCATTTTAAGAATCTATCAAAAGAGCAAATTAAACCCAAAGTGAGTAGAAGGAAGGAAATAATAAAAACTAAGCAGAAATCAAAGCAATAAAAAGGGACAAATAATAGAGAATGAATAAAATCAAAAAGAGGTTTATTGAAATGATCAATAAAATTAATGAACTCTTAATAATACTGATCAAAGAAAAACACAAAATACCAATATCAGAAATGAAGAAAGAGCATTACTACAAATCCTTCTGACATTAAAGGATAATGAAATATGATTCAAATAAATTAGACGATTTAAATTTTATAGGCAAATTCCCTGAGAAACACAATTTACCAAACTGGCACAAAAAGGATCAGAAAATCTGAGTAATCCTATAGAGCAACAAAAGAAATTAGATTTGTAATTAAAAACCTTTCCATAAAGAAAACTTAAAACTCAGATACTTCACCAGTGAATTCTACCAAATAGTTCAGGAAGAAATACCAATTCTACACAAAAGAAAATAGAGAAAGGAAGGAACACTTCCCAAATCATTTTATGAGGCCAGCATAACCCTGATACCAAAACCAGACAAAGACATTACATAAAAAGAAACTACAGAAGAATACCGTTCATGAACATAGACTCAAAAGTCTTTAACAAAATATTAGCAAATTGAATCCTGCAACGTACAAAATGGATGATACACCATAACCAAGCAGTTTTATCCCAGGGCTAACACCTGAAACTCAACGTAATTCAACACATAACAGAATAAAACAGAAAAACTGTGATCATTTCGATGCAGAAAAAGCATTTGACAAAATTCAACACCTATTCATGATAAAAGCTCAACAAACTCAGAATAGAAGGAAACTGCCACAACCTGATAAAGGATGTCTATGAAAACCCTACAACTAACAAGCTTAATGATGAAGGAATGAACACTTTGCTGCTAAGACAAGGAACAAGGCAAGTATATCCACCCAAACCACTTCTAGTCAACATTGCACTGGAGTTCCTAGCTAGAGCAATAAAGGAAGAAAAAGAAATAAAAGATAAGCACATTGCAAAGGTAAAAATAAAACTTTCTTTCTTTGCAGACAACATGACTACAAACATAAAAATTCCTAAAGAATCTTTTTTAAAAACTACTAGAACTAATAGTGAATTTACCAAGATCTCAGGATACAAGATCAATATATAAAAATGATTGAAATTCTATATACTAGCAACAAACAAAGGAAAAATGAAATATTTTTAAATGACACAGCAGCATTAGAAATATAAAAGACTCAAAGATAAATTTAAAAAAATATATGCAAGATCTCTACAAAACATTACAATGACAAATTAAAGAAAATCAGACTAAATGGACAGATATGTAATGTCATGGATATGAAGACACAATATAATTAAGATGTCAATTCTGCCAAGATCTTTAGATTCAATGCAATCCCAATCAAAATTCCAGCAGGTTTTTATTGTAGAATTAAATATAATTTATAAAGTAAATTTTTATATGGACATTTCAAAGGACCTAGAATAACCAAAACAATTTTAAAAAGAACAAAGTTAGAAGAATTACACTATCTGATTTCAAGACTTATTTTTAAACTATAGTAAACAAGACAATAATATATTGACATAGGGTTAATCAAATAGATCAATGGAAGAAAATAGAGTCCAATATATAACCACACTTATATGATAAATTGATTTCTTTTTACAAAGATGCCAAATCAATCCAATGGGGAAAGAAAAGTCTTTAGAACAAATTATTCTGTAACAACTGCATATCTATAAGGACAAAAAAAAAAATGAATTTTAATGTCCATCTCAAACCATTCCCAAAAATTAATTGACATGGAACTGAGACATAAACATAAAAGCTAAAACTAAAAAGTTTCTAGAAGTAAACACAGGAGAAAATTTTACCAATCTTCAGGTTAATATGTCTGAGGATCCAGAACACATGGATCTTAAAAAGGAAAAAACTATTAAACTGGAAATTAAAAACTTCTGTTCATCAAATGATACTATTAAGAAAATGAAAAAGCAAAGACACAGGGAAAATATTCACAATACATATGTCTGACAAAGGGATTGTATCCAAAATCAATAAACTCTTACAACTCAGTAATCAAAAGACAAACATCCTAATTTCAGGAGTGAGCAATTTAAAAAGGCATTCTACAAAGGAACACATGTGGTAGCCAATAAGCAAATATTAAAATGACCGATATCTTTACTGCCCAGGGAAATATGAGGACTGCAATGAGCTACCACTGTACATCCACTGCAAGAGCTATGATGAAAAAGAATGACATCACCAGATGTTGGCAAGTGTGTGGAGCAACTGGAACTCTCTTATGCTACTGGTAAGACTGGTAAATGGAAAATGAGAAAACTGGAATTTTCTTATAAAGTTAAACATAACTCAGCAATTCCACTTCTAAGTATTTACCCAGAGACACAAAAACATACATACACAAAAATACTTACCCAAGAATGCTCCCAGCAGCTTTTGTTTATACTAGCCTCAAACTGGAAACAGCCTGTGGCAAGCAGAATAATGGTCCCCAAAGATGCTTCCGGCCTAATCCTGGGAACCAACTGTGACCGTGTTAGCTTTCACAAAGCAGGAGAGTACAGCTTGCAGATGTAATTATGGTTGCCATTCAGAAAGCTTTAGGATAGGGAGGCTATCCTGGAATATCTGAGGGTGCCTAATGTCATCACAAGGGGCCTTAAAAGTGGAAGAAGGAATTGGAAGAATCAGAATGATTACATGTGAAAACAACTCCACCCACCATGCCTTGCTTTGAAGGAGGAAGAGTGGAGAAGAATGGAGCCATAAGCCGAGGAAGGTGGGCAGCCTCTAGAAGCTGAAAAGCACAAGAAAGTGAACTCTCCCTGGAATCTCCAGAAGAAATGCAGCCCTGCCCATACCTGATTTTAGCCCAGTGAGACCCATTTGGAACTTCTGACCTCCAGAAATGTAAGATAACTTTTTCTTGTTTTAATTCACTAATTGTTTGTAGCAATTTGTTATGGCAACTGTAGGAAGCTCACACAGCCCATCAGGGGATAACATATAAACAAACTGTGGGATATCCAAACAGTAGGATACGATTTGGCAATAACAAGGAATGAGCTGATAAAAGGGTTTCAGCTCTGAGATGTAAGGAGCTTGGAAGTCATCGTGCCCATCTTTACAACAAGCAAAGGCTAGACAGACTGAAAATCAAGAACTTTTTCTTTTCTTGAACCCAAAGAATGGGAGAGAGGTACATCCAGAGAGATAAAGCAACAAAGATATACTCACCTGGTATAGAAGCCAGTAGAACCATAAACTGGAGGAGCATTTGATGTTAACTTTGACCAGCTGCTGGACTAAGTGTGAAGGAGCAGAGAGTGAGAAATTCCTGGGGGCTGCAGTCTGACTGGGACCCCCACACTTTCATGGACCTTCCCTCCAGGAATCCCAACAGGCTCTCATGATGAAGATTGCCCTGGCAGAGGGCAGGGAGGAGTATTAACTGTGAAACATGCTAGAGCCTTCTCCAAAACAAAGACCTATTCTCCTCTCAAAGGGAAAGAACAGTTTCAGGGCAAAACTCTGAAGCCTAGACCCAGCCATGAGAAGGGCTCTCCCCACTCCAGCCCTCTCCAGCCTTCCTGTCCCACCTGAGGAAGAAAAAATATAGTCAGCAGGGGACCAAGGAGGCAACAGAAGACGGAGAATGGCCCCCTCATCCACGACCCACCGCCCACACAGACAGGACTCCAGTATGAAAGCAGTGGATTGCAGCCGAAAGAGCTGTGAAGCACAGCCTCTCTCCTCAGAGAAATGCACACAAAACCCCAAAGCTAAAAGGGGAGGCAAAAGCCAGGACCCTAGAAGAATTTGAAGTCTCTGGTACTTATAAATACAAAAAAATATTAAACATAGCCCAAGTTCTAGACAAATTAATACCAATCTTCAATTAAGGGCCTATTTACTCATTTACCTATGTCCTAATATTTGATACATGTCCAACTTTCAGCAAAAAGTTACAAGGAATGCCAAAAGGCAAGAAAAACTAGACTCTGAGGGGTCAAAACAATCATCAGAACCAGACTCAGCTATAACATCACCGTTGGAATTACCAGGCAGGGAATTTGAAGTAGCTATGATTAATATGCTAAGGGCCCCACTGGGGAAAAAGTAGATCACATGCAAGAGCAGATGGGCAAGGTAAGCAGAGAGGGGGAAACTGTGAGGAAGCAGCAAAAGGGAAGCTAGAAATCAAGCCCTGTGACAGAAATGAAGACGGTCTGAGATAGGCTCATCAGTAGACTGGACACAGCTGAGGAAAGAATCAGTGTGCTTGTAGACAGCTCAGTAGAAACTTCCCAAACCGAAATGCAAAAAAAAAAAAAAAAAAAAAAACACACAAAACAAACAAACAAACAAAAACGTAGTGAAAAAACAGTACAGAGCATCTAAGAACTGTGGAACAATTGCAAAAAGTATAAGATTGCACAATGGGAAGAGCAGGAGAAGAAGAGGATGGGAAAGAAGAAATATTTGAAGTAACAATGGCTGAGAACTTTCCAATTAGTGGAAAACCCCAAGGCACAGATCCACAAAGAGCAGAAAACATCAGATAAGATAAATGCCAGAGCAACACCCACAGGCATATTCACATTGCAGAAAACCAAAGAGAACGAAAAAATCCTGAAGGAAGCAAGAGGAAAACAAAAAACCTAAAGAGGAAGAAAGAATTACAGCAGACTTCTCGTCAGAAACAATGCCAGCAACAAGGGGGGAGTGAATCTCTAAATTATTGAAAGATTTTAAAAGACAGTATTTTGGTTTTTATCTTGTAATACCATAAATTTATTACAATACAAGGAGAAAACAATCCCAAACCTTGACCATATCCATGGAGTTTTCCAGTCTTTAGGTTAACAGAAATAAGGGATAATTGAGGCAATGTAATCTCATAATTTTATAACTTATGTTGACTATGTACTCAACTGAATTAAGAATTTTACTTTATAAGAAGAGAGTAAAGTGGCAATGTCCCACTGATATTTAAAAGTTTGTATTTGTTTATTTATAAAATAGATATAGACCTTCAAGGATTCATAGTTTTCTATCAGAAACCAGATCGCATAACTGGGCTTTCTGTTTGCTAGGTGAGCAAGCCCAAAGGCAGTGACATCCCAAAAAGTGGGATGAGACCCTAATAGAAACTCTATGTGCCCACACAAAGGCTCTTTTAATAAAATATTGCCCATATAAATTCTATATTCAGTGGCATTCATCTTGAGCCGCTGATGTTTGTATGGAGGCTGCTGCAGCCAGCTGTGACCTCTTTCCAGGCACCTTTCCAGCTCTCCACCTCAGTTCCCACGTTAGAATGTGGTCCCACCCTTTCTTCACATGCTGCTATTGGATCATTGCAAATCAAACATTTAAAAATCTATGGGAAGGTTAGAAGAGGTCAGAAAGTATCTAAGAAAATAAACCAAACTCTCCTGTTGTGCCTTCTTTTGTTTTTGCTTTCTTTTGGTCTTGCCCTATACAAGATTCTTTGTGAATCCTGTGTATGTATAGCAGCATGTTTCAGTTTGCCAAGGGCTGCTAGTGCAAAGTGCTAGAAACGGGTTGGCTTTTATAATGGGAATTTATGTGGGTAAGATCTTACTGTTCCCGGGATGTGAAAATGTCCAGATCAGGGCATCATCAGAGATACTGTCTCACCAAAGTCTGGCCGCTGGCAACCCTGGACTCCTCCCACAAGGCAAGGCAAAATGGTGACGGTCTCTGCCTACTCTGGGCTCGCTGTCCCCCTGAGCTCAGCTGGGGGCGGTCAGGCATATGGCTCGTCCCTCCCTGGGCCTCAACCTCTTCAGTTGTGGGCTGCCCCGCTGGCTCCAGCCTCCAGCCTCTCCCTCAGCTTCTTGGGTTTCTCTGTCTTTCTGTGGCTGTAGGCAATCCTGGAGTCCTCTCTCACATGGCTGGGCAAAAGCTTGCAGTTCTCTTTCTCTGTGCATCTCTGCTTCCAGTCTTCATTTCATATAAGACTCCAGTAAAAGGATTGAGACCTACCCTGGATCCCACAACTGGCCAAAGGCCCTTAACTGAGGTGGTCTAAGCAAAAGAAGGTCCCTCGTACATTAGGCTTCCATGCACAGGAATGGGATCCACGAAAGACTCAAACCAGGACTCAGCAGCTACCACATCTTCTCATTTTAGCACAGGGTATCAAGAGCCAAAAAGTAAACGCTTAAGGAACCCTGAGACCCACACGGTGACATAAACGAGAGCTGCTATTTCTTTTAGCTCTGGCTCTCCTGTTCTTTATTCTTAATTACAAAAAAGCGTGAAATCTCCCATTGATCAATCCTCAGCTTCTCACATAGGAAGAGAAATCACTGCAAGTCCCATAAAGGCAATTAGCCTTACGACTCTGTTAGGTGCAGTTGGAAGAGGCCATACTCTGAGTAATTGATAAGGAGGGAGACACAGAGCTACAGAAGTCAACAGTTAGTAGTGAAAACACAAGCTTCGCTGTACAGCAAGTAACACTGTATGTTATATAGGAATGGGGGCCCGTAAGCTCTAATTGTTTAAAGTCAGACAAGCATAAACAGTCTTTCAGTCAGATAGAAATATAAGCTGTTTTCTTATACTGTGTGATCCCGGGCTGAAATGTTTTTTCACTATCCTGATTTCATAAAACATAATTTTTCATATGAACTTATACTTATCTGGCTGGATTGAACACAAGGCACTAGTCAGAGGCCCTGAAATAATAATTCAGCTCCTTCTTCCTTCCCCATGCCTCCAAAAATTATTTTTAGAATTATCAAAATACTTTTTTAAAATTAAAAATGTTCTATAGACAAAAATCCCCCCCCCAAATAACCTGTATTATAAAAACAATTTATTTGATAAATATACTGGTTATTTTTTATTGCAAAGGTGATATCTCTAAAATTAAAACATCTTTCACGTGGCCCCCCCCCAAAAAAAAAAAAAAACCACCAGCCTAGAATTCTATATCCAGAGTAATTATGCTTCAAAAGTGAAGGAAAATACTTTCTCAAACAAAAACTGAAGGAATTTACTACCAGCAGACCTGTCCTGCCAGAAATGTTCAAAGAATTTTTCCAGGCATAGGAAGAACTATACAGGTCAGAAACTTGGATCTTCATGCAGAAAGGGAGCATATCATAGGAGGAATAATTGAAAGTAAAATCTTTTATTTTTTGTTCGCAACCAGCCAGAAAGACAGCTATTTGTTTAAAGCAATCACAGTAACGTGTACAGAGTGGCGATAGCGTACGGACAGGGGAAATGCATGGAAGCGACATCACAAGGGATAGGAGGGAAGAATTTGGAATACTCTCTAAGGTGCCTGCACTCCACGTAAAGCAAGATAGCGTTATTTGAAAATGGAATTCAATTATTTAAAATGTACATTGTAAATTCTAGGGCAACTGCTAAAAAGTGTTTTAAAGTAGTATAAATTGTACACTAAGAGGAGATAAAATCAAATCATATAAAATAATCAATTAAAACCAGAAAAGGCAGAAAAATGGGGAGGGGGTGAAGAAACAAAGAGCACATGCAATGAATAAATAAATAGGACACAATTACAGAGGTGGTAAATATTACTCTAACTACATAAAGAATCACTTTAAGTGTGAATAGTCTAATCACATCTTTAAAAGACAGATTGTCAAACTGGACAAAAACACAAAATCCAGCTATATATTGTCTACAAGAAACCCACTTTGAATATAAAGATTCAGATAGGTTAAAAGTAAAGGTATGGAGAAAGATATGTTACCTCCAATCAAAGGAAAGCTGAAATACCTGTATTAATTTCAGACAAAGCAAACTTCCAGAACTAGGAAGATTATCAAAGAGGGGCATTCTGTAATGATATAGTAACCAACTCTCCAGGAAGACATAATCCTAAGCACATACGCAACTAACAATAGGCTGTCAAAACATGAGGCGCAATTGGTTGTAGCTCAGTGGTTTGAGCACCTGCTTCCCATGTATGAGGGCCCAAGTTCAATTCCTGCTTTCTCCTAAAAAAAAAAATTAAAAATTTTGGGGAGCAGGTGTGACTGAATGATTGAGCACCTGCTTCCCATGTACGAGGTCCCGGGTTGAATCCCTGGTACCTCCTTTAAAAAAAAAAGAAACGAGGCAAAGAGTGACAGAAAAGGAAAAAGAGACGAATCTGCTATTACAGTTGGAGACTTCAATACTCCTCTTTCAGTAATTGATAGATCAAGCAGCTAGAAAACCGGTGAGGATACAGATGACCTGAAGGGCATTATCAATCAACTTGATCTAATTGACGTTTATAAAATGCTCCATCCAACAAAAACAGATCACACATCCTTCTCAAGAATGCATGGAACATTCTCCAAGAGAGACCGCATCCTGGGCCATAAAGTACACCTTGGCAAGTTTAAAAGAGTAGAAATGAGCAGAGCGGGTACGGCTCAGTGGTTGAGCATGTGCTTCACATGTGCAAGGTCCCGGTTTAATCCCCAGTACCTCCTGAGAAAAAAAGAAATTAAACAGGTGCTTTCTCAGAGCATAATAGAATTAAACTAGAATTCAGTAACGCAGATAACTGAAAAATCCCCCAAATATTTGGAAATTAAACAACACACTTCTATATAAGTCATGAATTAAAGAGATTTCAAGAGAAATTTTTAAATAATTTGAGCTAAATGAAAATGAAATGGCAACTTAACCAAAATTTGTGGCATGCAGCTAAAGCAGTGCTTAGAGCAAAACCTGTAGCAGTTAAATGCATATATTAGAAAAGATCTCAAATCAATGACCTAAGCTTCCATCTTAGGAAACTAGAGAAAGATAAGCAAATTAACCCTGAAGCAAGCAGAAGAAATGAAATGATGAAAATTAGAGCAGAAAAAGGGAATCAACTGTTGATACCTGCAACAACATGGATGAACCTCAAAATCATGCTGAGTTTAAAAATACTAGGCACAAAATGGAACATACTGTATGATTCCATTTATCTGAAATTCTAGAAAAGGCAAAACTAATCTATGGTGAAAGAAATCAAAACTATTTATAGGGGTGGAGATTAACTAGGAAGGGACAAGAAAGAACTTTCCAGGAAGCAATGGCAGATGTTCTATATCTTGATGGGGTGTGAATTACACAAGTCTATACATTTGTCAAAACTCGTTGACTAATAGTATGTGCAAATTTCCCTGGGGGTTAATTATACCTCAATTTTAAAAAATATTTTTAAATTAAAACAAAAACCTTGAATATAGGTGTGTTTCAAAATTCAGAATATTTCAGATTCTCAAAAAGTAATTTGGTGTCCACATGGTATATTCCACAAACACTCTTAGCAGGTCCTGGGGCAGATGCAGAACCAAATAGATGAACTTCTCTGCTACCAAATATGCAAATATTCACATTCTGTCAGATGAATAAATCCCATAGTGGCTCATTAGTTTGGGTCAGCTTTTGTCACCGAACGATGTTGCCGCAAAACTATTAAAACCTTTAATTTTCCGAGGTTTTGAATTTGAATTCGAGACAAGGGGCTAGGTGGTGGAACATACAGAATGAACAAAAGAGGTGTGGGAGAGGGGCCGGCGCCCCGGTGCCTGGACAACCTCGGGGCTTCTCAGTGATTCTGCAAAGATGACTGTCCTGTGGCGAGACAGCCCAGACCCTGCCACACCCCCAGTGTCCCCAAAATGGGCCTTGCAGTGGCAGACTCGGGTCACACAAGACCCTACAGTTTCTGCTGAAAGCAGGGAGCAAAAACAGAGCGAAGGAAATGGCCCCACCTGTAGGGGGCGCTCTAAGCCCGTCCTGTGTCCAACACGGCTGCCCCAGATACCCTGGCTAAGAGGTGCACATTTTAATACGTCTTTAGGATAAACTCCCAAAAACAGAATTGCTTGGAGAAATGTACGCACAGTTTACATGTTAACTGATATTGCCAAAAGCATTCATAAAAAGTTGCAGTTCCATCCCCCACCCTCCACCAAAGGCTGCAAGGCTGCTGCCCCACTGACCTTCTGTGTTTGATCCTTGGCCAGTCTTTGTCACTATAATACATTATCCTAACTTCCATTCCTTAAATATTAGCAAGGCTGAGTTTTGTATCCTTAGCTCCTTTATGTTATTTATGTATCTTTATCATGTCCATGGCCTTTAACCATTTAAAAATTGATCATTTAAAAAAAAAAAACTAAAATAAAAATGGATCATTTGTCTTTCTCATATTGATTTAGAAAGAGCTCTTTATTTATTGTTGATATTAACCCTTGGTAACAAGTCATAAAAAGAAAATCAAAACAAGACTTTGTTGTCTTTCAAGTTTTTTGTTGCCAAATTTCTTTAAAGGTTTATCGTCACATTTACCAGTCTGTTAAGACTTTTTAACTTGGGTTCATTTTCAAGAGTGGGGTATGCACACCCAAAAAGAGTATCAGGACCAAAAGTCTTGGAATTGTGGAATCATGGAAGCTAGGAATATTGGAAATAGAGAAATCTTATGGTCGTCGTAAAATCATGCAATGTTAGGGTCAGAACTTTTAGGAAGTTACATTTTGAAGGGCCATGTCATTCATTCATTTTCTCATTCATTCATTCATTCATTCATTCATTCATTCAGAAAAGATTAGTGGAGCACCTAGCATGCACTAAGCACTGCTCTAGGTGCTGGGGACACAGTAGTGAATGAAAGACGCTCCACTTTCACTGGCACTCACTTGACCAATACCCCTGCTTAGTGCCAGGCACATGGTCAGGACCCGACTCCACAGCCTGCCAAGCTCATGGTTTTCCAGCCTCACCTTGAATACCCCCAGGAAGGGACTCTTAAGAAGTGAGCTCCACATCCCTGCAGGCTATCAAGCAGGGTGGCTGGGTCCCAGATGCTCAGAAGAGGGACTGGGGGAAGAGGATGATGGAGTCAGGGATCAGTTGACGAATCAGAGAGGAGTGGGCAGGGCTGGCAGAGGCTCCAGGCCTGCCCCCCGCACCCCGTCTGCTAACAGATAGCTGTCAAGTCGGTCCCGTTCCTGAACACGGACGTGTGGTCCAAGGAGCTGCTGTGGGCACTCACCAAGCCGGACCGGATTCAGCACGAGCAGCCCCCGGAGAAGGTGGGCCCTGCCTGCCTGCCACACCGGCCGAGGGGCTCTGTCCAGAGGGGCTGCGCACCTGCAGCAAGGCCCAGGGCCCTAGAAGGAATGAAACGGGTGGGGGGCTGGGCAGCAGGACATGAAGCCAAGCTCTGCTCCGCCGCAGGCGATGAGATGAGGCGCAGGGCCAGGAGGCTGGCTTAGGAGGAGCTCGGCCACTGCAGGAGCCCAGGGAGGGCAAAGCGGGTGGGCCAGGCCGCTCAGAGCAGCAGGCAGAGATGGGTCAGGCTCAGGACGGGCTGCTCAACCCTCCCCCAGACCTTCCTGTTCACCTACTACGGGATGATCCTTCAAGCTGCAGAGAACAGCACCCTGGTCAGGACGCATCTGAAAGCCCTCCTGGAAACATCCCACCAGTGGCCCAAGCAGAGGGAGGTGAGCGCCCAGCCCCTGCCCAGTCCCCACCCCATCCCCAAGGGGACCTGGCCCACAGCTGCCCAACTCTGACACAGACAGCCCTGACCCCTTGTTATACTGATTCCTGATCCTGTTCACAGCTGAGATTTCTCTCCCCAGTCAAACCCTGACCCGGGTCACACACTGAGACCTAAAACTGGTTGGTCACACACTGGACCATGACCCTGGTCAAAGTCTGAGCCCTGATCCTGATCTCACCCTGAGCCCCGATACTGATCACATGCTGAGCCCTGATCCTGATCTCACCTTGAGCCCTGGCCCTGGTCACACCCTGAGCCCTGATCCTGGTCACACACTGAGCCCTGATCCTGGTCACATGCTGCACCCTGATCCTGCTTTCACCTTGAGCCCTGATTCTGGTCACACACTGAGCCCTGATCCTGGTCACATGCTGCACCCTGATCCTGCTTTCACCTTGAGCCCTGATTCTGATCTCACCTTGAGCCCTGGCCCTGGTCACATCCTGTGCCCTGACCCTGGTCACCCACTGAGCCCTACCCAGGTCATATGCTTAGCCCTGACCCAGATCATACCCTGAGCCCTCATCCTGGTCACATGCTGAACTCTAACTCTACTCACACATGAGCCTTGCTCCTGGTCACACCCTGAGCCCTAATCCTAATCACACACTGAGCCCTGACCCTGATCACATAATAAGCCCTAACCTAGGCCATGGACTGAGCTGACTCCTGTCACAGAGTAAGCCCTGAATCCACTCACAGCCTAGATCCTCTTCTACCCACACACATTTCCTGGCCCCTCATTCCTACCCTGGGGTAGGTCCACTCAGAGCTGGCAGTGAGGGATAACAGGCCCCAGGGATTCAGCCCTCCCTCCTGCCTCCCCACCCACAGGATCCATAACGGATATTCCTGTGGGTGTGGGCTCAGAGTTGCATGTCCTAAAGAGCACGGGGCTGATAGACAGATGCCCCGCGACCTTGGGTGCGTCCCCTTCCCTCTCTGGGTCTCGGTTTCCATGCCGGCCAGGTCTGTTCCTGGGACCCCACATCAGGCACCCTGCTCCCTCCCCAACAGGGTATTGCTGTCACGGTGGGGCTGGCTGCAGCCCACCACCTGGACGACGTCTGGGCCGTCCTGGACCAGTTTGGCCGGAGTGGGCCCATCAAATGGAGCCTCCACAGCTTCTCCCCAAAGGTACTGGCTCGGGGATGCCTCGGGGACTCCGGAGGTGTTGGGTTGTTGGGCTCCCCACCCACCCTGGCTTCAGTCCCACCTGGACCCCGCTGCTGTGCCTCTCCATCGTTCCTGCTCCCCAGCCCGCTGGGAACGAAAGGAACTAGGAGTGCTTGGCCGCAGTAGGTGCTCCTGCAGTGAGTCCTGCTGGCAGGGATGTGGCTGCTATTCTCTGGGTGGCTGTTTTGCTGTGTGACCTTCTGAAACCCGAGACAAGGGCCAGAGGTCCGGCTCGGCTCAGCCAGTGCAGGTGGCGGCAGCGTGCCCACACTTTCCCCACCCCCCCAAAGTCACTCTCTACTGCCGGGAGCAGGGTGAGGTGGGGACAGGCGAGGGGAGGGCGAGCCCCGCGGGCCCTGGGCCAGTCCTGAGGTCATGGCTGACCGCTGAGGACCCAGCCAGGGCCGGCCACCTCCTCGGGCTCTGGCACCCACTCCCCGGGGTCACTGATGAGCAATGAGCCATAGAAGGTCTTTGGGGGCTTCTGGGAAGACGGGGGACCCTACCCTCCCATCCCCCCATTCTCCAGGTCTCGGGAGGCTCCACATGGCCCATTACCATCTCCCTAGGTTGAGGGGCAATCCCCGCAGCCTTGGGGAAGCATGTGGTGAGGGGACACTGGGAACCTGGGGAAGGGGACAAAGAGGGGCGCAGACTCCAGCCTGTTCCGGCAGAGCCAGGCACCCCCACGGACTCCCCCGTGCAGTCCCACAGGCCCACCCAAACCCCGGAGGCCCATTTCCCCATTTCCTCATGAGGCCACGAGGCCCACGCCCCTCAGGACGGCCCCCACCGCCCCCCAGGGGAGGCGAGGGTTCTAACCCACCCGCTCCGCGGTCAGGGCCCCGAGGATCTGCGCTGGAGGTGGGCAAGCAGCACCATCCTCCTGGCGTACGGGCAGGTGGCGGCCAGGGCCAAGGAGCACATCCTGCCCTGGGTGGACAACATCTTGTCACGGATGATCTTCTACTTCCACTACAGCTCCTGGGTACGCACCTCAGGCTGAGGCCGGGACCCCAGGTGCCCAGGGACCCCTGCCACTGTTGCAGAGTCCACCAGGCTGGAGCCCACCTCTCCTGACTTCCACCCTGAGCACCTGCCTGGCTTCTGAATCACCCGCTCCATTTATAGGCATGGCCCCACCCCACATCTCCCCTAAAGCAAACGCCTGGTGCCCACCTCTGGGGTGGGGGAGGGAGGTATTTGGAAAGCCAGGGTGGCTCCCCAGCATGCCCAGCAGTGGCCCTGGGGACAAACCCGGGCCCCCTTATACCACACCAGGGGTCAGAGAGGGCCAGGCCGTGTGTCCCCAGCCAGCCGCCAGGGCCCATCGGGAAAAATCTTTGACTGACTAAACGCCGTCACCTCCTTCAGGTTTTCAGACAAAAGCACACGGGTCAAAATAAAGACCCAGCCTTGCAGCCCCCCGCGGGTGGCCACCCTGCTGCCCCCTGCCCTCATGCCTCACGCTCCCCAGCATGCCCCTGACTCAGTTTCCCTCGTCCCCTGGCCTGACCTTGGCCGCCAGGACGACACCCTGAAGCAGAGCTTCCTCGCCGCCGTGCTCCTGCTGGTGGGAGCCATCACCCGCAACGAGGGAAGCCACAGCTACGAGTTCTCCCAGACCGCCGAGCTCCTGGACTGTCTGATGGCGAGTAGGCGTTCCAGGGCTGGGGAGGGGCTGCGTGGGGCAGGGGGCCCTGGAGGCCGGCCAAGTCCCTGGTTCAGGAGGAGGTGGTGGGTGGGACTGCCAGGGCATCCCGCCTTGCTCGGTTCTGACAGGGACCCCCGGGTACGCCTGCCTCCCAGGTGAGGCTGTGAGGCCCAGGAAGGCCAGCTCTACCCACTCTGCACACACTGGCCTCGGCCTAGCCCACCTCGCCAGGCTCACGGAGGACGCGCACACGTGCTGCACGATGGTAACAGTAGCAGCTCCTGCTCAAGGAGCCCTGCCGAGGGTCAGCCGCGGTGGTCGCGGCTCTGCGCGCCTGGCTTCCTGTGCCACAGTGCCATTGCACGGACAAGTGCACGAGGCTCAGAGCAGCTTGGAGACTGGCCCAAGGCCACGCAGCTAGCACGTGGGTCACCAGGATTCAGACCCAGTCTCTGATGCCGAAGTGGTGGCTGGGTGACAGCGGATGCCGGGTACCTGCCAGGGTTGGGAGCTCAGCGTGGCCCTGTGCAGGCCCCAGCGCAGGCGTGCGGGACTCAGCCTTGGCGGGGGTTGCAGGTGTTACTGGAGAAGGAGCCCCCAGACTCGCTGTGCACACCGGCTCGCCAGCAGACCTTCCAAATCATTTCCAGCCTCTGGTAGGTTCCACAGGGACCCTCGGATCAGGCTTGGGGCCGGCAGGACAGTGAAGGGGGGACAGTCAGAAGTCAAGGCCACACTGGGCAGGGCTAAGGGCATCAGCGTGTGGTCTGGGCAGGGGCAGCCGACCCACAGATACTCAAGGTCAGAGCAGTCAATCATGGCAAGACCCCAGCCATGGGCAGGGTCTAGACAGCAGGCTCCAGCACTCAGAGGGGGGGAGAGGGGGGAGCACAAAGGGAAACTGAGTCTGGGCCTGGACCAACAGCCAGGGGAAGGGAGGGAGGCCAGAGTCCAGAGGCTCAGAGATGCCAGGGCTGGAAGCAGGAGACCAGGTTGCCCGTCCACCTACAGGTGGGGCGATGCCAGGGCCGGAGGCGCTCAGGAGAGTCCCTGCAGACTCTGGGCCAGAAGAGGAGGAAGGGGTGGAAGGTCCACTGACTCACTGACCCTGCCTCAAGCTTCTCAGGAATCCCCCCTGACAAGCCCCCCAGGGCAAATGCTCTCCTCTAGCTGAAGAGGTGGCGGGGGTGGGGGGCTCAAACCTGCCTGCCCTCCCGCTGCAGGGGGGAGCACAGGGAACAGCTGTGCCTGCCACGGAGTGTGGACATGGGGGTGCTGAGGGCTTGCACCCTGCCAGGCAGTGGAGCAGATGGGGAAGCAGGCAGGTAGGCCCGGCTTGAACCCCACATCTACCAGGTGCATAGCCCCCTTCTCAGGTCCCTAATTTAGCCACTTCACAAAGAATCCCGGAGCACCTAGGTGCCAGGCCCCACTCTTGGGTGCTGGGGACCCAGCTGTGAGCCAGCGGGGCACCTCTTCTGTGAGAGCTGGCAACAGGGAGGGGAGGGGAACAGTGAGCAGACCCCATGGGGGATATCAGGGGCTGACAAGGGCAAGAAAGGAAAATGAGGCGGCGGTAGCGAAAGGAGGAGGGATGCGAAATGCCCATGGGATTGAGGAGTAAACGAGACTCAGCATTGAGTGGGCAAGGATTGATTGATAGGTCGATCAACTGATTGACAGGCTGAGCACCTGCCATGTGCCTGTAACACTCCTAGGCCCTGCGTGAGGCCAGGAAGTCTTCCCTACAAAAGGGGACTTGGAGCAAAGACCTGAAAGGGTGAGACAGTGGACCCTGGGTGCCAGAAAGACGAGCATTCTAGGCTGCAGGAATGGCGAGTGCCAAGGCCCTGGGGCCAGTGCGTGCCTGGGGGCTGGAGGACCAGCGAGGAGGCCAGGGAGGCTGGAGCTGAGCAGACAAGGGGAGGTAAAGACCAGGGCCCAGCAGTCCCAGGGCAGGATGCTACCTGGACGTGGCTCCTGTGCTGCGTGGCCTGTGGGGGGATCTGAGAGCATTTGAGAAGGAAGCCTGACTGCCGAGGGAGGACGCTGTGGACTAGTGAGCAGGCCCCAGGTGAATCTGGGAGAAAGGCTCCCTGGTGAACGTTTGGATGCTGGAGCTTGGAGGTGAAGGTCAAGTTGTCAAGATTTGCTGGAAGGTCGCCTGCAACCTGCTAGGGAAAGGCAGAAGCCGGGAATGCCACGGAGGCCTTGGCCCCATGCTGGGAAGGATGGAGTCGTAGGAGGGTCAGCTGTGGGTGGAGGTTGAGAAGCCCCTTGGACGTCCAGCAGAGATGCAGTGGGCAGCTGTGGGCCTGGGTCTGGAGTGAGGGGAGGGGCTCCGGCGGGAGGTACAAATTTGGGGTGGTTGGCACCCAGATGAGCCAGAAAGCAGACGCCGGGAGGGCAGGGAGAGGGGGCTGAGCAGGACAGGTCAGGGAGGTGGGAGCGGAGCCAGGGGTGTGGGCCCCAGGGCCCAAGGGCAGGTCGGGGGGGTCAGTTTATCAAATGCCACCGACGGCCACCCAAGACGAGGTCTGAGAGGAGCAGCCAGGAGGCCACTGGGAAATGGACGGGGCTGGGGGCGGCATCGAGAGGGCAAGGAGGGGCGGAGGAGCGGTCAGGGAACAACGGCTCTTCCAGGTTTTACTACAAAGGGAGGGAGAGGATGAGGCGGTGCCTCGGGGGAGCGGGGCCCAAGCACCCCATTACTGCAGGAGGGGCCACTGTCGGAGCGCCCCGTCCCGTCGAGGGCAGGCTCGGCTCCCCGCAGCGAGACCCCTGTGCCCCGCTAGCGCAGGTGGCAGAGCTCCCGGGCCCCGTTCCCAGCCCCTCTGCACGAGGCCCCGTGCAGGTGTAGGGCAGGGAAGGCAGGTGTCCCAGCGAAAGCAGGAGGTGCGGCCGGGGCGATGACGACAGAGCCCAGAGGCGGCCCTGTGGCTCTCTGACTCCCGCTCAGCGCCGCCGGCCCCTCTCTCGCCACCCCTCATCTTCCCAACAGTAAGCTGAGGCCCCCACTGGAGCTGGAGAAGAAATCGCGGGTCCTGTCCACCTGCTTCCGCAGCGTGTTTGCCCTGCCGCTGGCGGAGGTCCTGGAGAAGCACACCTGCCTCTTTCTGGAGCCGCCTGACATACAGGTGCAGGTCCCCGAACCTGCGCCTGGCCAGCCTACGGGGGCTCGCAGGCAGGGTGTCTTGGGAGGGGGCAGGCTGGCGGGCAGGGTCCCCGGCCACATCACAGACCAGGCTGGACGGCCCTGGGCACGGTTCCCTCTGCCCATGTACAGAGTGCGAGGAAGTAATGACAGAGCTGGGGCCACCGAGCTCTGGGGGCGCGGGCGACACGGGCGCACAGTGCCTGGCGCAGGAGGGCATCTGCGGCCTTCCTGAGGCTGGCGAGCCTGGTGCCGGCTGGCCCAGGGCAGCAGGGCCTTGAGCAGCTGGCTAGGCGGCAACACCAGGTTCGCCCTTTTCTCCGAGCTCCCCCGGCTCCCTAGCACCCCTAGAGAAGCCCAGAGGAAGGAACACACCCTTCCAAAGGGATGAGTCCTCTAACCTTGTGGAGGCCCAAGAGAGGCAGGACAGGGCCTGAGAGCTCAGCCCAGCTCAGCCACGAGTCCCTGCAACACCTGCACAGGGTCACCTTCTCCGCAAGGGGGGCTCAGTCTTGTCCAAGCAGCTATTTAAATGGGTTGTCCCCCAGCCCAGGCCCCTCCTGGTCCACCCTGGGTGCCCCATTTGGAAGAAGGGCTCTCACTCTGGTGGGCCGGGCAGGCCCCAGCCTCTGGGCTGCTCTGTGGGGAACCCTGGAGAGCTGCCCACCCACTCCTGGGTCCTGTTAGCAGGGAGATGCCTGCCATTGCCCATGGCCGCCGCCAAGGGGTGTGTGCCCAGTGCTCTGTGGGCACAGTCAGCCAGGGTCCCTGGGGACCTGCAGCAAAGGGCAGGACGCTGATGCTAGCTGGGCACCTAGGTGCAACCCGCCCTGAGGGCGGCGAGCAGACGCAGAGAATGAAGGTGGCTGATGGAAGTGGCAGGGTTCAAATCCCAGTCCTGCCCCGGGGGGCTGCTCTCCCTACCCCAAGAACTTTGGGCTGCAGCTCCCCAGAAGGGAGGCATCTGCCCCCATCCCCCATCCTGAGTCCAGGGTGCCCTGCTGCCAGGTGACGACACCTGGAGAGCCCGGTCTGCGCCAGGCGCTGGGCTCGGGGCCTCCTGCTGGTTCCACCCAGCATCCCCCTGGCAGGTAGGGCCAGTGTCGTGGCCAGGTCATGGGTGGGAAGCGAGCTCCTGGGGCACCCAGCGAGTGAGTGGCCAGGCACTGTCCCCTGGGGGCCCACAGACAGGAAGGGACCTGTTACTTCAGAGACCCTCCCTCCCCGAGTGTGCCCGCCAAGCAAAGGCCGGTGCCCGACGGCCGGCCTCTCCGCGCAGACCCTGTACGAGAGGATGGTGGGGGCCCTGGACGACCTGCTGCAGAGCTTCATGACGCAGAACCCCACTGCCCAAGAGCTGCACTTCGTGCTGTCGGTGAGGGCCGCCTGACCTGGGGTGGGGCAGGGGCAGCAGGTGAGGGCAGGGGTCTGCAGACCCTGAAAGCCTCACTACGGGGAGCTGGGGAGGAAACCACCCTTCTCCCCAGGGTCTCCAGCTGTGGGGGGTCTCACCAAGGCCACCCACCCCCACTGTCACCTGCTGGCGGCTCAACAAGCAATGACAGCCTGGGGTTGAGGGCAGGGCCTGGAGAGGAGGGGGCCAGCTCTGCTGAGAGGGTCAGAGGTCAGGCCGGCGGGACTTCACCCGGGAGCATGAGGACTGAGGAGGGAGGGGGCTCAGCTGGGGCCGTGGAGGGCCGAGGAGGGGCCCAGTGGGTCAGCGTGGAGGGAGGGTCTGCGTCACTAAAGACAACCACGGCTGTGTCCTCGGGCATCTGAAAACACCCTTGATCCTCTCAGCCTTGAGAATCGCTGACCCTAACTATGGTGCCTGAATAGAGGCTCAAATTCGGCTTGAAGCCACGCGGTGTAGCTACATCCTCTGCCCACCCGAGATTTTCCGCCGTGCCCCTGGAAGCACTGCTCTAGCCAGGGGTCCCCGGCACCAAGCCATGAGCACCCCAAGCCGCGAAGGGCTTTGTGCCGAGGGGATGTGGGCAGCCACACCCTCCCCAGCGGCGGGGCTGCCTGGGGCGGAGGGCAGGCAGGAGGCGGTGGCCTGCCCAAGGCTGGGCCTGGGACGGAGGCGTGAAGGCTGGACCAGGGCAGCAGGTGCTGGGAGGCAAGGGGCGGGGCCTTGCCAGGGGTGGGCGGCAGCCTGGGTCTAGTGGGCGTGGCCTTGCCTGAGAAGAGCGTGGGGGCGGGGCCTGGGCCGCGCCGGGAGCTGGGGCCCTGGGGCGTGGCAGCCTCGTCCCTAACCCTGCGCCCCCGACCCTGTCCCCTCCAGTACATGTACGTCTGGCTGGCCTCGGAGAAGGCGCACGAGCGGCAGCGGGCTGTGCACAGCTGCCTGACCCTCCTCAAATTCCTGAGCCACGACCTCTGCGTGGACGTGAGTGCCCCCTGCCAGGCTTCCTGGGGTGCAGGACACGGGGAGGCCCGGGAGCCCCTGCCGCCGGCCTTTTTCACCCGAGGCCCCGACCCTGGCGCTGGGCTCCTGTCAGCTCGCCTTGACGCCTTGGGCAGGGACCTCTCCGCCTAAGCCTCAGTGTCTCCCCTGTAAACTAGGAGGAAATGCCTCCTCCCTAGAGGGACACTGTGGAGGTTCAGTGGGGTGGCGGCCTGGAAAGGGCTTGCACCCTGGGCGGCCCTGCACCCCGCCGCCCTCTGCTCGGCAGCCCGCATTCCAGGCTTTGCACCTTAACCGACATCTGTTGCTAAAGCCAGGGGCGAACCTTCACGCAAGTCCAGACGTGAGTGGTTCTGCCCAGCTCAGCAGGAGCTCCCCTCCCCCCATGCCGCGCCCAGAGGGCTGGAGGGAAGCAGAGAGTGGTGTCCTGTCAAAGACAGCCCACCGCGCTGCATCCCTCAGAGGGGTGCAAAGTGGCTGCCGTTTACTCAGGCATTGTCCACACCACAAGGCTTGGACCAGGGTGAGCTGAGTGAGGCACCTGCCTTGGGTATAAAGTGCATGGGGGGAGCCAAAAATTCCATAATCAAGATAAATGTTCTTAACGTGATGCTTTAAAAAATCAAACTGGCAAGCTGAGGCCCATGGGCTGGCCACCTGTTGTCTTTTTTTTTTTAATAAAGTTTTATTGGAACTTAGGTAGACAGGGTCATGCAAGTGCAGGGCTGGACACTGTCTTGATTTTAAATGCTGGTACTTTGTGGATTTTTTGGGGGGGCATTCATTTTGGGTTTTTTAATACTGCATTAAAATATCTCTTCTCTTGATGGCGGAGTTTTTTTGGCACCCCCTTAAATTCTGCATCTCACCCTAGTCCCACCATGACACACAATACAAGGGGGCCCATTCTGAAGGCAGCTGCCCCTGACCAAGCAGGGGGCAGTCTGGGGCCTCGGGGGCGAGCTCGGCCAAGAGTAGGAGCCTCCGCACTCTCCCAGCTGCAGGAGTTCAAGCGAATGGGACAGCTGGTGGGCATGCTGGGGATTCTGTGCCAGGACCCAGACAAGGCCACCCAGCGCTCCAGCATGGAGGGGATGGGCCACCTCTACCAGCTCCTGCTGCGCCAGAAAGGTGGGTCTCCACGACCATGCAGCGGGCCCAGCTCCCACCCCAACTGCAGCCTCAGCCCAGAGCCCATACCAGCTCCGTGCACTTCAGTGAACCCCAAATCCAGCCCCAATCCCAACCCTGACCTCAGCCCCAACCTCTCCTCAGCCCTAGCCCTCTGATGAGTTTGCCCTTACTCCCCAACCCACCCGGACCCCTTCCCCAAACTGGTGCCAGGCCCAGCCTGTGGAAGGAAGCTCCAGTGGTCCCTTCCTAATGCTGTCCCGGATGAGCCTCCAAGGCCACCTCTTCCCCACCCTGACCCCTGCCTGGTCCCACCCTCGCCCTGGCCCTGGCCAGCCAGGGAAGCTTTGCAGGTGGAAGCGGGGACCGCCAAGCAGCCCTCCCAGCCCGGTGGGAACGGCGCCTCACTCTGGAGCAGTGGCGACCAGAAGGCCCCTCCTGCAGAGCCGCCGGCACTGGCATTCCCCGAGGACCGCATCTTCCAGCTCAGCAGTAACCAGGTCATCAAGGTCAGAGCCCCTTGCGCCGTGGACAGGTCCGCCTGTGGGTCGGTGGCCATGCTCTGCTCTCACCGGGCCACCACCGCCTCTGACGTGGCTCCCAGCTGTCGGTGGGCCAGCGTGGGGAGGGGCTGGGGAGAAGGTGGGGACAGCTCACCCGGCCTGGGTCCCAGCTCTGGCCTTCGTGGCTGTGCCATCTTGGACAAACCCCATCTCCTCTCTGAGCCTCTGTCTTCCGTGGCAGGCAGAGCTGGTGAGGTGCCAGCCTGCCATGAGCACCTGAGAAGAGGCGCTCTGAAAACCTGGGTGCTCTCTGGACGTCAGGGTGGTCAAGTGTGAAGGGCCTGACTCCAGAGGCCTGCGTCCCAGTGCATCCCAGGTTCAGGGGTGCTGGGTGCTGGAGCCCCTCCCCCTGCAGGGCAGGCTCACAGCTCTCCAGGTGCACCCCTGCTGTCAGGTGCACCCCTGCTCCGTGCCTTGCTGTGCACCAGAGGAAGAGCTGCTGGTGCTGGACAAAGGTGCCCATGGGGCAGCGAGGGGCACACCTGTGTGTGCAGGGATGGGGGGACCTGCTCACTCTGCTGGGGGGGTGAAGTGCAGCCACACAAACTTGGGGAGCTGGGAGCGGGTGGGCGTGCAGCACATATCAAACACCGTCCTGCTTTGCTAAGGCTGCGGAACAAAGTACCACTACCTAGGGGGCTGGAAACAAGAGAAATGTACTCTTTCACAGTTCTAGAGGCAGGAAGGCCAAAATCAAGGCTGTGCTCCCTCTGGAAGCCCAAGGGGAGGACCCTGCCCAGCCTCTTCCAGCATTTGGCGGTGTTCCTGGCTGGTCTCTGTCTTGGCCGTCACCCGGCCTTCTCCCTGTGTGTCTCTTGGTATGAGGACACAGCTGTTGGACCTGGGGCCCACCCTAACCCAGCAGGACCGCATCTCAACTTGAGGGCATCTGCAAACACCCCACTTCCAAATAAGGTCACCCTCACAGGTGGTGCCTGGGGGTTACTGGGGGTGAGGACAACATATGTGGGGGGTGGATGACACAACTGAACCCACTACAGATGCCTACCACATGCCAGATCTTTCACAGATAAGACCCCATCCTCAACTTTATAAGTCTCCCCAGGACTTTTCAAACCTTCCCATTTACAGCCCCCCCTCACATACACACACACACGATATCACGTCACATCACTGGGCCTTTGCACATACTTTTCCCTTCCTACCAAAATCATCTTTCCCTACTTCCTTTTCTAACCAACTTCTACTTGTCCTTCAAAACCCTGCTCAGGCCTCATGCCCTCAGAGGGGTCTTCTCTGATTTTTTTCACCACAGTGCAAGCTGAACAGATCTCACTTTTCTCTGAGTTTCTTTGCCTTCCTTGTTGCCATCCTCATACTGGGTTATGACACAGAGGGCCTCTTTCCAAGGACAGTTAGCACCCCCAAAAAGTCCCCTTAAAGGGATTCACTTAAATTAGGCATCAATATTTCATATGAATACTGGAGGGAAAGGGAGGTTTGATGAGACTTTTATCTTGAAAAAAGATGTGACGTGATGAAAAAAAAGTTTATCTTTGATTTCATAAAATTCCTGTTATTGCAGCAGTGCTTAGGAGATTGTGTCTTCTGAGATTTCCCCGAAAGCTGTGTCCACACTGTACAAGGGCCTTCCCTCTCACCCTGGCCTCTGGGGCATGACTATGCTGCAGCATATCCCAGCAGTCCTCATTTCCTCTAATCCCTTAATTCCTTGAACGCCAACCCCTGCTCTGCCGGCCTGGCCCATCACCCTCCTGGGCGCTTCTGCCTCTTCTCTGCCATCTGGTCTAAATCAGTCGGACTCTCGTTGCTCAGCAGCTTCTCCAACTCGCCTGTCATCACCCTCACGAGATCCTGCGTCTCTGTCCCAGCCCACCTCTCTGGCGAGCTCTGTGGCTTGACTGTGCCCCTGATTTGAAGTGCGTGAGCAGGACTGACGCGCAAGGGCTGGTGCTGGCTGGGTGAGGCCTTGGTCCACGGGGCTCTGGTAACGGTGGCTTTTGGTTGCCATGCTTGGTGTTGACACGTGCAGACCCGTCCCTCCCTGTAACTGACCCCCTTGTCCGTCGACCCCTGTTGGACCTGAGCCAGGGTGGGGTCTCAGCCATCCTCGTTCCCCAGGGCCCAGCGCAGAGCCTGGTGGGACCGTAGACTTTCAATCAACACCCATTAAGCTGAACCAAACAGAACAGAAAGGCGAAGAAGTGGCAGCACACGGCAAGAAAGTTCCCCAGTGGGATTTGAATCCCGCCGTGGCTGACCAGAACCCGTGCTCTCGGCAGCTGCTGTGAGGCTCTCAGAGTGCTGAGACAGATAAGAAGCTTAGTGCGGATAAGTCGAAAGCTCTGAAGACCAAAACATCAACTGCCCGTGCCCAGAATGGGGGAGACCTGGCTTGGCTGCAGTTCATGCAGAGGATATGAGCTGAGGGCAGGGGAGATGGGGGAGGGCTTCCCTGCCTGCCAGCTCAATGTGGGCCTGTGGTAAAGGGACCCCCAGAACACGTTAGGACCCTCAGGCAGGCTAACTAGGAGCATCGTGTCCAGCACCTGGGGAAGGTCAATCTGTTCCACTCTGCATGGTTCCTGCACACAGGAAGTGAGCGTCCAGTTGTGGCTCTCCCTGGACAAGAGGCAGTGATGGTAGGAGCCCATAGAGGGGAAGGGATGGGGAGAGTCTGCTAATCACAGGACAGCAGACTGGGAATGATCAGACTGGAGAACAGACACTTCAAACCTGAGCCCTCATCCCAAGTCTGTCCCTGACTCCCCACGTGGCCTTGTATCACCTTCATCACCGCCACCGCCACCACCACCGCCATCGCCATCACCATCACCGCCATCACCACCATC
>JAKSZT010054489.1:30206573-30257891 GCA_026826555.1 Tolypeutes matacus | reverse complement strand
TCACAACATGGATTCATGCCCTTGATTAAAGAAAGACACCTCAAAATTCTTGCCAATCCTGATATCACAGTATTCTGGCATTCTAAGAGTGTAATCACTGTTTCAACAGACAGATTTCTTCATAAATATTTTAACATGCTAGAACTTTAACCAAAATTTTAACATTTTAGTGGACAATTTTACAATTTAATCTTCTAAATTTCTAACGATTTCTAATAGGCTAATATTCCTTTTAAAAGTTGTTACAAACTACAAATATTCCACTAAAATTATCTTAACAGTCTAACCAACATGAATAACCTAATATTCTCACAAACATTTTACCAAACTTTTAGAGTTATAACATTCAAATAAATATTCTATTTAATGCTTATTTTTGAATGTTTATCTTGAATTCAAGACATCTCACTTAAACTTATTTCATGATACTTACTAGACCTGTTTTAATAAAGATTTACTTATTTATTTATTAACACACACACACCGCTTGTTGTTTGCACTTCCTGTCTGCTCTCTCTGTCCATTCACTCACTTTGTGTTCTCTGTGTCTGCTTGTCTTCTCTTTAGGAGGCACTGGGAACCAAAGAAAGGTTCTCCCTGTGGGAGAGAGGAGCTCAATCCACTTCCTTCTTTGTTGTTTCTCTCATTGTGTTTCCTCTTTGTGTCTCCTTGTTGTGTCATCTTATTGCATCATCTTGTTGCATCAGCTTGCTATACCAGCTTGCTGTCTTGCTCATCCTCTCCAGGAGGCACCAGGAACTGAACCCAGGACCTCCCATGTGGTAGGTGGGAGCTCAATTGCTTGAGCCACATCCACTTCCCACTAGACCATTTTTAATAGCTGAATTGACTAATTATTCAAATGAATGACTGATTTGAACAATAAGATCTCTGCTATGGTTTTATTCTCCTCTTTGGCAATTAATATATGTTAATAATCAACTTGTGTCCTTATTGTTCAATGAATTTTAGGGATGGCTAAAATAATCTATTGGTTATCTGGGGACTAATCTCTAATTAGATGCTTTATAAATTTTCATATTTTTAAATAATTTATTGAGGTAAAATTCACATAACATAAAATTAAGCAATCTTAAAGTGAATAATTCAGTGGCATTTAAATTCACAATGTTGTGTAACCATCACTTCTATCTAGTTCCAAAGCATTCCCATCACCCCAAAGTAAAACCACTAAACTGCCATTAAGCACTTTCTCCCCATTACCCCCTCCCTCGGTCCCTGGTAAGCACTGATGTACTTTGTCTCTATGGGTTTATCTATTCTGCATAATTTGTATAAATGGAAACATAGAATGCATGACCTTTTGCGCCTGGCTTCTTTCACGTAGCATAATGTTTCTGAGGTTCTTACACGTTTCATCATTAGCATTTTGTTCCTTATTAGGCGTGTACCACAATTTGTTTATCCATTCATCCACTGATGGACATTTGGGTTTTATTTTGGGGGGATTTATTCATGTCCCCACAAAAAGTATTTTCTGGTCCCAACTCCTGGTCCTGTGGGCGTGAGCCCATTTGTTATCAGGGCCTTTGAGGAGGTTATTAGCTAAGCCGAACCCAAACCGAATGAGGGTGGGCCCTAAATCCAGTACAGCCGAGGTCCTTACAATCAAAGGAAATTGGACACAGAAGCCATGGAGGGCAGCCAGAAGCTGGACGTCAACAGAACCCGGAAGAGAAAGGAGAAGACGCCACTCTGCGCACTGCCATGTGATGGAAAAGCCCAGGAACCCCAAAGATTGCTGACCAGCCAGAAGATCCTGACCCAGGAGGAAACGAGCCTTCCAGCCTCTGAAACCGTGAGCCACTAGGTTCCCGTCGTCAAGCCAACCCATTGTACAGTATTTGTTCAAGCAGCTGGGAAACTAACCACGGCTGTCTCCACATTTCGGCTCTTGTGAATATGGCTGCTGTGGACACTGCTGTACACGTTTGTTGGAGCCCCTGCTTTCGGCTCTTCTGAGTAGGTACCTAGGAGCGGAGTTGCTGGGTCACATGGTAATTCTAAGTTTAACTTTTTGAGGAACCGCCGCACTGTTTTCCATTGCAGTTGAACAATCATTTCACATTCCCACCAATAACGTACAAGGAACCCAGTTTCTCCCAATCTTTGCCAATACTTGTTTTCTGTCTTTTAATTATTGTCATAGCCATTCTAGTGGGAGTGAAGTGACACATCTCTGTGGTTTGGTTTGCATTTCCTCAGTGACTCGTGATGTCGGGCACCTCCTCACGTGCTGCTTGGCCATTGACACGTCTCCTTCTGGAGAAATGTGTGCTCAGGCTTTCCCCACTCTTAAAATTGGTTCTTTGGCTTTTTGTTGTTGAGTTATAAGAGTTGTTTATATTTTCTGTAATCGAGATCCTTATCAGATATATGATTTGCAAATATTTTCTCCCATTCTGTAGTCTGACCTTTCACTTTCTTTGATGCACAAATGTTTTTTTTTATTTCGATGCAGTCCAATTAATCTACTTTTTCTTTTGTTGCTTGGGTTAGTGCTTTTGGTGCCATATCTAATAATCTGTTGCCAAATTCGAGGTTTATTAAAGATTTATTCCTCTATTTTCTTCTAAGAGTTTTATGGTTTTAGCCTTTATATTGAGGTTATTGACCCATTTTGTGTTGATTTGGGTACATATTGTATGGTAGGGGCCCAACCTCATTTGCATGTGGATTTCCAGTTTTCCCAGCACCGTTTGCAAAGAGACTGTTTTCCCCACTGAATGACCTTGGCACTTTTGTCAAAGATTGATCGGCTATAGATGTATGGGTTTCTTTCTGGACTCTACCTTCTATTCCACTGGCCTATGCGTCTGCCCTTATGCCGTTACCACAGCCTTTGGATTCTTGTAGTTTTGAGTAAGTCTTGAAATGAGGAGACATGAGTTCTCCAACCTTGTTCTTTTTTTCAAAATTGTTGTGCCCATTCTGGGCCTCTTCCAATTTCACCTGCATTTGAGGACTGGCTTTTCTATTTTTGCAAAAAAAAAACACAAAAGTAGCTATAACAGAGCAGGTGTAGCTCAGTGGCTGAGCGCATGCTTCACATGTACAAGGTCCCAGGTTCAATGCCCGATACCTCCCTAAAAAAAAAAAAAAAAGTAGCTGTAATTTTGATGGGATGTCATTCCATTTAATTAGATCTTCTTTAAGTCCTTTAAATTTATTCCTAATTAGTTTATTCTTTTGGATAGCTTTGGAAATGGCTTGTTTTCTTAGTTTCCTTTCACATTCTTCATTGCTATTGTATAGAAACAAAATGACTTGGGTGTGTTGATCTTGTACTCTGCAACTTTACTAAATTTGTTGATTAGTTCTAGTAGCTTTCTTGTGGATTCTCTGTGATATTCTATATATAGGATCACGTCATCTGTGAATAGAGATAGTTTTACTTCTTCTTGTTCAATTTGGATGCCTTTTAATTCTTTTTCTTGCCTCACTGATTTGGCTAGAACTTCCAGCACAGTGCCGAATAGCAAGGGTGAAGTGGACATTCTTGTCTTGTTTCTTGTTTGGGGTAAAGTCTTTCGTCATTCAGTACAATGTTAACAGTGGGTTTTTCATAAGTGCCCTTTACCATGTTGAGGAAATTCCCTTCTACTTTTAGTTTTCTGAGTGTTTTTATCATGCAAGAATATTGGATTTTGTCAAATGCTTTTTCTGTGTCAATTGAGATGAACATGTGGTTTTTTTCCCCTTCATTCTATTAATTGATTGGTTTTCCTAGGTTGCATTCCTGGGATAAATCCATTTGTGGGTCTAATATACACACAAACATTCTAACAGACTTTCAAACTTTCCAACAAATATCCTAACATTCAAAGAAACATTACCACCATCTTAAAATTCCTGCAAACTTTACTTCCTATCAAGTTTCTCCACTGCCCCTCCATCACAAGCAGCCTGACTTCCTTTGATTACAAGAAGCTCTAAGTCCACCTTAGCCAACAGAATTTTCTGCCATGTTGGAAATGTTCTCCATCTGCACTAGCCAAGGTAGCCACTAACCAGTCACGTGGCTTCTGAGCCCTTGCTACGTGGCTAGCATGATGGAGTAACCACATTTTAGACTGTGCTTAATTTAATTAAATTTAAGTCGCTCATGTGGCTAACAGCTACACACTGGGCAGCACGGTGCTAAGTCTTTCCTGAAAGCTCCACCTGTGCAGCGCCAGCCTGGCCCAGAGCCCCGTCCGGGAGACTGAGCCAAGCCTACGGAGCAGAGATCAGAGCTTCGAGCTTGACATTCCCAAGTGCCCTTGATTACCCCTGAGTAGCTTGTGGTCTGGAGGCGGAGGGGAACCCCCCCTCCCTGGACCTTTAGCGCCGCTCCTGGGAAAATGTGCGCAGAGGACAAAGTCGCTATCTGGGGAGCCTTATCATGGGCACAGGAGCCCTGGGTTCTGGAACCAACCTGGCCCTGCCCATCACCCTCCTTTTCCGTGACCCAGGTGACCTTGCAGCTCCTTTACAGCTCTGAATTCAATTGCTCTGATTAAAACGCTGTAAAGAGGAGGACTGGGGCCTGGCAGTGGGGGGCCCCCAACGGGGCTGAGCTGCAGATGAGGACAGGAGGGGAGAGGGCTGCCTGAGTCACCTGGAACCTGGGGGAAGCACTGGGGTCTGAGTTAGGAAGCAAACCACCCTACCCCCGCCCTGAACAGACATCCCGTCCTCCTTCCCTGCCTCTGGGGCTGTTGTTGGCCCGGAGAGATGGCAGAGGTGTGCAATCTGCGAAATGCTGTGTGCATGTTGGGGGACCTAGAGGAGGGGCCTTCAGGAGACTCGGGGAGCTGGGACAAAGGAGGCAGAGGGGTAAAAGCAAGAGTGGGGGAGGTGGGCTTCAAGGCACAGGCACCCGAGGTGACGGCCACGCCCCCTGCTGCTGCACAGGAGGTCATGGAGCATCTCACCATGCTGGAACTGACCGACCTCATCTGGACAGCCGTCGATGGCCTGGGCTCCACCAGCCCCTTCCACGTGCAGGCAGCCGCCGAGACGCTCCTCACGGTCATCGAGAACCACGGAGCCAAGCTGGAGACCGTGAGGGGTTTGGGGCAGGGACAGAGGGACGGTGGTGTTTGGGGGGTGTTTGCAAGGTCATAAGCAAACGTGCACTGATTGAGCAGCTGCTGAATGCCCTAGTAGGAGAAGGGGGGATGGGGAGGAGAAGGCACAGCCCTGGCCCTCAGAGATTCCCATTTCACACACATGCAGAAATTACAGGGCCTAGCAGGCTGTGTGTGGGCAAAGCCCCCACTATGAGCTGAGCCCAGGTGCTGTCCCAGCCCTCTGAGCTCACTTTCTGACGGTGGAGACGGACAGGTAGAGGATGACTGCACAGCAGAGCACATGCACGGGCAGCCGGTGGACCAGAGAGGTGGGCAGGGGTTTCCCCAGAAGTAGGATGGCTGTCATATCCTCAGGACAGGGGAGACTTAGGCAGGTGACAGCGGAGCTGGGCGTTAACGGGTGCGTGAGAGGCCTGTCAGCAGAGGGACACTGCAGGCACAAGGCAGTGCCAGAGGGTGTGCTCAGGAGGGCAGTGGGGTGAGTGTGCCTGAACCTTCCACTCCTGGACAGGACAGGTAAGTCTAGACAGAGTAGGAACAGCTGGAGCACCAGGCACAAGGTGGTAGGGGGGAGAGGTGGGAGCTGACCCCTCAGCCTGGGATTCCCTTCAGACCATGTGCCCAGGCAGGGAAGTGCCTCCCTCCTTCAGCTGCCCAGCTTAGAACTGTACCTTCCCTCTCCCTGATACTCAAAAAGGGCTGAGCCTCCCCTTTCAGACTCCCCCAGGCAAGGCTGGGTCTCCCCCCTCAGACTACCCCATGCAGGGATGTTCCTCCCTCCACAGATTCCTCCAGGCAGGGATATGCCACCCCCTTCAGATCCCCCAGGCGGGGCTGTGCCTCCCCCCTCCGACTACCCCACAGCAGGGATGTGCCTCCCTCCTCCCATTCCCCTCAGCCTCCCAGGGTGGGACTACCTGAAGGGGGCTCACAAGGGCAGGAACCTCCCTCCTGTTTAGACTCACCAGGGCTGGGCAGGGCCCCCCTCAGGCCATCCCTCTCCTCCACATTCTTCCACCCCACATAGGTTGCCAACGTGGGCCGGGCCATCCACCTCCAGCTTTGCTCTGTCCGCATCCCCCAAGCCAAGGAAAGTGCCCTGCGAGCCATCACCCTGCTGGCCCGGAGCCACACCCCTGAGCTGGTGGCCGCCTTCCTGGACTTCTCCATACCCCTGGACAGGTGCCCAGCCCCAGCCGTCCCCACCCTGCCCCAGCCCCTATGTGCCAGGCTGCACCTTCCCTCACCACCCACCCCCTGCCCTCCTGCGTGCCTTCTCGCTGCCTCCAGGGACCCCCAGGGCTGGCAGGAGGGAGGGCACCAGCACACGTATCCACTTATTGCACGTTACTTACCACTCGTGGTGCTGTGTCCCCCGTGAAACGCCCGGGTCGCAGCCTCACCCAACCCGTCGCCTGCTGGAGAGGGAGCCCAGGACCCCGGGGGCTCCAGCCAACACCCAAGCCCCGGTACCCTTGTCTCAGCATCTTCTTTCTCCCTGCTCCCCTCAGTCTACAAGGAAGTCTGCTCCCTCTTCTGAACCACTTGCCCTCCCCAACTCGCTGTGCCCTTGAGGAATTGCCACCAATCAGCAAAACCCTCTCTGTCCTCAGCCTCAGCTCCAAACTCTCTTCCCCTCCCTGCTCCTCCAAGGACCCGGCAGCCACTGCCGCCCCCTCGGGTGGGGCTGCATTTTCTCCCACAGCCCTCAAGCACCTGGGCCTGGTGGTGGGCTGGAGCCCTCACGCTACTCAGGGCCCCTTCTCTCTGAAACCCAGGTCCTCGGTCTATACCACCCGCCCCCTCCTGGGTGCAGTGACGCAATGCACACCTGCGCTGGATCGGCCCTTGATGCTTTAGCTCTGGTGGGGGACATTTCTCCCTCAGCCCCCTAATGTCACGGCCCTGCTTCCCATTTCTCTGAGAAAAGAGAAGCCACCAGAAGGGAATGCCCCCAAGCTCCCAGCACCCAAGAGTTGTTTACAGAAGGATTTCTAATTTCCATGAGGAAGGGTCTTTTTGTTTCTGTTACTAATTTCTAGCTTTATTGGCTTGTGATTAGTGTTTCCTGTAATATTTCTACCTTGTGGATTTATGGTTATTTTTAAATCAAATTTTGTGACTATCCCATGGGTACTTGAGAAGAGATATCTTCTATTATCAGAGTATAGAGTTTGTCATAGATCAATAGGATCTACCTTACTGGCTGTGGTGTTTAGGACTACTACATCCTTACGTAGTTGTCGTGCACTTGTGGCTCCGTCTTGTGCTGAGAATGGGGTGTTAGAGTCTCCTTTCATCGTGTTCCACGTATCCTTCCGTCCCCTGTACTTTGTGCTTTCTAAAGGTGGTTGCCATGGTGTTTGGTGCCTAAATATCCATAGCTACTATATATTCTTTTTAAATTGTGACTTTTAGCATTTAAAGTACCCTGATTTGTTGCCATTAATGCTTTATGCTTGAATTCTATTTTGTCTGTTAATGGAATCACTACCCCTGTTTTCTTATTTTTTCTATTTCCCAGTATTACATTTGTCCATCCCTTTATTGCAATCTTTAAGAATCCCCTTGTTTCAGGTTTCCATCTAATATATAACTTACAGTTTGTTCATAATATGTGATCCAAATTGAAAATCTTTTTGAATAGATGAGTTAATCCCATTGATATTTATTGATATGACTCATGTTTAGTCTCAGAGTATATATATTTCTTTTTCTATGAGATGTGTATTATTTGATATTTAGCATTAAATAAATTTCTTTAATTTAGGAAGGTTTATATTTTTTTCTAGTTGTTACCTTTACATTTTTCTCTTTACTTTTATTAAAAGGCCCTTAATCCCCACTTTTACTTTTGGTCCTTTAACTTCCACTTGATACCTATAAAATAATCAGTGAGCTTATTTTATTTTCCTCCTTGTATCCTTTCTCTTCCCATTTTTTAGTTGTATTATTTCCTTGTCAAAATATATATTTGAACTCTAGATAACAACCTTCAACCCCACATTTGTTTTATATGTAAAATATATATAATGACTAAGATATACACATATTACACATACATATGTATGTAATAAGTAATACATCCTTGCTCACCATAAGTCCTTTTGCTGAAGTTTTCTAGTCTCTCTTAGTTTTATGAAGGTCACCCTCCAATAGATTCCTCAAAAAGGGCGCATGGCTTCAGAATTCCCTAGATTCTTTTATGTTGAAAGCTGTTTTTCTTGATGGAAAGCTTAGCTCTATATAAAATCTTTGGTTCATTCTTTCATTTTTAAATGCTGCTCCATTTCTCCTTTGCTTTACTTTTGAAAAGCCTAATGACAATCTAGATTTTTTGCCTTTGTAAGATTTTCACCTTTTTGAATGGAGACTTTGATTACTTTCTCTTTGAAATCTAATAGTTTTACTAGAATATGTAGCAGAGTTGATCATTTTAGATTAATTTTGCCAGATATTTGGTGAGCCCTTTCAATATGTAGATTCAGGTCTTTTTTGTTATTTCTGGGAAGTTTTCCTGGATATAGTCTTAAATATTAGTTCTGTTCCATTGTTGTTTTTCTTCTCCGGGGACCCCAATAATACTGTCCATCTTCCGTTTCCACTACTTTCTCTCTGATCCTTTTTACTTCTCTCTTAATTTCACATTCATACTCTTGGTTGTCTGCCTGCCTTTCTTCAATGATCATTACAAACTTTTCATTTGAGTTTTATCTCCCTTGGGCCTTTTATAATTTTTTCTTCATTTCTGGGATAATTTTGTCTTTGCTTCCATTTCTTTCCTGAGTTCAATCAACCATCTTTTCATTTATTACATTTTTTGTCCTTTCTTGAATTTCTAATTCAGGGTACTTTTCCCTATCTCTAATTGCCTGGGTGTATTTAAATGCATTTTGAAGTATTGTCTTACAGTTTATTTCCACTTCATGGTATTTCAGGGGGAAAGTTTCCTCATTTGAGGTGTGTTAATTTTTGTTTTCTGATTTTTTTTTCAATAACTCTGTATGCTGTGTAGATCTGTTAAAATTCCTATTCACTTTTGTGCTATTGAAGTATTTTATGGGATTTCAAGTTCAATGGCACCCTCTTCTGTCAGTATAGCAAACTCCAGATAATTTAATAGATTTTTCATTTGTTTGTTTTGTGGGTGGAGGGAAAAGTTGTACCCTCTGAGGTTTTGGTTCCTTTTCTCTTACAGGACCCTAATTTTTTTTTCCTTTTGCTCCTTTTCCCCTTCACCACCCAATATCAAAAGGCTAACATTTTCTTTAGACTGCCCTGCATATTGGGCATACTTTTAAGTCCCTTCCCTGGGTTCTTGCCCTTATCTAATCTAGCTGGTCTCTTTTTTTTTTTTTTTTCCCTTGTGTTTTCAGATTTAAAGTAGACTTCATCTTCCTGAAGGTGATTTATATCAATGAACTCTTGCTAGTTCCTTTTTTTCTTTTCCTATAGTTTCTCTAGGTCTCCCTTTACCTGCTACAGGGTTGGCATTTTTTCCTCTTTTTATAGTCATTTTGAAGTTTGGGCTTTCTCAGCCTTTATGCTGAAGTTGTGGCTTTTGTGTAGTTTCATTTTCCCCTTCTTGTTGCTCTGTGTTATGTTTCAAGGAACATTGAGAGATGGGGACCTGTGCAGCCACCATTGTCTTCAGCTTCCCAGAAGCCCATAGTTGAGTTTTATTGTGTTGGAATTTATATATTTTCCCAGTTTTAACATCTGTGAAAATGGAGTGCATTTTACATTGGGTCTTAAAACTGGATTTATGTGGACTTCTGCCCATCACCTCAGGACTAACGTCAGCTTGAGTCCTAAAATGTAAAAGCCTCTGCTTGAGTTTTTGGGGGGCCATACTGGTAGTGTGGATCCCGATCACAACCTTAAAATGGGTTTTGAGGTTCAAATTTTCATGAAAGACACACACACATGCCCTCTACTTATGCCCGGACTGGAGCAGAAAGCTTTCCTCACTCTTTCTACAGGGCAGGGTTGGGGACTTTTTCCGTTTGTTTTTTAAATTTTTTTCCTGTTCATCCTCACCCTGAATATGCAGCCATTTGAGGTCTCAGTTCTTTGTAAAGATCCCTATTAGATCCCTATTCTGAATTGTTTTTCTTCCTTAGAAGTACATTTCAAACAATGGTATGTCTTCAAGGTATAAACAGGTTTGTGCAATGCGTACTCTTCCAATATGTTCTCTGGTTGCCTGGCTTTTTCCCTCAACATTATGTGTTTAAGATTCATCCATATTATGCATCATTGTAGCACAGTCAGTCTTGTGGTGATACTGTATTCCATCTCGGGAATTTTTACTATGGATGAACGTTAGGGTGCTTCCTGTTCTGGACTCTGATAAACAGTGCCACCATGAACTTGCTTATGCATGTGCCTTCATGTACGTGAGCATATCTACATCTAGGAGGAAATTTCTGAGTCATAAAGCTCTGCATATATCCAACTTTATTAAATGATTCCAAATGTTTTCCAAAATGTACCGATTCATATTCCCATCACCTGTTTTGAGAGTTCCAGTTGCTCCATACTTTCACTAACACTTAGTATCATCAACTTGTTAATTTTAGCCAATCTAGTGAATGACATTAATCATATTGTGGTATTAAGTTGCACTTTCCTGATTACATAATGAGATTGGTCATCTTTTCACTTACATTTTGGCCATGTAGGTACCTTTTTTGATGATAGAACTGTTCAAGTATCCTAATCATTTTTTTGTTGGATTGTTCTTCTTTTGCTTATTGATTTCTAGGAATGCTCTATGTAATCTATGTAACAAGTCCTTTGTTGATTATTATATCAGAATATCTGCTCCCACACTGAAGCTTGCCTTTTCATACCCTTAATGTGTCTTGTGATGAACTAAGGTTCTAAATTTAATCATTCTCCTATATTATCTTATGAAAGTTCTTTTATTTGTATTTCACATTTAGATCTCTGAATCACCTGGAAATGATTTCATGTGCAATATTCGGTAGGGCTCCATTTCATTTACTTGTCCCAGCATCATTTATTGAAAAGTCCACCTTCTTCTTGCAGTTTATGGGCTTTCCATGTTCTTACATTGTTCTATTTGTCTGTCCCTATGCCAATACCTGAGGTTATAATGCCTATAATTTCGTAATAATTCTTATCTGATACCGAAAGGCCTCCCCATTGTTCTTCCTCAAAATTGTCTTGGCTATTCTTAGTCCTTTGCATTTCTACATAGCTTTTAGAATCAATTTACCAAGGTTTCTTTTTTCTTTTACTCCCTTTGAATTTTATTTTTATTTGATTGGACTTCAATTGCACAAAATTGGATTCGTTGTAATCCTTGGTTTGTAACACATCATCACTATTGGTCTGTACACAGCCTGCTTTAGTTATTTACTGAGGTAGGTGATTGATTTTTATAGTCTAGTACACACCCATGAACAAATCTGTTCTAGTTTGCAAGGCTGCCAAAAGCAACATACCAGCAATGGGCTGGCTTTTACAGTGGGAATTTAACTTACAGGCTTACAGCTCTGAGGCTATGAAAATGTCCAAATCAAGGTATCTTCAAAATCATTCCTTCTTCCCAAAGACCTGCTGCTGACAATCCTGGACTCCTCTGTCACATGGCAAGGCACATGGCGGCATCTGCTAGGTTTCCCTTCTCTTCTGGGTTTTGTTGCTTTCAGCTTCTTTCTTCCATGGCTTTCTCTCTAATTTCATTCTCTTCTAAAAGGACTCCAGTAAGAAGATTAAGACCACCCTGAATGAGGTGGGTCATGTCTTTACTTAAGATCCTACTCACCAAAAGATCCTACTTACATTTTTACCCACAATAAAAAATAAATAAATTAAAAAAAAAAAAAAAAAGATCCTACTTACAATGGGTCTACACCTACAGGAATGGATTAACTTTAAGAACATACTTTTCTGAGGTCCATACAGCTTCAAACCATCACACTTGATTCATATGAAAGCTAGGATATTGGTAATAATCTCTATATAAAGACAGGATCTACCCATCACCACTAGTTTCCATTCCCCTGGCTCATCTCATCCAAGATTCATCATTCCTTTGGTTTTTTTTGTATATAGTTTTATTGCCTCTAAATGTATTACTAAATAATAATGTATTGCAGTTTTAAAATTTTTATACAAATGGTAGCATGTTGCATGTAGTCTTTGGAGACTTTTTTTTTTTTTTTTTTGTCTGAGATTAATATAGATTTTTAGACTTCATATTGTTTATAACTCTATTCTAATATGTCTAGCAACACCAGTTTTCTTTTATTAGTATTGAACTGTATTGATGGAGTTTCAATTAAAGGCCATGACTACTGACAGAAAGCAGATCACCTTGGAATGTAATAAACAAGCTCTCCAGTCTCATGCTCTAGGAGCTAAGTGGGAAAACATCCTGAGACAATGCCTATAAATTGCAGAAATGTAAAAGAGCTGAGTCATTGACCTTTAAGACTTGTTGATTTCAGCTCATGTGTAACTGTTAAGTATCTATTACCCTTGCACATGTGCACATGTATTTTGATTGGCCAAAAACCAAATAAAAAACACACTCTATGAGGTGGCTGGGCTCTTCTCTCCATAGCAGATGAAGAGTCCCCTGATCCCAGTTTTTCTTCTCTTTGCCTTATTCTTTCTTTCTCATCCACGGCACCGTTTTCACGGACCCAGTTCCTGAACGCCAACACTGTATGACTCTTTCCATTATCTTAATTTTAATATTTTCACATTCTTTTGTTTTAGAAATGTCTTTCGTAAATAGCATTAAACTCTATCATTTATAGTTTCCTATTCCCAGAAGACATCTTTAAGCTTGTCTTTTATTTCTTCATATTTTATATTTCATGTCTGATAATTCTAATATCTGAATTGTCTGCAGGTCTGTCTCCTTTATCTGTTATTCTTACTGTATCTCACTTATGGAGTCTAGCTTCCTCATGTGTCTGATTATCTTTGACTATGTGCTGGACATTGCATTTGAAAAAGAAATTTTAAGAATATTTTTGGAGCCTACAATGAAGATGTGTTCTTCCAGAGGGTATGTGTATTTGCCTCTGCCATGCACTTAAGGACAATACCAAACCAAGACCACTTTAGAGTAAATTCAAAGCTTGAGATTCCCTGGATGCCCCAGGCAATTCAAACCTCACTGAAATCTGCAAGGGTTTTTCTAAATCCTGTTCAGTATCACCCTGAGAGTGGAGAAGGATCTCCTATCTGACTAACCACTTCGTACAGTCACCAAGCTTTGTTCTCTGCCCCTTAGCCCCTCCCAACTGTCAAACCAAAGATATGATTTGCTAGGAGTGTGAAATGCCCTCAGGGCATCTGTAGTCTCCACAATCCCTACCTCTCTATGTTCTCATTTTCCCTACCCATTGGGCCTTGTAATTTCTTGTAGTTTTGTCATTTCTTTGATTCTTTTAATACACTTGTTTTTATTTTCTCCAGCCTTTTTTAGCTATTTTCAAGGTAGGAGCTGATCAGGGTAAACTAGCCCATCATTACTGAAGGTTGGAAGTTCTCCTATTGCTTCTGTTTTAGTTTGCTGCAGGGCTGCTAAGACAAAATACCAGAAATGGGTTGGCTTTTTTAATGGGAATTTATTTGGGGTAAAATCTTAGAGTTCCAAAGCTGTGAAATGAAAATCTCCAAATCAAGCCATCATCAGAGATGCTGTCTTACCCAAGGTCAGCTGCTGGATCCTGGATTCCTACCATGTCTCTCTCTGCCTTCTCCTCCTGGCTCACCTTTTTCTGCTTCAAGCTGTTCCATGGGCCTAGCCCTTGGGAGCCTTGTTGCTTCAGTTTCTCCACTGACTCCAGCCTCTGACCTCTCTCTCAGCTTCTCAGGGTTTCTCTATCTTTCTGCAGCTGTAGGCAATCCTGGAGTCCTCCCTCACATGGCAGTGTAAAAATGGCAGGTCTCTTTTTCCATCTGTTTCTGCTTTCAGTTCTCCACTCATATAAGACTCCAACAAGAGGGCCAAGACCCAACCTGGGTCACACCTCACTAATGTAGTCCCATCAACAGCTCTAAACAATCTAATCAAAAGTGATCAAAATGCCCCTTAACTGAATCTAATGCAATCAAAGGGTCCCACACCCACAGGAATGGATTAGTTCCAAGAACATTATCTTTTCTGGGATTCACAAAAGCGTCTGTCAATCACACTTCTTAAAACCACCGGTATCAAACTTTTTCCACTAAAACTGCTCTTTTACCAGTCACCCAGTGACCTCATGTTGTTAGGTCTAATGGTCAGTTTTCTGTCCCCACCTTGTGTGACCTATCAGCAGAATCTGACTTGGCCAATCACCCCATCATTCTGAGAACACTTCCTTCACTTGGCTTCCTGGCCTGCACACTGCCCTTGTTCTGCTCCTACCTCCACAGCTGCTCCTGCTCATCCTTCTCTGCTGGTACCACCTGATCAAGCTGGTCTCCCAGCACAGGGGCCAGCACTCAACCCTCAGACCTTATCTTCAGCTGTATTCCCTTCTACGACAGCCACATCTGTTCCTATGGCTTTGAATATCACCTAAATACTGATGCTTCCAAAATTCTCACCTCTAGCCTGGGCCTCTCCCCCTTCCTACTTGATAGGTGCACTTGGATGTCTGGCAGGCATTTCAAACATAACATCAGACCAAACTCCTGACCCTCCCCGTCACTGCATGGCAGTTCTGTCCTTCCAGCTTCTCAGGACAGAACTGTGGTACTGCCTTGACTCCTCTATACCCAATCCATCCAAGGAAACCCTGTCAGCCCCACCTGCCCCATCTCACCCCCCCACTGGCACCTGTCCAGTATGTCACTACCTCTCATTTAAATGATCCTGCCCACTTCCACCCTTCCTCCATCTGAGTTATTAAAACCACAGTGGTCCTTTGAAAATATGAGTCAGATCCAGTCGCTCAGCTCAAAACCCTCCAGTGGCTCCATCTCATTCAAAGTCAAAGCCAAATCTTTACAATAACCAACAAGGTCATGATGTGGCCCCACATCATCTCCTATTCGCCCCCTTACCCACTCCACCCCAACAATGCTGGCCTTTCTTGCTGTTCCTTGAATACATCAAGAATAAACCTGTCTTGGGGCCCTTTGCCTAGGAGTTCTCCTCCCTGCCAGACATCTGTGTGGCTCCCTCCCTACCCCCTTCAGGTCTTTGCTCAAATGTCCCCATCTAGTGAAGCCTTCCCTGTCACCTTATTTAAAATTGAAGAAACCCCAAACACATCCTCCTGGCTCTCCCTGCCCCCCTTGCGTGCTGTATGCTTGTCCATAGCACTTAGCATCTGACACCTTTTCTTTGTTGCCTGTGTCCCCCCCTGAGAAGTCCTTGCCTCGAGGTGTGGGCTTGGCCGATTCTGTCACTGCTCAGTGCCCTAGAGCACTCAGTGCAGATGTGCCGGCTAGCGACTGAGCCCATGGCAGAGGCCCACAAGATGCAAAACTGACAGGAGCCTTCTTGGCACTCACGTTCAGGCAGAGAATCATCTCACTCAAACCTCTCAGGGCAGGCGCTGCCCTTCCCGTTTTGTGGTTGAGAATCTGAGGCTCAGGGAGGCTAAGTGACATGCCCACGTCACACAACCAGCATGGGGTGGTGTGGCCATTTGAACCCAGACCCTCCTGACTCCAAAAGTTCTGATCTTTGCAGGTGGGGGGGTGGAGTGGGGTGGGTGACTATACTTTGTAATCTCCCAGAGTCGTCGAGCTGTTGTACCCACCCAGTCCAGGGCCAAATGGGACTGGGGTGGCTTTCCCCAAGCCCACCTGCCCCGGCTTTCTTAACCAGTCCCCTATCCCCCACCCTCATTACTCCTGGGTCTCTCCTGCCACCCCTTGCACCCAGCACTCAGACCCAAAGACTACTTAGGGTGGAAAGGGGAGGCTGCAGGGCTCTCGACAACTCAGGGCTGCCCTGATGACCCTCCCACCCCAGGTCATAGGGCCATGCCCTTGGAGGAGTAAAAGCCACAGACTTGGCAGTCCTGGCTTCGAGTGGTAGCTCCCCACTTGATCAGGACACATCCTCCCTCTCCCATCTTCAGTTTCCCCATCTGCAAAAGGGGAGTGAGGGCACTGTATAAACTGGAAAGCTCTGTGCAAATACCAGTGAGGACCCTTAACTCGAACCAGGTTAGGCCCCGGGGGCGGGGTAGCTGGACCCCAGCCAACACAGAGCTGGAGACAGAGAGTCAGGGAGGGCTTCCTGAGGGAGGTGAGCCCTAAAGGCTGACTGAATGGGGGTTATCTGGGTGAGAGGACTGTGGAGGCCCAGAGGCAGGCGAGGAGAGAAGGGCAGGCAGGGTGGCTGGGGGACAGCAGGGGATGGCTCTGAGAGCCAGCCAAGTCTCAAGAGCTTTGCTCAGAGAGTACTTGGGAGACACTGGAGGTAATGAGCAGAGAGGAGACAGGTCAGATGAGCAGAGCTCCAGCTGTGAATGAAGATGGCCGGGAGGGGAGACCCTGGACATGGAGAGGCCCAGGAAGAGGCTGGCACAGGTGTGAGACCCTGAGTGCGGACCAGGGGTACAGGCCCAGTCTCCTCTGAACGCCCCCCACCATGCACGCCTGCTCCAGGCCCCCTCCCCGCAGGCCCCTACCCCCAGACGGGGTGCTCTGATCCACCCTTCCCGCTCACGGCCTCTCTCTGCCTGCAGCCATGCCTTCCGGCTGTGGAGGGCCCTGGGAGCTGAGCAGCCCGTGAGTCGCCTGGTGCTCGCGGTGCTGCTGGCCTGGCTGCAGGAGCGGCCCCTGCCAACCGAAGCCAGCGACAGCAGCCCCCACCCTAGGGGAAAGAGCTACCTGCACTCGCTGGCCGTGAGTCTCTGCCCCCGCCCTGTCCCCCAGCACCATCCCTCCAATACCATCCCCGGCCCCAGGCCTGCCTCTGTCAGACACTGGCCAATCCAGGACACACTGTACCAGGCCTGGAGGGGGATCCCCATCTCCAGACTGCAGAAGCCTGGAGGAGGGGGGCCTCTGAGGCAGCCCTTCTGGGGGCTCGGGGCCCAGGCTCCCACTCACTGGCTGAGGGCTTAGGGGCCCTCCGAGGCCCGTTTCCTCCTCTGTGAAGTGGGACGATAACATCAGTCTTAGGGCACCGCATGGAGCACGTGGTCATGCAGTACGTGCGAGAACTAGCACAACACAGGGCCTCTGTAAGCAGAAGCTGAGGTCGTGCTGGGCAGGACGGCCTCCTGGGTGCAGGGATGGGTTTGCAGAGGCTGCTAAGCCCTCTCCTCCACAGCTGGGTCCTGGGGAGTCACAGACAAGACCTTGAAGGAATCTCAGAGCTGCCTCCTGCTGCAGTCCCCACCCTGCTGTGCGAAGCCCCCTCCAGTTTTCCCATAAGCCCAGGTCCTGCTTGCACAGCTCCAAGAATGGGGAGCTCACTTCCTACCTGGCCACATGTCCTCTCTGGCTGGACCCTGGCCAATGTAGTAGCTGTACCCCTGACCCTGCTTCTCTCCAGGCTGGGTCCCCTGCCCTGCAAGCAACCTGAGCATGTAGCCGTGTCCGTCCCTCGACCTGGATGCCCCCAGACCAGTGGCTGCCTGCCGGGGGCTGTAGTGAAAACTAACCCTGGTGCAGAGGGGAAAGTACCCCCCACAATGCCTGCAGCACACCTGCTCTTCCTGCCCCTCTCCGGGCTGACACCCGCCCTGAGCAGAGATCCCTCCACATCAGAGAACCGCACAGCGGAGGCCACCCCAAGTCAAGCAGCTGCAGGGCAGCCCTCCCTGCATCCCAGGTCCCGTGGCAGCACAGCTGCATGCCTGCCCCTGCACTCTGTCAATGGTGGCTCACGCCATCTCCCCAGCCAGAGAATGTTCCTGGACCAGCCTGGGGGCCTGGAGCTGCTCTCCACTACACGCCCTGAGGGTCACTGACTCCTCCTTCCAACACATTTCTCAGGACACACTGGGGCACGTACCTGGCAGGGCCTGCCTTTAGGGCCACTGAGCAGAGGGGTGGAGGCCACACGGAAATGCCCCGAGACAATAAGCACGAAGGGCTAGGAGAGGGGTCACCAGTCTGGACCGGGTAGGGAGGTATCAAGGAGGTCCCTGGAGCTGGAAAGTTGGAGGAGGGGCAATGGAGGACGGGGGAGGTAAGGCATTCCAGGCAGACAGCAGGGAGGAGGCGGGAGGACGCCTGGACCTTGCAAGCAGCAGGGAGACCAGTGTGGCAGGTCAGAGAGTGAGCATAGGCCTGGGCCGCAGGTGCAGAAGGGTCTGGCAGGGAGGCTGCGTGGACTTCCAGCCTGAGTCCCAAGAGCTTTGAGCAGGGAGGAGAGGCAAGGTCGGATGTGGGTTTTTGTAGGACAGTGGATCGGCATCCCTGGCCCCCAGACCCCAGGCTCGGGAGCTTCGTACATGCCCCCTCCTGCCCCCAGCAGGCCATGAACACGCTGCATGAGTTGCAGTTTGCCCAAGAGTTCAAGAAGGCCATGGGGGAAGCCTACCCGAAGGTCTTCCTGGCCCTCCTCGCCCAGATGCACTACATCTTGGAGCTGAACCTGCCCAGAGAGACCCAGGAGGCCACCACACTGAGCCCCCAGAGGTAAGACAAGGGGACAGATGGGTGTCCTGGGCGAGGCACACGCGGCCGCCCACTGGGCTGCCAAGACAAAGTCGTGACCCAAAACACCGGCCACCAACCAAGGCCCCGGCCCACCTAGAGCAGGGCTTCTTAACTAGGGGTCCATGAGCTTGAAATTCAAAAACAGCATTATTCTTGGGGGGACATGGTGGTGCGGGTGTAATATATTTATAAATAACACACAGTGCACAGTGGACTTAGTAAGGGCTCCCTGGTTTCCACCTGACTGGCAGAGGGGTCCCTGGAACAAAAAAGGTTAAGAAGCCCTGCCCTAGAGCATCCGCAGGCCAGGTGCGTGGTCTGTCTACCTGTAACCGCAGGTGCTGGTCAGCAGAGGAGGCTTGGTGACTGCTGGCCTAAAGAGACCGCGGGGACGACATTTACTGCCTGTCAGCACAGTGCCCTACACCTTACCTGCAACAGCTCTGGTAGCTGAAGGTGACCTCCCTATTCACAGATGGGGAAACCGAGGCTCAAAGAGGGTCAGAACCTTCCCCTGAGCCACCCAGAATGGCCAGGTAGAGCAGATAGAGCCCCACTTGCCTATCGCAACCCCCTGGGATCAGGCGCCTTCTGGGTCCCCGCGGCTGTCTCAAGAGACCCCTCGGAGCCCACTAGCTTTCTGATGAAGTCATGGAAGGTGGTGGGCGCCAGCCCTGCCGGCCACCCTCAAGCCCATGGACAGCCTGGCTGCCTTCATCTTCCCTCAGCGCCAGGTCGTATTTTGAGAAATCCAATAAGCAAGTCTTTAAAAACCGCTGGGGCTCGACGCCTCTCATTTGTTTGTATTATGATGTGCTTCACGCAATTTGTCGGTTTTAGCAGCTCTCCCCAAGGCGCATCACCGAAAAGAATGTCACTTCTTCTCATATTGCTTCTGAATTCGAATGTACATAAATTCCTTTTTTATTCAGATCAACCATGCCAAATGCATGAATCTTTCTCTAATAAGCTAATAAAAAGCTCTCTTCCCCGATCGTGGGTGGGTGAAGAGAAAGCAGCAATGAAGTCACACTCCATCTTCTTCTCCCCCACCTCCAGGCAGCCCAGTGCCTGCACTGCCCTACCTGCTCCCACCCTGCCGCTCCCATCTGCCGTCCATGCAGCAGTCCAAGGGACCTTGCATAAACCTGCCAGGTCGTACCACAACCAGCCTCAGAACATCCCCTGTCCCCCCATTTAGCTCCAAGTAAAAACCCACAAGGCCCTTCTCCATCTGGCTCCCCGTCACCTTAGGGACCTCATTTCCTTCCAGTCTACACACACACACATCTGCCCAGCCTCCACCCCACCTCACTGTGCTCCAGCCTCAGCGGCCTCATTGCTACTCCTGGAACCCAGCAGGTGCCTGCCTCAGGGCCTTTGTACTGACTGTTCTCTCTTCCCAGAACACTCTTCCCCCAGACAGCCTCACCTCCTGAGGTCTCTGCTCACAAGTCACCTCGCTGAGGCCTCCCCATCCATCCTCCCTAAAATAGCAACCCCCCACACCCTCGCCAGCTTTATTGTCTCCACAGCACCTAACGTTTGTCTTCTGTGCCTGTTTACCTGGTTTACTGCCCATCTCCCATAGAGAGTAGGGGCCTCTCTCCTACTCGGCAGCACCAGAGAGCAGGAATGTTCGTCTGACTTACTTGGGGTTCCTGGAGGAGCGCAGAGACGTTTATCCGTCTCACCTGGTGCATGGCAGGCATCAGGAACCGTGTGTTGGATGAGCAGGTGGACAAAGGGAGAACAGTAAATTCACGCGGCCAAGGGGCCTGACCAGTCTGGGGAGGGCCGTCCTGGGGCTCCACGCTCGGCGGGAGGGGCCGGGCTGGCCGTGTGTCCTCCACGGTCACCTCACTTGCGCCTTCCCCTGCAAACCACTCCCAGGTGTGGGTGGTGGTAAAGGCGTCCTGAGCTCCGCGTGACAAGAGCAACCGCCAGGCTAAGGGAGGAGAGTGTGCACGAAACAGCGGAATTCACGCGCGTGTGAGCTGCGCGGAACGTCAGGCCTGGCTGGCCGGAGCTGCTCGAGCCAGGAGCCCTGGCTCTCTCCGCCTCCCGGCGCTGCTTTCCCCTCGGGGGCCTCTTGGCAGGTGCCCCGGGTGGGCGAGGACCCCCAGCAGCCCAAACTGACCCTGCCCAGGGCCCTTTGGCTCTGACTGGCCCAGCTCTGAGCACACGCTCACCCCTGAGCCAATCACTGTGGTGGCCGGGGCTGCCCCCCGCCGCCGGGAGGTCGGCGGCCACTCCCGGGGCCTCAGAGGGCGGCATCGCCCGGGGAGACTCGCCGTGTGTCAGCCCCAGTAAGGCGCCATCCAGGGGGCATCGCGGGGGAGCCCACAGATCCTGTGGGTGTCACGGAAGGGGGCACGGCCTGGCGGCCCCTGCCTGCCGTCTGCTCTCTGCCCAACGCAGCCGCTTTCTTTGGAGACCTCGGTTCTCAGCGGTGTCCCCCTCTGGCTTGTGGCCTCCTCGTTCCTTTCATTTCACCCATTTTGAGTTCAGTCTCTTTAATTCTCATAGGCAACTTGATTTCTATTTGTTTCAAAGATACCCTGTAAGTGTATCCAATGTATTTCCCTTTTTGCCCTGACTCCCAGGAAGCTCATCTAAAGTTACTGCTCAGCACTCCCTCACTGTGTTGCCTGCGGGTCCTCTTCATTTCTCACCTCCTGATTAGTTCTTACTAACTTTTAGGCTTTTTAACTTGATCCTTGGTTGTGATCTTGGTTTTGGTCAGTTATCAAGGCAGAAATAAGCGATGATGATGTGCTGTTTGAGGCTGGGCCTGAGAGCTAAGGTCCCATCCTAACCTCACCTGTGAGCATCTGTGAGGACTCTGAGCTTGTCTTTCACCCTCACAGTCTCTGTTTCTTCATCTGTACAAGGGGGTTGGTGAAATGTGCCCTCCCGGCATGCCAGAGGAGGCGGAAGGAAGAACATGGCCTTGGGATGCACGGAAGGCACCCTGCCCTGGCCGGGTGTGGGCTCCAGGGCTCCAGCTGTAGTCGGTCTCAAAGGGCTGCACAGACTTCAAGCAACATGTGTTTCCAGGCCTTGCCGGGGATCCTGGGCTGGGGTGGTTTAAGGGATCCCAGACCCCAGGATCCACAGGGTGGGGTTCCGGGAGTCAGGCAGATCTCTGGAGTCTTTTTCCGAAAGTCCTTGCATGGCTGGAGGAAGAAAGGCGATCATGAAAGATGAGCAATGGCTGGTTGCCCGGAACTGGAAGCTTCTACAAGTCTTCACTGAGCAGACAAAATATGGCTGCAGCCTGAAGTCTCCTTTTCGTGAAAACCGTCGTCACTGCATGGCTGAGACCAGTGACCAGGAAAATGCTGCCTCATTTGTAATGACATGGCTCGGGGCAAGCTGACAAGCCAGCTGGCATTGTATGGGCATCCGCGGGCTTCTCCATGGAGTGACGCTTCATCCTTCATTTGGTTTTACAAGTCTGTTCAGAAATCGTGCCTGGTCCGAGCTGACAGCCTCAGTTCCAGGGCGAGCTCACACCCCCAGGGGGTCACTACCCTGAACTCGAGCCGGCAGTCAGGTGTGGAACGGCCGGGAACAGCGAGGCAGGCAGACGCTGGGGCCTCCAAGGCCTCTCTTAGGTTCACCCTCTTGGGCTTGTGGCAGGAACCGCGGGCACTGCCAGGGGCAACCCTGAACCTGTAACCCTGCTGACGCCACACGGGTTGGGAGCTGGGAACTGGCTTGCCAACCCCCCTCCCCCCCGCTGCCCCTTGCCTGGCCATGGGACCTGGGCAGGACATGCCACCTCCCTGGACCGCTCCTCCTCTGTCAAAGAGGGTGACAGTGGAGAGTGGCCGAGCTGGTGCAGGTAAGACAACTCGCCAGAGGTGCCCAGACCTGACCAGTGCTGCAGGTCCCTGCATTTGCCGTGGCCTCCTCCACCCGCGTGCAGTCAGTGGAGCCTGCTTTCTCCCTGTCCTCTTGGGCAGTGGCGCCTCGGGGATTGCCACTGAACCCCTCTCTGGGTTTCTGGCCCTTCTGCTCTGCTCCTCCCTCTCGGCCACTCCTCCTCTGTGCTCTCGGTCCCCCACTTGAGCATCCTGTCCCTTGAGGCCTGAGCAAGTGACCCTGAGCAAGGTCCAGCTGCTCAGCTGCCACCCAGCGCCCAGCCCAGAGGCCGACCCTCTTAGGCCTCAGCACTGGTGTGTGAATGAGGGCAGGGGTGAGCCCACCCAGGGAGGCCTCAGAGCTCCAAGCACTGGGACAAGATAGGACTGGGGTGCAACCTGGGGTGGCTGGGGGACGGCCCCAGGGACCCACCGTGGCCCTGGGCAGGCCCTGAGCCCCCTGCTCGGCTGCAGGATGTCGGTGGAAATGCTGAAGAGCCTCCTGTCCACCACGGGGCACTGGCAGGACTTTGCCCACCTGGAGCTGCAGGGCGCCTGGGAGCTCTTTGCCACTACCTACACCTACCCACAGGGTGTGGGCCTCCTCGCCAGGTGGGGGGGCCTGGGCAGGGGAGGGACACCTGCTCTAAGCCACCCACTGAGGCTGCCAGCCCTCTCCTTGGGGTGCCCTGGAGGAGGGAGGCTGCCCATGGACTGTGGTGACATGACCAGGGTCCACGTGGGAAAGACCGTCACACACAAAGCCTGTCAAGACAGGCACCTTCCCCAGCTAGAGTGAGGGCTGTGCCCGCTGCTTCCCACCTCCCCCTGCCCGGCCCAGGCCTGGCACCAAGTGGGCAGCCAGCGGGTGCGAGGGGGTGGAGACAGGGGACTCCCCTGCAGACTGTGCCAGGGAAGCTGCCAGCCTACCCTGGCCACACAGGCATGGAGCACCCTCTCCGGGCCCTCCCCCCACCCAGGGCCATGGTGAAGAACCGCTGTAAGCAGGTCAAGACCGTGCTGGGCCAGCTGCTGCCCCGCCTGCAGAGCCCAGACGAGCGGGAGAGGAAGGTGGCCATCCTCATCCTCACGGAGGTAGGGGCACGGGGGCGGGAGGGGCTGCCCCCCAGGGATGACCTGAGACCTGCCCCTGGAGCAGGGCGCAGCCCTGGACCTCGCCCACTTCCAGCTCTGCGGGGGTGTCGGCCGCTTGGGCCTCCCGGCTGGCTCCCCGCCCTCACGGCCCCCACCCCAGCCTGCAGGCTTGGGGGGCCTCCTCTCCCCTCTTCAGCCAGCCAGGACCCCTGCAGAGGGGGAGGGCACTGGGTGCAGAGTCAGGCAGAGCTGGGCTCAGATTTCAGCCCTGTCCTCCAAACGCCTCCGCCCTCTGAGTCTGGGGTCCTCGCCCCTCGGCCTGTGAGGCTCAGAGGGCAACAGAACCCGACGGCAAGAGGGTGTGAGGGGTTTTGCAAACTGTCGGCTCTGCCATGGCGGGCAAGGGAGGGGCGGGGGCTTTGTCATTTCCCAAGGGGCGCTGGTAGGAGGAGGCCCAAACCGGCTTCCCACCCTGCCAGCCGGAAGCTGGCTCTGCCCAGGCTCCCGGGAGCCAGGCTCATTACCTAACTTGGCCCCAACTTGGCCATGTTACTTCAGGCATGGCCTCCCCTGCTCAGAGCCTCAGTTTCTCCAGCTGTACAGTGAAGATTTGAGCTGGCTTGGAGACGGGTTTCAAATACTCGTTAACCAGGCTCCCCAGAGAGGCCGAGTCAGCGGCTCTCTGAAACCCTCACCTGGCCCTGGACGTGGAGCCCCGACCCAGGCATGGGCACAGACCCCACGAGAGGGGCGCTGGGCCTGACCCACCTGCCCTCCCGGGGCCGCCCCAGTTCCTCTACAGCCCTGTCCTGCTGGAGGTGCTTTCCAAGCAGGCTGCCCTGACCGTGCTGGCCCAAGGCCTCAGGGACCCCAGCCCCGAGGTCCGCGTGCTTAGCCTGCAGGGCCTGGGAAACGTGCTCTTCCACCCGGAGAAGGTAAGGGGCCTGGGCGGCGCCGGGGTGGGCACACGCCCCCCAGCAAGCAGTGAGTGCACCGGGGCAGGCAGGGCCCGCCTGGTGGGAAGCCAGCTCTGTCGCCTCCCGCACTGTGGCTTGGGGCACGTGATCTTGCCTCTCTGAGCCCCAGTATCCCTCTCTGAAAAATGGGGTGATAATAGAGTCTGCGTCATAGGATTGTGGCCAGAACTGGTGGGGCCCGTGCCGAGCCCAGTATCCGGTCTGCCCTGTAGCTGTCTGCTGTCCCCTTTCACTCCTGGCACCCTGTGGGTGCTGCCGGCGGCTGAGCTCCAGACAGGTAAACGCTGAGGTAGAGAGGTTTTCCCACCTGGACAGGAAGCGCGTGCCTTCGTCCTCCCTCCTCTGGCCAAGACTCCAGGGAGAAGGCAAGGTGCCCAGACCCCGTCTCCGAGGCTGTTGGAGGGTGGGGTGCGCATTATGACGACGATTTTCAGGGCCTGTGGGACAGATTGATCATCCTGGAGAGGCCACAGAAGGGCCAGGGCTCGAGGAGCTCAGTGCCCTCGTCGGGAATGGCTTCCAGCCGTCTTGTGTCTTGTCCCGGCTGCGAGTTTTGTTTTGCTTTGTGAAGGCGTTATCAGTGAACGTCTTACCTGTTAACGAAGTACTCATCTGAAAAACGTGCCGACGAAGCTCTCAAGCCAAGGCAGGGGGCCCTCCAGCCAGGAGTGGGCTCTCCACGACCTGAAATCACTCTTGCCCACCTCACCAGTCCCCTCCACCCAGCAGTCATGGGTCAGTTCTCATCCTACTCAACCCCTCGGGGCTTGGTGACTGCTCCCTCCTGCACGGAGCCCCCCAGCCCCCAGCTTGGCTTTCTCCCACGGCGCTGGGGATGCCGTCAGTCTCCTCACCGGCTTCTCTCCCGGTTGCTGACTCCGTCCTCACTCCTACAGTCGCTACTCTGGTGATTTCATCCAATTTCGTGGCTTTAGGTGTCATCCGTTGGCCAGTTGTGCCCAATCTGATACCGCACCCACCCCTGAACTCCAGCCTTGACTCTCCAGCTGTCTGCTTGGTTCTCGTCAGCTGAAATGTAGCTTGTCCAAAAATGAGTTCTCATTGCCCCCCAGACCTGCTTCTCCCTGTCTCACCTGCTGGGGACCCCCTTCCACTCGCCCGGACCTTGAGAGCTTCATCCCACATCCAGTCAAGCACCAAATCCCACAGTATACCCAGAATCTGCCCCCCTGCTGCTTCCCCCCACCCCATCAAAGCCACCAGCACCCCCATGTCACTGCATCCACCCCTCCCCGGCTCCCTTTCAGCTTCTCGTGTGCAGGCAGAGGCCTCCTGTGCTCCTGATAGTCAGAGCAGGTCCCTTGTGGCAGAGGGGTGGGACTGCCCTACAAGGACCACAGACTCTGGGGACTAAAATGGCAGCCAGCTCTCATCCAAGATCCATGTATCAGCAGAGCTGTGCTCCCTCCAAAGGCTCAAAGGGACAATCCGTCCTCCCTCCCTCGGTTTCTGGTTTTTGCCAACAATCCTGGGTTCCTGGACTTGTGGCAACTCACTCCAACCTTGGCCTCCACCCTCCCTAGCCTCTCCCTGTGTGCCTGTTTCCTGCTTCTGGTGAGGACACCACTCACTGGCTTTAGGGCTCGCCCTATCCATGGGACCTCATCTTAACCTGATTCCACGTGCAAAGACCCTACTTCTAATGCAAGTCTGCGCCTGGGGGGCGTGGACTTGAACGCAGCTGCATCTCTCCCTGCTCAGGATCCTGTGCTGGCCCCCTCCTCACTCAGTAAAAGTCTTGGCAAGGTTCTGCCTGGGCTGCGCCACCTCCCAGGACCTCTCTGACCCCCTCCCTTAACTCCCCATCACTCTGCTCCAGCCAGTCTGACCTCCACCCCTCATGCTCCTGCCTCAGGGACTTTGCACTCACTGTCCCCTCTGCTGCAATGCTCTTCCAGCACCTCCTTTCTAGAATCTGCTCGGATGTCACCTCCCCCAGGAGACCTTCCCACCCTGCCCACATAAGGTTAAAATGTGAAACACTCCCCTCTACCCTAGCCCACTCCATCCCCTTCCCTGCTTTCCTCTCTTCCATATCACCCATCACATTCTGGCATACAACACATCGTACGTATTTAGATTATTTTCTGGCCCTTCCCCTTAGAATCCCATTCTGCCTGCCCTGTCCACGGCCAGAACCCCAGTACCACACACTGTCACACCCAGTAGGTGCTCGACAAACATCTGCAGCTCTCAAGGGACTTGTCGAAAATGAATTTAATATATTTAAAGCAGACTTAGCTTAGAAAGCTGACAAAGTTGTTTAAATCTTGTTTAAAAATTGTAAAAGGCACACTCTGGTTTGCACAAAAGGCCTCGATAAGGGGCTAATGGCAGGAAACACCCATTTGCTGACACCTTGAGAATGCACGAACTCACTGCACACAAGTACAGCAGAAAAATAATTCAGATTTTGAAAACACTTTTACACTTTCAAGTGCAAGCCAAAAGGGTCTGAGGCCACCACCGGTGCATGTGAAATCCGCATCGTGTGAAAACCCAGTGTCTTCAGTGTGTCCCCCAGGTCCCCAGATTCCAGCCGGCCCACCCCGGGGAACTTGGCCAAGGCAGGAGGCGAAGGGAGGGTCCCCAGAACATGGCGAGGGCCCTGTGGGGATGGGGGAACTGGGCCCACCTGCTCTGACACCCCTGTGCTTGCTTTCCACCAGTTTCTCCCTTCACCCCGCCAGGACCCCATGTTGCTCAGAGAGGGGGGCAAACTGTCCAAGTCTCCTGGTGGGAAGAGCTGGGTGGGATCACAGCTCCACGTCTTGCCCCTCCCCGCAAAGAAAAGTAACCCCTAGTAGGCAGAGCCGGGGTGGGAAGCACAGCTCTCCAAGGTGGGCTGAGCCGGGGGCAATAGCAGCTATGGGTCACCCCCCAGCCTGGAGGGGGGAGCACACAGTGGGAGGACAAGGCTGGGCAGGGACTGGAGGGAGGCCGGCCGATGGGGCTGGGGAGGGGGCTGCCGGGGATGTGGGCGGCAGCCGGACCTGTCGCCCTCGGCCCACCTCTCCCCGCCTCCCCACCCCCAGGGAGCCCTCCTCCGCGGACAGCTGTCTCCCTTCCTGGACGGCTTCTTCCAGGACAGCGAGCCGGTGGTCGTGCGCGTCATGGGCACCGTGTCGGACCTGCTGCACCGCCTGGGAGCGCACGGCGCAGGCACCCACAGCCTCAACGTCGCCGTCAACGCCCGCTCCTTCTTCGACGACGTGAGCGCCAGTGCGGAGGCCCCTGCCCGTGCCCGCCCTGCGCCCTGCTCCGTGCCCCCAGCCTCCCTCAGAGGCGCCCGGGCCTGAGCCCCACGCAGGTGGTGGCCCTGCGGCCTGCCGTGGAGGTGTCACCGGGTGCCCTGGCTCCTTTTCTCCGCTGGCTTGACTAGGCCCACGCCCAGGCCTCACAGCCGGGGCTCAGGTCATCAGCCCCGTGGGCAGCCTTCCTACCCGGGCGGCATTGCCGCCCTGCTTAGCCTGACTTCTGCCTCGCACAGGTCCCCATCCCAACGCATTCGTGACGGTGTGTGGTCAGGATGCGACGGGGGTGGGCAGAAAGAGCTGACTTTTGCCTTGAGGACCACCCGGGAGCCCGGGGCCTGGGAGGAAGAGCCCCGTGCCGGGGGTCCCCCAGGGGAATTGGCTGTGGCCCTGAACGCCCTGCCTCGCAGGAGCGGGACGGGATCCGGGCGGCAGCCATGGCGCTGTTCGGGGACCTGGTGGCCACCATGGGGGGCGGGGAGCCTGGCGGCCTGCGGACCCAGGTGCACCAGAGCATGGTGCCCCTGCTGCTGCACCAGAAGGACCGCTGCCCGGCTGTCGTCAAGGTCAGTGCCACCCGCGGGCAGCCGGGGAGAGGGCAGGCAGGAGGCGCAGACGTGCCCGAAAGAAGAGGGTGGCCCACAGGGCAGCAGGTTTGGCCTGCTCCCCTGGCTGTGGCCAGCCCACCCCGCCCACCGTGAACACATACACACAGACCCCAGCTCCCTGCCCAGGGGCTTGCTGAACTGGGACTGCTGTGTGCAGTGCCCGTGGGGAGGCAGGCCTTAGAGCTGGGTTCAGTCCACGCAGGGAATGAGGTGCTACAGTCGAGGAGGTTCGGAAGGTTCCCCCGGGGGGCAACTGAGGAAGAGGAAACAGGGCAGGAGTGAGCCCTGCAGGCAGGGGAGGCGGGAGGTGTGAGGTGACACTCGGTAGCCCACACACCACCCCGGGAAACAGGCAGGTGGGGGGACACGTCCTCTGACGCCCACGCGCGGCTCTGCCCACAGCCCACCGCGCTGTGGTGCTAGGGGCAGGGGCGCCCAGCCTCCGCTCAGAGCCCCCCACGGTCCCCGCAGCAGGCCAAGTCCACCTGGTACCGCTGCGCCGTGCTGCTCGGCTGGCGGCTGCGCCACACCCTCTTCTGCACGCTGGCCTGGGAGCGGGGTCTCAGCGCCCGCCACTTCCTCTGGACCTGCCTGGTGAGGGCCGGGGGCCCAGGGGGATCCTTCAGGCCAGCACTGCCGCTGCCGCAGCTCCGAGGGCTGGGCGGGGTGCGCTGGGGTCCCCGGGGAGTGACGGGCGGGCTCTGCTCGGCCAGATGACCCACAGCCAGGAGGAGTTCAGCATCCACCTGGCGCAGGCCCTCAGCTACCTGCACAGCCGCCACTGCCACATCAAGATCTGGGCAGCACTCTTCATAGGTGTGCACCTGGGAGGGGCGGGCAGAGACCCCCACCCTGGCCGCACCTGCCTGAGCCCCCCAGCCCTCACCCGCCCTGGCCCTGCCACGGCACTGCAGCTGTGGCTCCAGACTCCGTGGGCAAGAGAGGTGGGGCTGGGAGTACAGGGGATTAGGGTGAGCGTGAGTCCCCCACAGGGGAAGGCAGGCCCCCCACCATGCCCCTCGTCTGTCTTGCAGGTTACACCATCTGCTACTACCCCCACGCTGTGTCCCAGACGGTGGGCGACGTTGACACAAACCTGCTCTTCTGTAGTAAGCAGCCCCCGACTCCCCAGCCCTCCCCCGAGTCCAGCCCCCTCCCAGTCCAGCCCACCCCCAGTCCAGCCCCCACACCCAGTGCGGCACTCTGGGAACCCTTATAGCACCCCATTTCACAGATGGTGAGCCTGATGCCCAGTGGGGCAGGGGCTTCCCCAACCCCCCACCCCCACCCCAGTATGGCATCAGGGCAAGGACCCAGGCCTCCTCGGCAGAGCCCAGGCCCCACCCCATGTCTGGAGGTTGAGGCTAACCCCCTCCCTCACCAAGTCTCAGCCATGGCAGCTGCGAAATGGGGACCCACACCCCCTCCTCAGAGGCTCAAGACCCCAATAAAAGAAGGCCGTGGGGGGCTTCGCCTGCTGCATAGGGCTGGGGCATGGGTGGAACGGGACGATAAAGGCAGAGAGGGAGCACTCAGGCCTGGGAGCCAGCAGCCGAGGGCTGGGCGCCACCCTGCCCACCTCCCACCCCATCCTGCCCCAGCCCGGGCTGGATTGAGGAGACTGCTCCAAGGGGAGTCGGGGGTCCCAGGGCTCCCTCCGCGAAGATGGGGCTGTGGGTGGGTGGGACAGCTCAGGTCACCTCTGACTTGTCCCTCCTTTCCTTGAGCTTTTGAAGATCTCAAAAAAGACCCGGAGCCCGGCATCCGGGAATTCGCCACCAGGCAGCTCTCCTTCCTGCAGGAAGTGGTGGCCAGACCCCAGCAGTGACTTCCAGAGTCGTCCCCTCATCCCCCTCCTCCCCACACCACCCCTTTGGTTAACCCCACCCCATCCACAGAGAGCTCCATTGCCTAACATTTTTCCATTTGAAAGAAAGATCTAGAAAATCTAGGTTCAACAAAGAAGCTTCACACCTGTTGGCTCCCTGCCCCTCCCTCCCATGGGCCCATTTCCACTGTGACCAAGCCAAGTCCCTGGAGGCACTGAGCAGGCCCATGGGACAGGATCAGCCTGGGTCACCCCAGAGCAAACTGTGAAGTCTGTGTGAGGGCCTGCAAATGGTGGCCCCTCTGCTCCCAGAGATCAGGTCAACTCCACACAGCCAGAGCCCAAGCCACAGCCCACAGTGTCCTGGGCCCTGGGAGGGCACTCCAGGGCAGCTTCGGCTCTCAGGGAGCTCACAGTTTAACAGAGCCATTCGCCAAGTCGCCCGCAGGAGCTCAGCAGGGGAAGAGAGACTGGTGTGGAAGGGGTCCCTTGGGGGGCCTCTCTCAGTCCAGGGAGCCCCATTGTTTCCCCTCTACCCCATCTCTATCCTCCTGAGCCCAGTCAAGGCTGAGGGTGGGGGCCCAGCCTAGACCCTGGAGCAGACCCCCACCCCCAATGGAGCCTGTCCCACTCTGGACAAGCCGACGGGTCTCAGCTCTCTGAGCCTCAGTCGTTTCATCTGTAAAATGGAGTAGTAAGACCTGACTTCAGAGACCCCATGGGGGGTGGCTTATAGTCCAGGAACTGTCACTTCCTGGGCCCCTGCCTGACCTCCAGCCAGCCTAGGCTTTCCTACATGTGAAGTGGGCCAGGGGTCCGGCCCTTCCCTGCCAGGTGCAGGGAGCACCCCACAGGACAGGCTCTTGGCCTCGGTTCTGTGTCCTCCGGGACCCCTATCTGACCACCTGGTCACCCCTCTGTGATGCTCCAGCCAAACCTGCCACCTGCCTTCCCCCGGTGCACCCGCTGCCCCTCCTCGCCCCCGCCCCACCACTGCCTCCTCACACTGCCCCCTGCTGGAGGGAACCCCCTCCCTGCACTGACAAACCCAAGTCTGTCTCAGTCCCCCTTCCCCAAAACTGTGAGCCCTTGGGCCAGTACACAGTGGCAGGGCTGGGTGCAGGGGGTTCAAATACAGCAGCCGGTCCCCAAACCTGCTTCCCTGTGCTTGGTTCAAGTGCACCTTCAGGGCAAAAGGAGAAGCTAACCCTGCTGGTAGAGGTGTGTCCATTCCCTCCCCTCTTCAGCTCCGTCCTGTCCATCCGCCTCTGATGTGGGGCCTGAGGAGGGGCTTTGGGGGCACAGCTGACTTTTCATGATCCTCCATCGTGTCCTCTGACCTCTGCAGGCACCTGCTGCTGACCTCCCCCTCCCCCGATGAAGCCCCTGACCAGGGGGGCTTGGGTTCCTTCAGGACCACGGGGTCAGGAGTGGCCCCCAGTGCAGCCTGGTGGGTGTGGGGGTGACAGGGGCCATGCTGTCTCCCCTAAAAGGTGGGCTCTCCTGGGGTCACCCACAGGACCCGGCTGCCTTCCCAGCACTGCCTGGCTGTGGGGAGACAAGCCAGACCCCAGGCCTTCCCAGAAGTTCAAGCCGGGAGCTGGGACGGTCCGACTCTGGCTCTGCAGCCCTCAGACCCTCTGGAAGGGGAAGGGGCCTGCAGCCCTGGCTGGGCTGCTGGAGCAGGGCTGAGCTCTCCAGGACCCGGCCCCGGCGGGTGCCCCAGGGGCAGCAGCGACAAGGGCAGCGGTGCGGGCCGAGCCCAGCAGGCCGGGGACCGCGGAGACAGGCCTGCGTCCATCCACCGCCTCCCGGGGCCAGCCAAGGCCATGCCAGCCCAGCAAGGACTGGGGACAGGGCACGGGGCCGCATGTCTCTGCGAGGCCATGCCCTGCTACACAGGCATGAGGCTCCCCTCTGGGGCCGTTTCCTCCTCTTGGAAAAGGAGAAATGGTGACCTGGGGGTGGGGTGAGCCCCTCCCAGGCACCCGTGCCCTCCCTGTGGGTAGACCAGATGGGGGTCTGGCAGAGGAAGTGGCCAAAGGCTCGCAGGGCAGAAGCAGTGGGAGGTGGCCTGGACCCCCAAGTGAACTCCCCACCTGCCCCCAGAATCCCCACAGCTGCATCCCAGCAACTAGGCAGAAAGGGGGTCAGCAATGGCCTCTGGTGGTCTCCAAAGTGGGGTGACAGTACAGGGAGAAGACCCTGGGTAGACTGCCCCCTGCCTCTCCATGGGCGCCAGCCAGGCCGGCCTCAGGCCCACCCTCCTCCCAGCTGTGCCCCCCCCTCCTGACACCCTCTCCTCGGCCCAGGAAAGGAGCCGGCTCCCCACCTCTGGGAAGCCTGCACGCAGGGGCAGTGAGCGCCGCCCATGCCCTCGGGCAGGTCTGCTGCCCCTCTCACCCCTACACCACCACACAGCCCCAGGCGCCCCCCGCCCCCTGTGCACCCCTGCCCGCCTCCCCGCCTCCTCTCCAAGTGAGCCACATGCACCCCGTGCTGAAAGCCCACCCTCCCAGCTCCTTCCTCTGGGCCTCTGAGGCTAGAATGAAAGCACCTGGGCAGGTGAACCCCACACGTGTCCTACAGAGGGGCAAGGCTCCACCGGGGACCCACGGGTGCCCTGATCCCCCAACCCAACAACTGTAACACGGGCAGGTCCAGAGGCCTGACCCCCACGGCCAGGCTGGCGAGGGTGACAGGAGGCGCAGGAACCAGGTGTGGCCACCAGGGGGCGGTGCTGGGCCGCGCCGGGGCCCCAGTGCGCCAACAGGCGGGGGCACCCGGGACCCTGGGACGCTGACCTCTGACCCCCTTCACCCCCTGCCCAGCCCCTGAACCCCACTCCTGCCAGGCAGTCACAGGTCCTGTTTTATTGCCTTTGAGAGTCCGGAACATTTCACAACCCCGAGAACCCACGAGCAGCCCGGGGCAAGGGGCTGCCGAGGAGGGGCGCGCCCAGGGGAGATGGGCGGGTGGGTGCCGGCCCAGCTCAGACAGACAGACGGGGATGCAGACGTGGGCAGGGAGGCGGGAAGGCGGGTTCAGGAGGGGCGGGCGGGGCACAGGCTGAGAGCGGGCGCCGCGCCGGGTCCTCAGCTACATGACGCAGCACTTGGTCTTGTGCGTGTGCGGGTCTTTGAAGCGCAGTCTCTGTCTGGGCCGGTACTTCTCCAGGTAGGTGAGCTGCTTGCTGTTGATGGCTCCGCGCCGCTTCCTGCGGGCGAGCACCGGCGGGGTCAGCGGGCGCGGCTGCCTCGGCTGCCCAGGAGGCTGCAGGGCTCCCGCCTCAGGCTCCCGCCTCAGGGCTCCAACTTGGCCCTGTGCCTCAGCTGCTCCCACTGCTAGATCCGCCCTGCTCTCAAGCCCTGGTGCTGCCCTTGGCTGCCTGGGGTCGTACCTCGTGCCGCCGCCTCCAGGCAGGCTGCCCTGGTCCCCACCCCAGGTTCAGTGCCACCTTGCACCCCCACAGACCCATGCTGACCCTGGCCTCTCCACCACCACACCAAGAGCCTCGGGGGGGCAACGAGGAGGGGCCTGGGCCATTCCTATCGTCCTGCGCTCTGCCGGGGCCCACGGCCTGCTGGGGCTGTGGACACAGCTCTCGACCCCGCCCCGGCTGTGACGCTGGGCAAGTCCTCACCATCCCTGAGCCTCAAGTTCCTTCTTGTGGAGGTCCAGACACCAAGGGGGCCGAAGACCCACACGGGTGAACGGCTAAGCACGGAGTCTCATGCGGGGCCCGCAAGGGGCCATCAGGGTCACCGGGGGCAGTGGGCTGAGCCCCCGGGCCTGCCCAACCCTGCAGGTCCACGGCCCATTCACCGGGGCCGGCCCCCCACCCCAATGCATGCCCCTCCCCCACTCAGAGCCCACCCACTCCCAAGCGCTGGCCCCCACCTCATCCTGCACCAGGCCCTCAGCCACCGTAGCCCGGCCAAGGGGCCTCCTTGCTGGTCCCTGATACCCCAAGCTCCTTCCCCCAGGGCCTTTGCACTGTCTGTGCCCTCTGCCCAGCGTGCGTGACCCTGAGGGCTCAGGCCAGTCTTCTTGGTGTCATCAGGCCTCAGCTGCTGATGGAAGGCAGGCCTTCCCACCGCCAGCCTGCCCAGCCCCGATTCCTATCTGCTCTGTTCCCATCCCTGTGCCGGGTGTCCGCCCCCTGTGACTTGCTTAGCCAATAAAGCTTGAGGGGGAACGATTGTGTTTCTGCCAGGCAGAGCTGGAAGAGGCACCGCCGCTCTTTCCCTCAGGCCCAGAGACTGGCTGCACTGGAGGGGGCTACTCAGGAGGGTCCCTGAGTAGAGCCCCCCACTAACTGTGTCAGACACGTAATACAAGCAAGAAACCTGGATTGTTTTGAATCACGGGGTTTGGGCCTGCTTGTTACTACAGCATAACCTGGCCTCCCCTGACTGATGCAGCTCCACAAGCAAAAGCCAGAGCTCTGGAGTAAGGGGGTGCCAAGGCTGAAGGCCCAGCCCTTGCCCTGCACAGCCCCTTCTCAGATCTGCCCCAAGGCATGGAGCCACACACAAGCTGGCAGAGTGTGTGTGTGTGTCCCTCTAAGGAGACCTGAGCCTCCGCAGACACTCTCACATGTACACGCTGTGGGCCCAGGGGCCGGCCAGCTTGACTGGTAAACAAACCTGCCTCAGGGAGAAAGGAATGACTTGTGCCCCAAGAGACAGCCTGCCTGCAGAGCAGCAGGAAAGCACACTGGTACAGAGCGTGTGCATGTCACACACCCACATACACACACACACACAGTGGGCTGGACTGGGGGGCAGGCTCAAGTCCAGCCTCGATCTCTCTGCAAGGTCTGCCCTGCTGTCCCTGTCTGACTCCCCCAGACACCCCATAAAGGCCAGGGCCCCTTTCCCAGGAGCAGTGGACAGCTGGGATGCCCTCCCCATGGAGGCAGCCAAAAGGCAAGGAGTCAGGGCAGGCCTGGAAAGCTCCATGGCCCAGAGGAGGGGCAGAAGGGCCCAGCCAAAGAGAGTGGGGTGGGGGTGGCACAAGAATAGGGTTACTATGGGGCCCCAGGGGGCAGGCCAGGACTAAGTTGTGGGGAGGGGGTGTCACAGGAGAAGATCTGAAGGACATCAACACATGTCAGCCATCCCTGGGGGTGTTGGGGCCCACCTCAGGATTGCTGGGGGGCTTAGAAGCTATACCTGTCAAGGCCACAGCCAGGGTGGGCAGGAAGGAAGAGCCTGACAAGCAACAGCTACCGTAACAGAAAGCAGCAGCAGGGTCAGGATGGTTATTGCAGCTGTTGTTGTTTGCCCTGGCCCCCTGCTGTCCATTGACTAGGGTTTGGGCCTGCTTGTTAATGCAGCATAACCCGGACTATCCTAAAAGATGCAGCTACACAAGTAAAAGCCAAGGAGACGACAGAGCCTGGGCACTGGAGAGCTGTGGAGTGAGGGGAGGTGGGGACTGAAGGCAGCCTGGGCTGGTCTCACCTCTGGGGCCACTGCTCGTGTGCTCCCTCAGCCAGAGGCTGCATCAGTCAGGAGCGGCTGGGTTATGGTGCAGTAACGAGCAGGCCCAACCCAAGTGTGTTCAAAGACTCCTACCTGAGGGCTCACTCATGGGCCCCTGCCCAGCCCCAAGAGGCCCGGGACAGATGCCTGCCTTCGCCAAGAGAAACAGGGTAGCGTAGTCAAGCCCTTAGAGTGGGGTCCAGATAACACAGTCCCAAGTACACGCCAGCATGACGCTCTCGACGAGCCTGAGAGGAAGCCCTTGCGTCCCCTCACCCACCTGGCACAAGCAGGCCACACCGAGGGACGCATCCTTACTCAGGACCAGCGGCCTGGGCGGCATGGCTGTGGGGCCCTCGTGGCCAGGAGGGGTGCTGGCCCACAGTATGAGGCCGCGTGGAGCTGGAGGTGGACGCCTCAGGGGTCATCCTGGGGCCAGAGAGGGTTGGGGTGTTCTCTGGCAGGGTGCTGGGCCCCCTAAACCCACCCACTGATGGCCCCCATCCCCGGCTACTCACTGTCGGATGAACTGGACGGCATCTTCATACTTCATCCCACTCTCGATCAGAGCCAGCGCCACAAGGACTGGGGCCCTGGGGGCAGACGGCAGGGCTAGCTGGGGGTCTGGGCCCCCACACCCAATCCCACCCCTGAGAGGCCACCTGCCAAAGATGCAGTGTGTGAGTGCCTCGAGGCCCCCAGGATCCCCAGAGTGTCCCCAACCCCACCCACAGACCTCCCCTGCCTTCCCCTGTGGAGGGCAAATCCCAGCCCCATCAGGTCCCTCCTGGGCAACCTCAGGTGGGTCCAGCAACCACTCTGTGCCTCAGTTTCCTTGTCTGTAAAATGTGTGGGTGAGAGGATTAAATACGAGAGTAATGACTCTCTCTGGCCCAGGATAAGAGCTCGACAGGCGTGGGATCACCCTGCTCGGCCCACTACTCCCTTGGCAGAGGGGTGAGTCCGCTGCAGGCATGATTTCCATCAAAGCCCGGCTCTTCCCTCCTCCAAGCAGGGGCCCCACGGCCCCGGGGGAGTCTTTGTGTCAAGGTGCAGGGACAGGGTTTCAACCACGAGAGGGAGTGGCCTCGGCCGCCGCTCACCGTCCCAGGCCGGCCACGCAGTGCACGGCTACGCAGCTGCCGGGGTCGTCGCAGAACTTGGCCTTCAGCAGGCTCAGCCAGTCCTCCACCACTTTGCCGGGCGGGGGCGCCCCGTCATCAAAAGGCCAGTCCTGGGGAGGCAAGCAGCCGGCTGAGGACCCTGTCCCTGGCCCAGGCTGGACCTGCCCACAGGCTCTGGCCAGGACAGGGCGCTGGAGAAGGCGCCAAGAATTCCAGGAGCCCACGGGGTTGCTCTAGAGGGCAAGGAGCTGGCCAGGGGAGCACCCCAGGAAGGCTCCTCTCTCCATCCTTCCCTGCTCACTGCACTTGTCCCCTCCTCCAGGAAGCCTTCCCTGAATACCCTGCCACTTTCTGAGAGCCCCATGGCCTGAATCCCCAGCCGCCTGCGCTGTGATTCTGGGGGCACAAGCCCCCTCCTGTGTGCCTGAGGCTCCAGGGCAGTGGGCCCTAGAGTATCCCCTCCTTACTGCCCCATAAACATGGTTGTCCCAGCACAGGGGGCACCCAGCCTGGTTCTCCTGAAGGAATGAAGAGGTGGCGGGCAGGAGGGATTCCAAAGCATTAGTTACCCTAATTTGCCCTTTAAACATGATCTGCACTTCCCACCTTCCCCTCAGAGCCCTGGAAGAGGAGAGTCTAGGCCGGTCTTGAAACCCAGGGCCAGTGCGGGGAGGGCCCAGCTTCGGGCAGGCAGAGACACTTGGGTCTTGGTGCAGCAAGGAGAATGCTCCAGAACAAGCGCCGGTTGGCACTGGGGTGGGGGGTCTGACGCCACATGGGGCCTCAGATGCCGACCACGTGGCCCTCGGAGTCATCAGACCCCCTCCCCAGCCTCCAACAGGCCCACCTGGCTGCCTTGAGTCTAGCCCAAAGCCTTCCTGCTGCCACAGAAGGGAAGGAAACTCCAAGGTGGGACCTGTGCTGAGAGGTGCCTCCCACATGTTTACCTGGCAGCCTTGCCAGCACCGACACTTTACAGGTGAGGAACCTGAGGCTCGAGCAGCCTTTGTGGTCGCTCAGCTGGGAAGGGACAGAGGCAGGGTCAGCCCAGGCCGGCCTGACCCCAAAGCTCCAGCTCTTTGCACCACTGCTTAGAGGTCACTAAAGACAGTGGCATCTGTCAAAAATGGGCCCCCCAAAAGGGCTATTTTCAGGTGCCAAGGCCCAGGCTGAGCCAGGTGGGGCCTGCCGGACCCTGGCTAGCCCCCTCCTCGCCTCCAGCTCGAGCTCGAGGAAGCCCAGTGTGGTGGGAGCCATCCACGGCAGCCTGGGGTCGAGCCCACAGGCTGGCCCCAGGGTCCGGCTGCCGTGGCTGGGGCATCGTGGCTGGGGCCACGGCCCACAGGGACGGCAGCAGAGCGGCCCACACTCTGCCTGGATGGGGGCCCAAGCCGGGGGAGCTGCGGAAGCAGCCCCGAGGGCGTCTCCCCACCGCCTCCTCGGAGGGCCAGCAGGGACTCGCCGCGGCCCAGCCCCAGGCCCCAGGCAGGGGCAGCACAGAGGCAGACTCCGCAGCGCCGCCGGGATCTCTGCCCGCCAGGCTCGCGGGGCCCCGGGGCGGCCTCGGGCCTCCCTCGATGCGCCCGAGCACGCGCGTGGTGCAGGCGTGCGCACGCCTGGGGACGCAGGGCGGCCAGCCTGCGCCGCCACCCTCACGGCCAGGGGCGCCCAGCTCCCGCCCTCCCCGGCCAGGCGCCCGGGCCCCAGGCTCCCCCAGCTTCCGCCCCCGCGGCGGCCGTGTCTCACCACCACGGTGATGCCGTCCTTCTCCAGCGGGGCCTTGTCGTAGGTCACGTCGCACACACGCACCACCGTGGTGGCCCCGTACTTCTTCAGGTCCTGCCAGGCAAGGAAGGGGAGGGCAGGGCCGCACTGGGCGCTGCAGGGGTCAGAGTCCCCCGGCAGGGCTCCCAGGCCTCCAGGACGTGCAGGCCACAGGAGACGGGCCCTTGACCTGCGGCTTCCCACCACACCCGCCCCCGCCTCGGAGCCCATCACTCCTGACCCCTCCTCCTCTGGTGCCCAGGAACCCCCCGATGTCACCAGCAGTCCCATTTTGCAGACAAAACTACTAGATCCCCCCAGCAGAGACAGGACACCCCCAACCGCACATGGTCCCTGCTGGCTTCGGGGCTGGGGGTGCACAGATGAGGCCAGCCCTGGGGCACAGCTAGACCCCGGTCAGGGCCTTCAGTCTCCAGGGGGCGCCTCAGAGCAGGAAGGGGGCCTCAGAAGGGGGTGGGGCCTCAGAGCGGGCAGGGCAGGTGTCTGCTCAGATGGCTGGCAGGCCAGGGCCCTGGCCACCAGGGGGAAGCCCTGGGCCACCAGGGAAAAGGTCAAGGCATTTTACAGCCAGGGGAGGGATATTTATACCTGGGGGCAGAGGGGGGCTCTGCCCCATGGGGGACCATATGCAGGGGTTGCTCCCACCCCACCTGCCTCCCAGCAGCTATTCCGGGAGTGGTGAGACATCAGTTACTGGACCGTGCTCGTCATGCGACGGGGACACTGGACACGACGAGGACAGGACAGAGCTATTCTGAGAATTCAGGGAGCCAGTGGGAGGGGCGGGGCACTGAGGCTGTGGGGGTACCTTAGGGGGTACCTGTGTGGCTACTCTCACCCAGCCCAAGTCAGCCCCGATGCCAGGTGATGGGTTGAACCCTGATTCTGATTACACAAGGACCCTAACTGTGGTCACAGACTGAGCTCTGATCCTGGTCACACACTGAGCCCTGACCCTGGTCACATGCTGAGCCCTGACCCTGGTCAAAGGCTAAGCCCTGGCCCTGGTCACACGCTGAGCCCTGACCCTTGTCACACACTGAGCCCTGATCCTGGTCACATGCTGAACCCTGATCCCACACTAACCCTGACCCTGGTCACACACAGTTCTGTGCTCACCAATATCTTCCCAGGCACTGCTCCTATCTCTGGGGTCTCAGCTGTGAGAGGACAGCCCACTGAGCCCAGCTCAGTGTCCAGCTTCCAGGTCTGCAGCAGGATGCCCACTGCCTCCCTCTATACAGCTTTTGAGGCCATCTGACGAGCACATTGGGGCTTGTCTCATGTCCCAGAAGAAAGGGCTGAGGGTCTGAGGTGGCCAAAAGCCCTGCACACGCCACAGGCTCTGTGAAAAGCCCGCAGGGCTGCAGGCTCTGCAAACCGGCCCTACGCATGGTCATGGGCTCTGCAAACAGCCCTGCATGCCGCAGGCTCTGCAATCAGCCCTGCTTACAGCCTCGGGCTCTGCAAACAGCCCTGCACACAGTTGCACAGCCATAGACTCTGCACACGACCCCAGGCCTGCAAAGGGCGGGGAGTTCCGCACAGGCCAGGCTCCTGCAGGAGGCCATGCAGCCAGCTTCAAGTCCCACGTGCCCTCAGCCCAGGGATCTCACCTGTGGCACCAGGACCCTGTAACCAGGACAACTGAGTCTTGCTCCCAGGAGCAGTTCCTTGACCCTGACAGCTATTAGAGTCCACCCTGGCCGCCTGGGCCCCTGCCCACCTCAAGAGCCGTCCCCGCCCCCAGCCCCACTCACCTGGATAAAGGTGCTGAGGGTGGCGTTGGTGGGGTTGTGGGTAATGAGGAAGCGCATGTTCTTGTAGCTCAGCTCCACGGGTGCTGGGCGGTTCATCCGAGCCATGGCTCCGTCCCGGGGGCCACAGGTGGAGGGGGCCAGGAAGAGCTGCCCAAAGGGCTGGGGGACACGGGCGAGGGAGGCTCCCAGTGGCCCCCAAAACTCCTGTGCTTGTCCAAGAGGGAGAAAATGCTTAAAAAACCCTGCCACCCAGACCCAGCACAAATATTGTGCAAATACTTGGGATGGGGGAGGACGCTGCCCAGTGCTTGGATAATTAAAAAAGAAAAGACAACTCTTTAAAAAAGAAAATAAATGAAATAGTCCCCCACAAGCAAATCGGGCAGCTCCAAACTCCTGTGTCTCAGAGCCGGATAATTATAAGGGGGTAAAAATAAAAACAACTTAAAAAAAAAAAAAACTCAGCAAACAAAACTTCAGCCTTAACTCAGAGGGAACCTGGCCGCCGCGGCTTTGCCCACCACTGCACCCGCTGCCAGGGACACCTTCTCCGCATCAGAGGACGGGCACTCAGCCCCTCTGTTCAACGGTGGGCCCCAAACCCCCAAGGACCAAAGGAAAAGTGAACTTGAACTCAGGCGGCCTGGCTACGGCCGGGCGACGACGGGGGCAGGCAGCGGGCCGCTGTCACGTTACCCCATGGGGGTACGGCCAGTCCTGGAGGGTGGCAGTGGGCTCAGGCGGAGCCGGCCCCCCGCCGGGCAGCGGAGGCCATGGGCGGACGAGGGCAATGGTGAGGGCCAGGGGCGCGGGGCCTGGTCAGCGGCAGGCGCGGCCGCGGTGCTGGGCGCGGCAGTACTCAGCGCTGCTCCCCGAGGCACTCTCCATCAATCCCAGGCTGGTCAGCGGCAGGCCACGTCTGGGGGGCGAGGAGAGAAGCAAAGTACAGGACACCGTCCCTGGGGGACACCTGCCTCCCGTCGAGGCCGGTGCTTCTCCCTGGGCCCCTGCTGAGTGGGCACAGTGAGCACACGACCCCCCCCGGTCTCAGTTTCCCCATGTGAGAGGGCAAGGCTGACCCTGGGCCCTGAGGTGACCAGCCCGCAGGGACAGTCATCCCACGGCCTCCAGGATGGGAAGAGGAAGGGGAAGGGAGAGGGAAGGAGGGGAGGGGGGGAGGGAGGGGCTCCTGCCCATGACCCAGGAGGCTGCGGAACACACACACACACACACACACGCACACGTGCACTCACACACCCAGAAGTGTTCTGAACCCCAGCACACAGATGGGTCCCCCATCTCCAATCAGAAGGCACCCCACCCCCACCCCCACCCCAGGACAGTCTTCCTCCTCCTCCGCCGACTTCTCAGCCTCTGTGGACTTTCCAAGCCCAGGTCATTTGGGGGCTGCCCTTCCTGGGGAAAAGGGGCTCAAATGCAGAAACGGGTGGCTGCGGGGGGCTGGCAGCCCCACTCACTGCCACAAGCCACCTTAACGCTTCTCGAGGCTTTTTCCATGGAAAGTCTCCTGCTCCCAGAATCAGCTCCTGCCCCCTCGGCTGCCTGGCCTGCCCTCCAGGAGCTCGGAGCAGCAGCACAGACATCCACGGCCAAAGAGCCACCGCCAGGTGCATGCGTGCCAAGGTGGCGGTAGTGGCAGGTGGCCCAGAGCAGGTCTCACTGAGACAGGGTGCAGTGGGGGGAAGGCTGCCCGGCCACAGGGGTGGCCCCAGTTACCACCACACCTCTCCCCCTCTCTCTTCCTCCCTCCCCACCACCTCTGGGTCCACCAACTTAAAGACTGGACGAGTGAGCCCTGGAAAGAGCCCCGAGCCCACCCCGGCCCCCACATATGGGCTGGGAGACCGTGGGCACATCCCCGGCCTCTCTGGGCCTTGGTTTCCCCACCGGCACAATGAGAGGCTGCACAAGATGCCCCCAAGGCCCCTTCAGCCTCATAGCTCAGCCCAAGCCCCCTGCTGTCCCTCCAGTCCTTTCTGCTCACAGCACCAGCCTCTCTCTCTCCCACAAGGGCACCCACTGGGCCCGTCCCCGGCAGGGCCCTGCACCTGACCACCCACTACCTCTTACCTTTGCCCAAGCCCCAGCACCCCCTTCTCCAGCTGCCCACCAGGCAGGCCTGGCTCCCAGAGCCTCAGCTCCGTGCAGGAAGTGCCCAAGGCCTGGGACCCCAACCCCAGAGGAGGGGGCCCCACGGCTGATGGCTGCCCACGCAGGTGGGAGTCTCCTCACTCCCCCACCTTGGGCACTCCCGGGGTGGCCCGGTGCTCCCAGCTCAGGGCAGGCCCCGCGCCTCTCGGACTCTGCCCTGGACCCCTGGAGGAGGGAAAAAGGCAAAGCGAAGGAGCCCTGTCCCTGGTTCAGCTGGCGCCGACCTCGCCCAGCGCTGAGTGCCAGCGCCAGGAGCTGCACAAACACCGGGCCTCTCCTGGGGCAGCGGCTGTGCCTGTGTGCCTGTGAGCACCTGTGCACAGGCACTCGTGTTTGCCAGAAGGAAAGGAGAAACAGGCGGCCCGAGGACGCCATGGCAGCTCCGGTGGCCTCTCCCTGAGGGTCAGCCGGCCCCCCACACAGCTGCTGGGGGCAACAGCAGATGGCCTGGCCCTGCTGCCCTGTGTATTTGATGGATTGCCAGGGCCGAGAGTCACTAGGTAGGGGTCCAAGCAGGGGAGGGGGCTGCCCATCTGAGCCTGAGGTTGTCACATGTCTATGGGGGTCAGTGGTTAGTCTGGGACTCTCACCCCCAGGTGGGAGCAAAGCAGTGATGCTGGGAGACCCCCCTGCCCACCTGGCCAGCCCCTCCTTGTGACCACTACATGGTCACCCTTCCTAACCACGCCCCCTCAGTGAGATGGCCCAGCAGGAACCCAAGGCAGCCCGTGTGGCCATGCCCCAATTCCCAGAGTTTCCCGGGCTGGGCGGAGGCAGGACCCCCAGGCATAGGCAGTGCCGTGGCTTCCTGTGCATGCAGCCTCGGGCTTCCCATCTGCCGCCACCAGCCCCCCAATCCCACCAGCCCCCCACCATAATGCAGGAGCCCTGCTGGGAGTCCATGCCCCTCTCTCCCTTTGACTTTCCTGCCCCCCACTTCCCCTTCCTGGAGACCCTGGCCCAGCCTCCTCCCACTCTCTGCCATAGGTAAATGCTTCTTGAGAGGATTTAAGGGAGCCCCTGCCTTTGTCCCTGTGTGTCAGGTGAGGAAACTGAGGCCAGGGGAGATGGGTGGACAATCCCAGGGCCCTGGCCAGGCCAGGCGCCAAGCAAAGTGCTCCCCGTGGGTTTTCTAGGAAACAGGAAGAACATGAAATGCCAGTTTACAGACCAGGAAACTGAGGCTCACGGAGGCCCCTCCTCTCCTCGTCCTGGGTAGTTGGAATCCAGGACTGACTACAAAGGACCCTGTGTGAGGGGCTGAGGTGGAGGGCCAGGGGTCAGTGGGGTCCTCAGGGAGGTCCGCTGGACACTGTGGGCCCAGCTGAGACATGGTGGGCTCCAAAGCACCGCCGGCGGCCAGGGCTGGGGCGCCCGACACACCCCATGGGACCATGCGCCCGGGGGCCGGTGGTCCGGCCCTGCCTCTCTGGGGAGTCCCGAGGGGCGCGCCCCCTCCCTGGGAGGAAGCCGTGCTTCCCATCCAGCCGCCCCAGGGCGCCGCTTCCTTCCTGGGCGGGGCTGGGGGTCCCGGGAAGCGCCCCGGGGAGGAGCTCCCCGCCGGCCCGCCCGCCCTTCCTCTGCTCACAGCCCCGCCATCGCGTCCCGCGCAGGGTGTCCCGCCCCTCGGCTCACCCGTGCCCGCAGGCGTCCGGCCGCCGCCTCCATCCGCGCCTGCTGGGCCGTCACTGGGCCGCGGGTCCGGCAGCGCCGGCCGGGACCTAGAGCGCGGGGCGCGGGGCGCAGCGCATCCTCCCGCAGGGGCCCCGCGGCCTCCAGGCAGATGCAGGGCCAGAGAAGGCCTGGGGCTATTTATAGCGCCCGGGCATCACGTGGGCAGGGAGGGGGGTGACCAGCGGGCTACCCAGCTTGTTGTGCAGCCCGGGCCTGCGCTCCCACACCTGCTGCCTAAATATAGCCCGCGGTCGCAAACAAAGGGGCCGGCCAGGAGGGCCCAGGACCCAGTGAAAGGAAGCGCCTGGGCCGGAGGAAGGGGAAATACAAGGTCAGCAGCAGCCCCGCCTGCCCAGGCACCTCTTCCTTCCTGCTCACTCCTCACAGGCGCAAGCTGGCGCCCTCACCCATGTGCTCTCCCTCCCTAGAACCTGCTGGGGCTCCCTATGGCCCCTTCACACAGGAAGGATTCCCACAGCAGAGGGGAGGGGCCTGGCAGGGCCAGGAGCTCCGGAGTGGACCCATGCCGGGGGGAGACCCCAGCCCAGGCCAAGGCTTGGAAGGAGCACTTGGGTCTCAGAAGATGAAAATGAGGGCACTGACAGACCGGGAGGGTTGCCTAGGTGGACACACTCAGGACGAGGGCCAGGAGCCCGCCCTGGCCCTGAGGTCTTGCTCAGGCCCCAGCCAGCTCTCCTGAGCACAGCTCGCCCTTCCTGTCCAAGAAACCCTTCCTTTGACAGAGCTCCTCCCGGCAACACTCCTGAGGGGCGGGTCCCGGGGAATAAACCGAGGCGCAAGGTTAGAAGCCTACGCAGGGTCCCTCAGCCCCAGGGAGGTGGAATCACCCAGGGAAGCTGTCCGCTGTCCTGCCCATCCCCCAGGGCTCAGTTCAGCCAATCTGATGCCCCTTCCCCATGAAGCCCTCCCTGATGCTGGATCGAAATCCTCCCCAGGCTTCCCATTAACCCCCCCACCCCCACCCAGCAGGGTCCAGGCTGCACCTCTGGGGAAAAGCATGTCGGGGAACTCACGTGTCCCCCAGGCTGGGGCCCAAGCATGGAGCCTGGCATCACCACGGCCTCCCTACCTGCCTCGGAGGCCTCTGGAAAGGGGGCAGAGCAGGGCAGGCGGAGGCCTCGGCACACGGGTCCCCGGGGGCCTCGCCTCGCTGGGAACCCGGCTCCAAGCCCAGCTCCCAGCCTGCCTGGCCCCCGCAATCAGCGGTCAGCGCCGGGGGAAGGCGGATGCTGGCCAGGGGCCCGGCTGAAAACACGGCCCCGCCCGGGTGCTCCGCCCCCCGACCCCCACGGCCTGAGAGCCACCATCGTTATCCCAGTGATGCCTGGGACCCCCGCCTCCGCCCATCGCCCAGACCTGCAGGCAGGCAGGGGAGGTGATGATGGGATGTCTGGGTCCAGGCCGGAAGGGCCTGTGGGAACCCCCGCCCACAGGCACACCCCCACCCAAGCCAGGTGCCAGCCCCGGGAGCCCCAGATAGCGTGCGCTCCCTGGCAGGGGCTCCTGTCCCCGTCGCCCAGCACCACAGCTGGCCCTCCGGCCCAGACTCCAGCACAGATGCTCGCAGCGCACTGCCTTCCCGTGTGGGAACGGGTCCCTCTGGGGGCCAATCTTGCACCTTGACTGCTTCCTAAAGGTCTGCCCCTCAAACACTGCCTCCCACGAGGTAGGATCTAAAATGTCCATGTGTTGATGAAGCTGGGCCACTCAGAGAAGCCTAGGGACTCACCAGATCACACAGCCAGGGAGCGGAAGAACGGCAGCTAGAGCTGGAGCTGAGCCCTGCTCCCCCCAGCCCGGCCCTCTGGGTGGGGAGCAAGCTGCTTCCACCACCCCATCCTCAGTTTCCTGATCCATACAAAGGGTCTCTTGGTGAAATGTCCCATCAACTCTGTGGCTGCAGCCAGGAAGCCAAGGCCACCACACTGCTCTGGCTGAAACCTGGGTCCCAGCATCCCGCCCCCACCCCCCATACTCTGGCCAGGCCTGGGGTCACCTGCTGCAGCTGGCCCAGCCCCAAGCCTTTCGGAGAAGTCTATTTTTATTGGGATAGGAGTCGTTCCTGGAATCTGGACAGAGCAAGCCCAAGTCTGCCCACTTGGGGAGCCAGGAGGGGAGACCCAAGCCCATGCCTGATTGCCCAGGAAACTTTCTTGGAGCCCTCCCTGCCCTGCCCCCCAGCGCCCAGGTCCTGGCCACGTGCTACTAACCCTGCACCCACCCAGCCCCGCATCCTGCCCCCTCTCCCCTCCGCCATATGCCCTCCGGAGCAGTGTCCCAGCCTGGGGAACTCATCCCTGACTGGAGGAGGGACTCGGAGGTCGTCAGTTCCGCCCTGCCCCCTGCCCAGGGCCACAATTCGGAAGCAGAGCTGTCAGGAGCAGGCTTGGGTCTACCCCAGGCAGGCATCTGTTCCACCTGCAGATGTCTATCAGGGCCCCAGGCTTCCTTCCACCTCGGGCCTCGCTTACACTGGCCCCTGCATGGATGCCCATCTTCATGGCCTGACCCCACCCTCCCAACTCGCTCCTCGGTGGGCCGGGCAGGCACCTACCATGGCACAGGCTGGACTGGATGGGACGTGGCCAAGGCCTGGAAGCCACAACCCGGGCCTCCCCAGCACCCGCCAGGACCGAGGGCTGGTGCACAGGTATGGCGTGAAGGCCATCGCCTCCATGTTTGCAGCACAGGGCACTGACGGGGAGCGGGGTCCTGTTCTCCTCGCCCACCTGCACGCAGAGGAGAGGCAGCGGGGAGACGGGAGGGCTCGGACGCCTGTGCTGACCTATCCTGGCTATGTGGCGCAACCCTCTCCAGCCTCTCTCTGTCCCTCTGGAAAGGGGGTTCTGGACCCCACAACCTCGGCTGCCCTTTGCCAGACAAACCTTCTGGACTTGGAGGTCCCAGGCGCCGAGCCCCAATGTCCCCCCTCCTCCCTGTGAGCCCACTGCCCACAGAAATCCGAGTTCTTGAGGCTCCAGGGAAGTCCTCAAATCCCAAAAGCCAGAATCCCACAGCTGCAGGGTTCCCAGAGTTTGAGAGGGAAGGGTCGTGCTTCATCCCACAACATGGACAGCCGTCATGGCTAGAGGCCTGGGAGGCCCAGGGCAGTGGCCTGGGCAGGCCACCGGGCAGGGAGGCAAAGGTCCAGGCAGGGACCCAGGTGGTCCCCAGGGTCTGCCCACAGCACAGCAGGGAACGACAAACAAAGGATGCCCTTGGTGATTGTCACTGTCATCATGGTGGTCGTTGAGATTAACAAGTAAACTTTGTTTCCCATTTTACAGATAAGGAAACTTCTTGCCACAGGTGCCAAGAAGCCCATCTGTAATTTGAGCCACTGCCCCGTGGACAGTCCACCTGGACAGGACAAGGCCTGGGTGCTTCGATGCAGAAGGGGAACACGCACCTGGTGAGGAGGAGAGAGGCCGCTGTCCCCCCAGTGCAGGGACGGAAAGAGAGCAGAGGGTGGGGGCTTGGCCCACTGCCCCGCGGGGCCTCCAGCAGCATCAGGAGGAGGAGCAGCAGCCGGAGGAGGAGGAGGAGCAGGAGGAGGAGGAGGAGCAGGAGGATGAGAAGGAGCAGGAGCAGGAGGAGGAGAAGGAGGATGAGGAGCAGGAGGAGGAGGAGGAGCAGGAGGAGGAGGAGCAGGAGGAGGAGTAGGAGGAGGAGGAGAAGGAGCAGGAAGAGGAGCAGCAGGAGGAGGAGGAGGAGCAGGAGGATGAGGAGGAGGAGGAGGAGGAGGAGCAGGAGGAGGAGCAGCAGGAGGAGGAGCAGGAGGAGGAGGAGAAGCAGGAGGAGGAGGAGCAGGAGGAGGAGGAGGAGGAGGAGGAGGAGGAGGAGGAGGAGGAGGAGCAGGAGGAGGAGCAGCAGGAGGAGGAGCAGGAGGAGGAGGAGAAGCAGGAGGAGGAGGAGCAGGAGGAGGAGTAGGAGGAGGAGGAGGAGCAGGAGGAGGAGGAGCAGGAGGATGAGGAGCAGGAGGAGGAGGAGGAGCAGGAGGAGGAGGAGGAGCAGGAGGAGGAGGAGGAGGAGCAGGAGGAGGAGGAGAAGGAGCAGGAAGAGGAGCAGCAGGAGGAGGAAGAGGAGCAGCAGGAGAAGGAGGAGCAGCAGCTGGAGGAGGAGCAGCAGGAGAAGGAGGAGGAGCAGGAGGATGAGGAGGAGGAGCAGGAGGATGAGAGGGAGCAGGAGCAGGAGGAAGAGCAGGAGGAGGAGCAGGAGGAGGAGTAGGAGGAGGAGGAGAAGGAGCAGGAAGAGGAGCAGCAGGAGAAGGAGGAGCAGCAGCTGGAGGAGGAGGAGCAGGAGGATGAGAAGGAGCAGGAGGAGGAGCAGGAGGATGAGCAGCAGGAGAAGGAGGAGCAGCAGCTGGAGGAGGAGCAGGAGGAGGAGGAGGAGGAGGAGGAGTAGGGTGCCTCAGAGGGTGGCTCATTGCAGGTGGGATGAGTTGCGTCCCACGTGCAGACTTAGACAAGAACCCTAATCCAGGGCCCATGTCATCCACCCGCCACCCAGTGCGCTCCCCCCAAGAGTGAGGGCCTGGCCCAGTGCTGGAGATAGAATGGTGGCAATGCAGACAGGGCCGCTGCCCTGCTGCTGCTCCTACACCTTCCACAGCTCCCTATGGCCCATGATCCTTATGTGCACTCTGGCCACAGGCCCCGGCCCTTCCCACCACAGACAGCCCCACCCTTAGCCCAGGGCTGCCAAGTCATGCCTCCAGTCAGCTGGTCTCGGCCAGAATGCCCCCAGAAACGCTTTCTCTCACTCAAGATCCAGGCAAGGTTCCCCTCCTCCTCCAGCCAGCCCTCAGAGCATCCGGTCAGTGCCTGGATTGCCCCCACGGAGTTTTCATTCCCATGTGTCCCAAGGACCCCCTTGGCTCCAGGCCCTGGGGTGGGCCCTGGGGAACAGGGCTGGGCCAACCCCCATAGCCCCTCCCTCAGGGACCCCAGTGTGGGGTGGGGGTGCATGGGGCGGACGGGCAATAACCAGGTGACCGATTACCGCAACGGATACAGGACACAACCCGGGCTGGGCAGAGAACCGCCATGGGGAGGGCTGATCACAGAGGCCTCTCTGAGGAGGTGGCCTTTGGGCAGAGCCAGTGAGACCCATCACCCAGACACGGCGTGGGTGCCCAAGGCGAGAAGCACCCCAGACTCCCCACCAAGGCCCTCGGCAACAGCTTCACTGCTCGCACCCCACGTCTCCACAACCCACCCCCACACCCGAGCCCAAAGACTTCTGTGCCCCATTTTACTGCGAGCCAGGGAGGCGGAGCAGAGCTGCCTGAAACCTGGTTTTCTCCTGGTCCTCAGCCCGGAACCCCTTCTCTCCTGCACCAACGAACATGCAAACCTCATCCACTCAGAGCAGAGACCAGGGGAAGGTTTAAAGCACACGGAGGCCGTCGGAGCAGCCCAAGCCTGGAAGATCAGCCACTGCACCCCAGGGGAGCTCTCCAGCCTCCACTCAGAGCCCAGGAACTCTTGCTTTACCCACAATTAGGACCGGCTGGAGTTATTAAAATCCCAGATCACAACACATGACCAGGCCTGCCCTTTATCAGCCAGCAGCATCAACAAGGGCAGTTCCCGTTTTTTACAAATCTACTTTAGGACAGAAACTTAGAGTCTGACTGACCCCAAGGCTGCTTTAGGGGCCACGGCGATCACAGGGCACCCCAGGCCGGCTGCTCAGGCCTGCTGTCCCCGCGTGGTCACAGCACCTCCTTCCACCAGCCACAGCGACGACAAGCGGTAAATCCCGGGCGCACAGCGTTAACCAGGGGGTCCTGGCCACGGAGGGTCAGAGACCGCCAAAGAGGCAGAAGAATCGGGCGGACCCCATCCTCTGGGCCCCAAGTCCCCGCTCTCCTTGGTGACCCTGTGCCCCTCCTGAGGCTGCAGCTGGCAGAAGAGGAACCGCGAGACCGGCGTGGGAACCCGGAGGCCCGAGGGGAACGCCGAGCAGGGCCCCTGGGGTAGGGGGAGGAAGGGAGCTCCATTCCTCAGCCTTGCTCCAGGCTGGCTTCTGGAAGGAAGAGGTTCCCTCTCCAGGCAGGCGCCCCGCGGCGCAGTGGGAGAACCCCGGAGGCTCCCGGCTGCCGGCCCTTGGCGAGGCAGCGACCCTTGGCCCGCAGCCCCTGACTCCCGGGGCCGCCACCTCCCCGCTGCCTCCGCTGCCTCCCGTCCAGAGGGGGGCCCCTGGTGGGGTTCAGGTGCCCAGCCCCGAGGGTGCGGCCCCCACCCGGCCGCCAGGACACTCACCCCGCGCCCGCCGTCCTCCCGCGCCCCGCGTCCGCCCGGCCCGCCCGCGCCCTCGGCTTTATGTGCCCGCCCGCCCTCGGCCTCGCGCGTCAGGGGCGCCCCCGGCTCCCGCAGTAAATCTCGTCGGGGGAGGCGGGGGCCTGGCGGGGGCAGCCCGGGAAGGACCCGCCCCCGCCACCTCGGCTCCCATGCGCTCCCTTCCTCGCCCGCGGGCTTGGGGGCTGGCAGCACAGGTGGGTGAGCACAGGAGAGCCCCCCACCCCGCGGGACAGACAGGACAGTAGGGCAGTCCCCAGGGCCTTGTCACAGCGGGGTAGGGGAGGGGAGGGGGCGGGCGCAGAGCCAGGAGGGGGTGGCAGGACCCAGGCCCAGGGCCCGGAAGCTGGCACCACTGGGGAGTAAGGGAGCAGCCTGGGGGCTCCTCAGGGCTGCAGCTTGTCTCCCCTCTCTGCCAGCCTGCAGCCTGGGGAAGGGGGTCCCAGGGACCATTCCCTGCTGTCATTCCCTCTTGCTCCCCATCCTTCTGCAGCCTGCCCCTGACCTGAGCAGCCCCAAGGGCCCTTCCCGACCAGTTCAGGGGGCCTTGGAGTCTCTTCCCTTCCTGGTAGCAGCTCAGGTTGGCCCAGAGCCCCTTGTGGGATGGTCAGTTCACTCTCGCCGTCCCCATTCCT